>JADLZK010009087.1:0-237646 GCA_015847255.1 Hyparrhenia diplandra
TCCACCCAAAATAATCAGATAGTCAAACACACCGGCTTATTTGAGAATCGATTCTCCGCATCGCGCTTATCTCCAGCGTTTCTCCATCTACCTTATGTACAGTTCTTGCAAAAACACTCCGGCCCCAAACAGCCCCCAACACCGCCAGCCCCATATTCCCGCTTTTACAAACATCCGTACTATTCATCTCGTTCTGTACCTTTAAACTTCATTTCAACTGAACAGTCCACCATAACACAACCTTGAAGAACCGATGGTTACCATACTTTTCCTGCGTCGACGCGTGAGACTCTGGCAGGAAAGGTTTAATTCAAAGGTGGGCACCTAAATCAATGTAATCTTGTGAGCATTTTTTAAGCCATGGCATTATGTTGCCATAAACCAATAAAGTGCTCGAAGTGTTAGTTCGTGATAGTTCAAGTTAAGGAGTTGATATATATGTATATGTTGAGTGAAAAATAGTTTGGTGCTAATGACCGATATATGTATTACGATGAACAGTGGTTGGCATAGCACAAAGGCAGTTCCTTGTCAATGACCCATACGAAGGGTGTCTGTGTCTGTCTATGCCTAAAAGGTGCCTGGGGTCAAATCTAGAACTGCCACAGCAATTGCTAATGGCGTGATTAACAATAAACTGATAATAATAATAATTCTTAACAGCATACAAAACCCAAGCGGGGGTGGAAAATGGAAATTAACAAAATGGGCCTATGAGCAGAGCACAAACCTTCTAAATATGTATCTCTGCTCTGTTAACTTGAGAACAGGTTTAGATGAAAAATTGAGCAAGATTTTGAAAGTCCAAATCTTCTGAACTCCCCGATGAGAAACTCTTTTCCATATCTTTATCCAGTTTGTGAAATCCCCCTCCTCTCAAACGACTCGACAATTAATACACCTGCCTCCTATCAAACAGGATGCTCGGTACATTGCCAGACTCTGCCACAGCAATTCAATCAGAAATTTACCAACAATTCCAATTCAAAGAAATTATATACTGCCCATTCCTACAAATTATTAGAAAATTCAGCACAATCGTTAATCACTCACTAAGCTCATCGGTACAAAAACTCTACTTAAATTCAGCAATCAACAGCCTGCCATTCCGCCCGGCTCGCTACCCAGCGCAGTTCTTGTCGGGCTTGTCATTTGCATTTGACCTTCTGAAGACGACGGCCGTGGTCCCGGCGGCGCGAGCTGGAGCTTGAGCGGGCACGTCGCGGCGAGCTTGCACTTGGTGACGTGCGCCTGGTACCCGACCTCGCCGGCGAGCCCACGTCCACCTGGAACACCCCGTGGCGTTCTCCTTTGGCGAACTTCGCGACGCCGGCGTTCCCGAGCGCCACGCCCGCGCGGCGCCGGCGCCCGGGAGTCGAGGTGGTACACCCGTCTGCCGGCCAGGTGGACGTCCCCGTCGTCGGCGAGTTTGGACGCGGTCGAACCGCTGGCCGTCGAAGCTGTAGCGGGCCTCCAGCGGCTCCGTGTTCTTGGATGCTCGCGGCCCAGTTCCGGTTGCGGACGGTGAGCGTGAGGGAGAGGTTGTAGGCGAGCGCGGTGGCCGGGGACGCCACGAGCGCGAGCCAGATCCAGCGAGGCGGCCTCCACGGCCACCTCCACGTGGCGGATGAAGCCGTAGGCGGCCAGCAGCACGGGCGAAGAGCACGACGGCGCCCAGCAGGAGGAAGCAGATGCAGCAGCCGAAGATGGGTCCCGCGTGTCGTACGAGATGCAGGGCAGCACCGGTCGCAGAACGAGTCGTAGCAGCCGCCGCAGCAGCAGCCGTCCAAGCAGCACATGGCGGCCGCCGCCGCAAATCTTGTACGCGCCCGATGCCGATGGAGGAGGGGAGAAGAGATCTGCCGGCGGAAAGGATGGGGAACTAGAGATTTGGTGGGCAATTTCTACGGTTTGTCAACCGAAAAAAAAAAAAAAGTCTTCCTTTGCTGACTCCGCAGTGACTTGCTGGTTGGCTGTTTGTCCTGTTGGTTTGTTGTAGTATAATTTGCGCTCCCATAGAGTTGTCCATGAATTTGCTAATAGGTTTATTTTTTGGGGTATATAGATATACTGTCTTGCCCTACCTTCATTTCAAAAAATGATTAAATAAATTTTAAAATAACTGCCCATCTCTTTTCTTAATAAATATTTTTTAAAAAAAGAATATATAACAATATTTATAAAAATATTATTTTAACATATTATTTTCCACAATAAGGATTTGTTTCTTCCCCATTGAGCAAATTTTATTTTTTCCCAAATAAACCATTTTAATAGTACATACTTCCTTTTTAGTTGAATATTATTTTCAAATAATCTAAACAATTTTTCTTTTGATGTTAATGGAGCCATTTCTAGATGCCATTATAAAATAACAAATTTTGAAGCGTGCATTAAAAAGTTCTATAGATTACAATGTCACCATTCTATTTTTACACCCTACATACCAAAAGTTGGGCATTGCATGTTTGGGGTATTTGGTATGTGTTTTTCGTGAATTTGTTGGAGTAGGTGATTCAAGTATGAATTGCTCACAATAAGAGTTGGTATATACCGCTTTGAAGGATGAAGGATATGTAACTGTTGGAGATATTCTTAGAGAAGAGTGGCCCTAAACCTATGCCCATGGAGTAAAGGCTTCAAACTAGCTGAGTGGATATGTTCAAAGAAATATCACTCAGTACATATTTCCATTCTATTATGATCTACTTTAGATCATAAAATAATCCAAATTGCCATAATTACACTTCTATGACGAATTTATGAATCAAACCCCACTACCACAAAATTCAAGTTACATTTTATACATCTATGACAAATTTTAGGACTCAAGCCATAGAAGTGGACATATCTCAAACTAGCAACCATAGAAGTCTAATAGGGGTATGCCTAGGAGGGGGTACATCTTATGTTGGGTGCCCAGTTGGAGATGCTATAGCCTATACCCATTGAGATGCCTTGGGTCACGGTTTACCATTTTGACATGTTGTAGAGCTCTTGGTTGTTCGCTGTAGCGAGGCTTAACCGCGGAAGCAGGGCCTTCGATAGCGTACGCTAGGTCGACATGCAGGTGGATCGGTGGGTGCATGGTGTACCTCATATCGCTATGTCGCGGAGCTCGCAAGTCGGCTCGCTGGAAGACCCTCGTGAGGGAGAGTAGGGGCGCTGAACCGTAAGCAGGGGTGGATCGCCAAGGTCAACGACGCTACGGGCGCTTCAGCTAGGTAATCGCGATCCCAAAAGCCTCATTGTGAAAGCTTGGTTGTTGAGCCGAGAGCGTAGCCTCGCATCGACGTAGCCGATGTCGCCGGTAGAGCTCCGGCACGGGCCGGTTCGCCCTCGGCGAGGCGCTTCGCGGCCGCCAAGCTCGAAGTGTCGAGTGATGGCATCGCGGTCCGGCCGCTGCTTCGCGTGCCATGGCATGAATGAGGCGTAGGAAGTCGAAGCTGACGAGCGAAGTTGGATCACTTCGTCCGGCACATGCGGGTCGCCTCAGCCGTATTGCCTCGTGAGTGTACCATGGAGTCCGTTCGCTAACTTCGACCGTGGATGTAGTTTTACAAGCATTGGATTGTCGGCGGTGCGGTCGGCGGGAGTCGACGCTTTGGATGGATGTTCAAAGCCGCAAGTGAGACACCGCGGGTGGGTGTCCCTATTCTCATATGGCTTTTCTAGTCATGCATAGAGCTAGAGAGAAAGGAGTGCCACTCTTGTCGGGTGGATAGCGGTTACCCAATGTTTCACCGCCGTGGTGCTGATGGGGGCGCTTTGCGTACTAGGATTGTGCCATCTAGCGTTGGAGCTTTGTGCCGATGTCACTGGGGTCGGGCTACTAGGAGTGTTGTTGCCCATGATGCACTTGGTGTCGGCCGCTGCGATAGGATTCCGCGGCTTGCTTGTTGACGTTCTCTACGTGTCGAAAGCAACCCGCTGGTGTTGCCGCCGGCCCGGTAAGTCGACGCAAAGTGTGCTCTACGCCCTGCCGCCGGCTCACGTTAGTGTTGGCGCTCTCGCGAGGGCGTTGCTTTCGCATTGCGCAACCTAGTGGTAGTGTTGGCGTCGTTGGCGGTATGTCGCTGGATGCCGCAGGACGCTAGTGCCAGTGACATCACTGGCGCATATTGCGGTCATCGGGTGATGCTGTTGGTCACCAATGGAGAGGTCATCACGCCTTGGTGCGTCGTGAGTGGTGGCCGCTGGGGAGCACCCTTGGAGGCATTACTGTCGGCGTCGAGTGACGCCGGGGTGGAGATCGTTGGACGCCAAGGCCGTCTATAGGGCTTGCACGCCAGCTTGTGTTGCTCCCCATCAGTAACACTGCATGGATGCTCATGCGTGTTCTGCGTCGGAGATGGATGCTGCTGGCATAGGAACTCATTCTGCACTCGCCATTGGAGCCTCGCGACGCTGGCCTAGTTGGGTAGACTTTTCGCCGTAATACCGTGGACGCCGGTGGTGGCCTCTTGATCTCGACCTCGGACGGAGCTGGCGTGTAGTTTGTGCATCCTTGGGGTAGTTGTGCTCGCGTTGCGCCGGCCGCATGCTCATGGGAGGGGACGTACGCATGCGACTTCTCGAGCACTCAAGCAGCTCGCCGCGGCTTTGCATCGGCGCTGCGCGCGCGTGAGCGTGTTCCGCTTTTGCCGCTGGCCGCGTGGACGCCGTAGGCGCCAGTATGCTCTGAAGCAACAACATCAATACCATGCGTTGCGGCATTATACGCGTAGCGCGTCGCCGAAGCTGGCGCACGCTCGTAGTGCCATCGCCGCCGTGACGCTAGGGAGGTAGCCGCTTCGAGGGAGGAGGATTGCTTCCGGCCGCGCTCCTTCGCGCGTAGGCGAAAGCTCGCGGGAGGATGGCGCTGTGCTGGCCGAGGCGCTCTGGCGGCGCACTTCATGTTGATGTGTAGCCGGAGATCGCAGCCTTTGTCGGCCGCCTCAAATCTGGAGCGCCAGCTGGAGTGCTCCATGATCATCTCGTAGGGCGTACGTGGATGCCATCAACCTTGACGGCAGCTGCAGGATCGGGCCTTGCCCCGTACTAGCCGCCAACATGTACCGCTTTTGAGGGGCATGGCGGGCGCCGACAACGTTGGCAAATGGGCGTTGAAAGTACGCTACAGCTAGGCAGCGTATGGCATGCATGTGCTTGCGCTGGTATGCAGAGAGCCGAGACAAGAGCTTTCGGTGTTACCTTTAATTTTTCTGATTAGATTCAACTCATTATATGCCCTTTGTATTTATAGTCACGAGGAAGACTTTCACGCTTAAGAAATATTTGGGAGGGTTTCTATAAATCGAAATACCTCTTGACAAAGCAATCTATTTCTTTTCTAAATATTTATTCCTTAAATTTATTTTGACTTTAGATTGACGATGATAGTGACGTCGGCCAGGCTCCTTTGCATTTCGGCGGCGGTGGTCTTTTGGGGCCTAGCCCCTTTGGGCTGTGATAGGTTCTTTTGATTTCTTCATATGGCAAAATAATACTTGAATTATATGTTAGCTAGATAGGTTCCTCGTGACTAGATTTGTCTATCTGAATTCAAGTCCTCGGCGTGATGTGAGTATTTGTATTTTAGTGACTTGTTCTAAGATTTAATAGTCTTATTTTTGTTAGTTGTAGGCAATGTGCTCATCTTGATGTGTGAATTGTTGTTATTTGATTTAAGTTCAATAATTATGTATGCAATTACTCCTCTGTCCAACAAAACATGCAATTATGGGAAGCGTGACGTTCATACTATGTTAACTTTGATCAAGTTTATAGCAAAATGTATCAACATTGTTATCTCAAAATACATTAATCATGAAAATATATTTCATAACTAATCTAATGGTACTTATTTTGTCTCATAAGTGTTAGTATTTTTTATTTATATATATAAGTTCGGTGAAAACACATAATGGGTACTTTAATTCGATTAAATGGTTATAAAGCCGGCCACCCAATCGAGCCCTTTACACTCGTGCGCATGCGGGTATTTATAGGCCGAGGAGCCGGGTGGTCGCTTTACAATGTGGTGCATGGTAGGTGGTAGTTTATATTCCCGACAAGTAGGCCCACGCAGTGGGCGATAGGGGTTCGCCCCCGCAGGGGTAAAACGGGGAACGACACGTGACCTAGGACAATCACCTCACACTATAGGGTCTCATGCGCGCGAAGTTCCCTCCTCGGCTCCCGCGAAGGAGGCCCCTCACGCGAGCTCCTCCGCCGTGTCTTCGTTTCACTTCCCTTCGCGCCCACAAGTCCATCCATCCGTCCCTGGCTCCGGCCTTTGGCTCTTCTTCTCTCGCCTTGGCGGACCGGCGACGCAGAGGGGTCGCCTACGAAAGGTGACGGGCCGAGGGGAGCCCGAGCTCCCCATCGGCTTCGATCATTTGGCGAGGGTACCCGTGGAGAGCCTTGCTACATAATCCAATAAGTTAGCCGAGAATTACATTCCTTGGCCCGTCGTTATGAAGAGACCGGGCTGCCTGGTGGAAGAGGGTCGCCCTCCCAATCAACTCCCAACAAGATTGATTTGTTGAACATTGTACCCTCATCTATGTACAATTTTAAAACATGGTTATATGTACCAAGACTACTGAGTGTTAAGACTACTATAGTATCATGTGCCCGTGACCAGAATTGTAAAATTGTAGATTATAGCAAACATTTTGATGTTTGGCAGCAAGAATTGAAATGAAACCAAAAAGTGTATACCATTCAAATATACGTGCATGTTTGCATATATTATTGGCACCACAAAATGCATATTCAAAAACCTATTCAAAAACAAAAGAATTATGAATTCAAATGAAATCAAAAAAAAAAAAGAAAACCTTTACCCCGGTTGCCAACCGGGAGTAGGTCCTTGAAAGCCACATGCTTGGCTGGGTACCTTTACTCCGGTTGGTATCTCCAACCAAAAATAAAGGTAAACTTCTATTCCCCAACTTCGCACTCCGGGTTGCATAACCGGGAGTAGAGAGGGGTTTGAGCCGGGAATAATCCCTTCGTACTAGTGATACAAGTGGATGCGCCGAGTCCGCTGCTCGACTACCCCATCAACGACGTGGCCGTGCACCTCCACATCACGAGGACGCTAGCGGTCTCGATAAGGTCGGGAAATCATGTCACAGCCCAAAGGGCTAGGCCCAAGGCCTCACTTGCGAGCGCAAGGCCACGCGCCGGCCGCCCGTCATCGCCCAATCTCCGTCAAAATTAAATTTAGGGATAAATATTTTGGAAAGACATAGATTGCTTTGTCGAGAGGTATTCCGATCTATGCTTAAACCTCCTGATATATTTTTAGCATGCAAGTCTTCCCCGAACTATAAATACAGGGGCATATAATCGGTTGAATCTAATCGAAAAATTAAGGGGGTAATTTAAAGCTCCTATCTCCGCCTTCGCCCTCGCCAGCCAAGGCAACACCGCCCACGCTGCTGCCTAGCCGCGCGCCCATGCGCCGCCGCCCATCGCTGCCGCCCCTCGAGGCGGCTGTGCCTGTGACAGAATCATATTATTGCAGCGATTTCTAATTCACGTCAAAATCGGAACATATTCTCTTTGTTATCCTCACTCCGCTACAATTGCAATTGCAACCAACCCCTTAACCAGTGTACCCTGAACAAGAAGACCTGTAAAAATGCTATAGGCTTGGCATTTTTTAAAAAGAAAGACACATCGTTCCTCAAGTCACTTTGTCCAACAAATAGTTGCACAGCCTGACAACAACAAAAGTATTGTTCGAACTACCCTGGTTTAAACAAAGACAAAGACTAAGTGCACCATGAATGTCTCTACAGCATTAAATGCTTCCTCTCGAATTGCAGAATCAGATCTCAACTCCTAACACGCCCTCCCCTTCCTCCTCCTGGATCTAGAGTCTAGACCAAGAGAGGAGCTAGCTACCGCGGCAAGCCAACGATGAATCGCTGCCTCAAGTACGTCCTCTTCGCCGTGTGCGTCGTCGTCGCCGTGGCCATCATCCTCGTGTTCTGCTTTGCCTTTGGCTACCTACGGCACGTCAAGATCACCGTCGACGATGCGTCCCTGACCCGCATGGAGCTGGTCACCACGCCCACGACGGCGCTGGCGTACAACCTCTCCTCAAGCTCGTCATCCGCAACCCGAACTGGGCCATCGCCATCAAGCACGACAAGCAGCTGGACGCGGCGTACATCTTCGACGGGCAGCAGTTCGATCGGGTGAAGGTCGCCGACAAGGGCGAGAAGCAGCGCGCCGGGAAGACGGTGGTGTACCGCCTCGACCCCCCGGCAGCGGTGGCAGGCCCGTGTCACTGGGGTACCAAGGCGAGGCCGAGTTCAGGAAGCAGAACGCGACGGGTCTGTTCGAGGTGGAGCTGAAGCTGACCGGCAAGTTCAAGTACACGGCGCGTTACCACAAGTGCAAGCTTGAGGCGACTTGTCCGCTAAAGCTGCAGCTCGCGCCGCCGGGCTCGCCGGCGGTGGTGTTCCAGAGGGTCCCATGCAAGCTCGCCAAGCCGGAGAATAAATACTGCTAGAGATGGTTTTGATTGTGCACTTGCATCGCACCGGTCTTCGTTTGGTTACGCCATTTACCATACTAGTGTTAGATTGGAATTTTGGTTTGTACAATGTGTTTCTATTGCTTGCATATGTTCATCCTTTCCACTATGTAAACTCGTCGTTGTAATATGATTCAAATTGAGTGAATTGCGAGTCCTTCAATTTTTTCCACTTCTCATCTAGGTCCACAATTTTTCTCGCACGTCTGAGTTCATGAACTTTGATTACGTTCTAGTTGTTTCACAATAACTCAATAGCCATATCCGAGTCATATACTCCATGACCTTGAGCTATATATATACATGCTTTTTACTGCTGCTTAGTTATGATCTAATTTCTTTTAGGGCAAAGTACAACCCATGCACCAGAGATCCGTCTCTAAAGGTCCGTCCATAAGCCGCTTAATGCTATGCATGCGATTAGGATCAACTATGACTAAATTTTTGTATACTATAGTGTAGCCATTCAATAGAATATATATCAAGGATAAATAAGAGCAACATGACTACAATATTTTTTCAAAACCATCAATATAATAATTATATTTTATATATTGTTTTTTACAACAAAAAAACTATGGGGGGATTTGGCCTCAGGGCCCGGGATGCCGAAGAGGACTCTACAACGGTGTTGCGGCGTCTATTCCCGCCTCGGAGCATGGGACACGCCCGTCACCTCGCGAGGCGACGGCATGCCCGTCTCCTGACTGAGAGGTGTATGTATTTCAAAAAATGCTGGCTCGCAGACGCCCGTTGTACATGCCCTGTCATGCCTGTTGGTTAAATTTATTGCAGTTAGAAGGAGTACCAAATTTTCTGAAAAAATATTCGCTAGCAGCCAGCACACATCAGTGGATCGTGTTGGTGTCAGTGTCGATGATCTTATTTAGGATGCTCTTCTTGAGGTTCGCAGGATCTCGACGGGCAGGCGAGTCATCCCGGTGACCTTGTCAAGCGACACCACGCAGTTGGTGGTGGGCACTGGGCACCAGCTTGTCGAGGCCGTCCTCCAGCTTCGCCAGCACGGAACGTAGTGTCTGTGGACACACACACACACCTCGCCACCCGCACCCACCTAGCAGCGGTGATGACCGCCGCGCGAAATGGATCAAGCGCAGTCGCGCCGTGGCATCCATGTGCTCGGTTGGTGTTGACAGTCGTTAAGCGTCAACTTTAAACCATCAATTAGTGCATAAATAAATGAAAAAAAGTTCCACGAGTTTCTGTGTTTTCATTTGTCTTACAGGTTTTCACAGGTTTTTACTGAATAAAATTATCTTAAATGATGGATTAGAGTGCACCATTGCGAAGAGCTAGTCGAGATGATCGAAACGGACATATTACTTTGCCACATTTGGAGTCCAGAATCAAAAGATATGAATCACGAC
Source organism: Hyparrhenia diplandra (assembly GCA_015847255.1). NCBI lineage: Eukaryota > Viridiplantae > Streptophyta > Magnoliopsida > Poales > Poaceae > Hyparrhenia > Hyparrhenia diplandra. The sequence continues at coordinate 9,925 of JADLZK010009087.1, forward strand.
CATTAGTATGAATTTCAAGGACCTAAAGGACATAAGATGGCTCGCTAAGGCGGGACCCACTTGCCACAGGGGGGAGGCCGCCGGGCCCTCCACGGAGGCGCCACGTCACTGGCTTACGAACCTTCTTCTACCGACTGTGGGATCATGAAAATTAGATCTAACCATTGATTTAAGTCGGTTTAAGGTCGGTTTTGATCCAACGGCTTAGATTCATCCCTCGGGCTATAAATATAGAGGCAGACCTTACCCTTGAAAAACCCTAATTCATTATTCATCTCATCTCATTGATTAGAGAGGGGTCCCAATGTAAGGGAACTCTCTCTCTCTTCAATGTAGATATAGGATTAGGCTTTCTAATGTAATAGATTAGATCTAGCCGAGAGTTAAGGAGAGGAGCCGCGCTCCTCGGGTTCGAGAGTCTTGAGTTTGGTCTTTGTATCTTTACTTTATAAGACTTATGATGTAATATATTTATCTTCTATTTACTTTTATGCCCTTTCATTTATGGTTAGTATAGTTGTTATGCCATTGCATAGGATCTCTCCTTTCGCATTGAGTGCTTTAGTTATTCGAGGTAGCTAGAATAGTAATCTATAGTATAGACATGGTGTTTAGACTATAGGTTACCCGAGGTTGTACCCAATTCCTACGGATAGTTGTGGTAGCCCTGTGTGGCGACAACCACATTTGCCGGCGTATTCCACCACGTCGGGTTGGTGTTTGTAGGACTTTAGTCGAGCTTCCTAGCCCCCTTCTCATCCCTTTTCGTGGCTAGTGTTCTGATGTCCCGAAGTGTTATTGTATGATTTCTATATCTATTCATACTTCAGTTATCTTAGAACCAAAGTAATAGAGAAGTATTTAGAAACCTTGATCTCTCTCGTTGTCCTCTTCATTAGCTAAGCTATTCATTTATCTTATAATTTTTTTAGTCATGTTATTATTATTAGATTTCTTTTATGCTTTATTATTCATAGTACTATTTATATTTATCATTTATCACTTTCCCTCTTTAGTCTAGATGGTTTGCTAAGTTAGTAGATACATGATTGTGAGTTATTAGATTCTTTACCCAAATCTTCCCTGTGGATACGATACTCTAGAATACTCCTAGGGAAAAACTACAATGGTATTCTGTGTGTTTGCAGAATCTTTAATATTCTTTTAACACTTAACAAACATCAACAGTTGGGGAGCTGAGGGCCGGTGAGGAGGGGTCAGGTCCGGATCTCGTCGGGAAACGATGCAGGAGTGGCACAACATAGTGCATCGAGGTCCTCCCGTGAACGGATCAACAACGACAGGGGTTCAAATCACGGTGCTCGACAATGACACAGAGAATGAACTCAATGTACCCTAACAAGAAAATATCCATTTAACAATAGTACTCGAGCATACACCCCAACACTCAAAACATTAAGATTTGTTATAAGTTTACCATTTTACCCTTGGTTAAATAAAATAACTACGAAAAAAAGAAATTACCACTCCTTTGTTTGGAGTCCTAATCCCCACAATTTTTGAGACATCGTTGGAAGGCGTTATGGTGCATATGGGTCCACCGACCATAGACAGACCTAACACTTCTCTCAATGCATTCCATCGTATAGGCCCACTAATCATAGACACATCTAACGTTAAACCTAAATGTCTTCCCAACCCTAAACCCTAAACCCGAGATAAATTTCTCTTGATAAAATTGGATTATTTTGTCCATATACTGCTACCTAACATCACTCTCAATGCTTTCATAGATCGCCAACGTTTCGCTTCCCCACCCGGGCGGAATAAATTTCCTTGATAGTCGCCACCCTCCCCTTCCCGCCCTCGACACCACCTAGTGCCGCCCGCCGAAGCGGCCATCGGAAGTCCGGGCCGGCGGAAGGAAGGCGGCGACAGGCTCCGTCCTCCCGTCTCTCCCTTTCCCTCCTAGTGTTCTCTGTTCAACAGAGATGGCGTGGTCGGACTTTTCTCGACTCTTCCCGGCCGTTGGCGGCCGGATCCACCGCCGATGGCCATGGCTCGCTTTGCTAGGGCGCCAGATCCGGTCCTGTGGCCGGTAGCGATGGATCTTGGGATGGGTGGCGCCCCCTCGCTGCCCGGCGGGCACTTGGCCCCCTGCCATCGGGCTTTGTTTGCGATGATGATGGTGCTTTGGGCTCGCCGGATCCGGTGCCCTGAGGGTGGATCCAAGACCCCCTAGCCCGGATCTGCGGCTTTGGCGTGCTTGATGCGGGGTGTGGCGGCTCTCGCCCTTCCATTCGATAGTGATGCGGTGGTGCCATCATGCGGGCGTTGCGGAGGAGCTGCGAGCTGTTCGTGCTTGGCGAGTCCACGTCGGGGGTGGTTGGTGTGTCGGGCGAAAGCCTTCACGGCACTCCGGGCCGGTGGCAATGGTGGCAGCGCCCTTTGGGGTGTTGCTCTCTGTTGGGGCACCATTGCGGAGCACACACTCCCGCGGCCTAGGATTTCCTGGGTGAAAACCCGTCCGGTTTCGGGACGAGCAATGGCGCGCTTTTACGCGTCGTGTCCCTCCTTGGAGGCATTGCTTTGGACCCGATTTCGGTTGCGGCAGCCGGTTTGGGCGCTGTTGGGGCTGCTTCGCGGTCCTTTGTGGAGGATTCTTGCGAGAGTCATGGCGACTAGGTGCGAGAGGGCCCATGTGTGCTCAAGGTCTTGGATCCTCGGCGCATGGTGTGGTGGTCTCGGCAGCATGGCGAAGGCAAAGCTCTCAAAAAGCCCGGTGGGCGGCGTCAAAATGCGGGTGCACGACCAAGGAGGGCCAGGACCTGAAGGTGTGTCTTTGTGGTGTGAGCGGTCTTGCTGGGTGCTGTGGCGGGAGGTGATGCTGGTGCAAGGCGGTGGCTAGGGGTCGACGATTTGTGCATGGGCGATTTGAGGGCGACAGTGACATGGTGGAGGAGTTGTGGTAGCCGCTCGGGCTTGCGGCGAGCTGTGGCGTTTGGCATGGAACATGTCGGTAACGATGGCGCAGGCGTGGGCATCTAATGTCGGTTCCTCTTCCAGGTTTGTGGTGGTGTGGTTTCCTTGTTGTGTGTTGGGGGTAGTGTGGGGTGGCGTGGTGTGGCGCTTAGGCGCGTGTTGCGCTTTGGCGTGTGTTGTACGGCTACAATTTTTCTCCTTCTTATATGACAGAGCAGTGCTCCTGCTATCTTTTTTCAAAATATTTGTCCGTGTGTGCTTTGATTCTCACCCCCAAACGCTAACACAAGAGGACAGTTGGCCATGTGCTGCATTTCGGTATATCCATTCTTCATCTTTGTCGGGCGACCTGTAACCTGCGTATGTGCGGTTGGATCGATCAATTAGAATCGCGGCATGTGAAAACTCTGTTTACTTCCTCTCATTGGCTCAACTACTTGTATAAACGAATGGATCAGAAAGGATGCAACTAGGTTCTATATATTTTTGGGCCTGATAGGAGTGAGGCAAGACTTGAGAGAATAGTGTGCCTTCGCACTTAGGTTCTGTTGGGTACAGCTTCACCAACAATTTTCAGTTTTTTTTTTATAGCCAAACATCAATTTTCGAAACACCTTCATGGATGAACCTTCCTCGTTTTTTTTTTTTTTTTTTTGACGCGAGGATAACCCCATTTCCATTAAGAACAACGGAAATACAATGTCAAGGACCCAGCAACGAGGAAAAGACAGAAACCAGACGCTAGACAGGCAGATAGACCTACTAGCACAAGTTTAGGGACAGACATCTAGATGACCAACAACCAGAAAAACAAATACCCAGGACACGCAGGTCCAGATGGCAACACAGCAGCGAAAGTCACCCCAGAGCACCATACAGATAGACTAAGCATAACAAGACATCAGGCAAAAAGCAGTTTAACAGAGCATGTATCTCGACAGTCAATTGTTGTCGCCGTCTTCGGGTGCATCTTCAAGGGCTTCGTGCTTCCTCTTCTTGTCCTTAGCAATCAGTTGAGTCGCCATCGCCAGCATCACTCCGATAGCAGCTTCCACATTCGCCTTGTCACTGTCATGGAAGAGACCTACCCAATAACCCATGAGCGTGCAAATATAACAAACAATTGATGCCGAGAGGCAATATTCTTTTTCAAAGTAGATGTTATTTTGAGTTTTCCAAATTGCTCAGCAAATTGCAGCTATGCCAAAAGTATGGAATTGTTTCCCATTGGGGAGCCATAGTTCACACCATTGCCAGCATTGTTCAATTGAGTTTGGAACATTGTCAGCACCAATTGAGTGAGCAATGATAGCCCAAACTGCCTTAGCAGTAGAGCATTGGAAGAAAAGATGTTGAATGTTTTCATCCTTATCACAGAAAAAACAAGTGGGGGAGCCAAGCCATTTCCTTTTGAGAAGATTGTCTTTACTCAAGATAGCATTGTTTAGCAAAAGCCACATAAAAATTTTGATCTTATAGAGGAATCTTTCCTTTCCAAACTTCCCTATTATAAGGGCCAGCCTCATTTTCAGAAAGAGCATTGTATACAGATTTGACAGAGAAGAGGCCATTATTTCTCACCCGCCAGCTAACATTATCGTAACCACTGGATAATACAAGATCATCTAATTCTTGTAGAATCTTACCCCAATCAAACCTGGGTGAATCAACCAACCACCTCCTAAAGGAAATCCTACAAGAGCATTGTGAACCTTCCTCGTTTATGCTCTTACAAAGGAATGGAGAGTGGATCCTTGCTACTTCACTCGGACAAAATGATGGTCTTCTGTCCTAATCTTACTTTTCATGTGCCCGATGCTCCAGCATGCCCATGTGTGCGCAACAAAGTATTAAAGCGCCGTCCAGATAGGCCTTGGGCCAAGTACATAGTTAATTAAAGTGTAAAAACAATGACAAGGACAAAGACTACAGCTATGCATATTAGTATTCTTCACTTCTCCTTTTTAACACCATTCCACTTCAAACTTGTAAACATTTAAGGTCATTTAGCAATTCTGGATTTTGAATTCAAAATCTAAAAATTTAAATCACATAGTTGGAACTCTAAATAACTTCAAATGTAAAAAACTCAACCATTTTGGAACTCATCTCAAAGTGATATTCGCAACATAAATAACCCTTATTCCCTATAATCATGCATCTTGAAAAAGCTATTTATTTTCAGACGAAGGAGTTCTTTCTATACTTATCAAATCATGCAGACACTATACATATACATAGAAACCATTGCCCAGTCCGCTTGAACTTATCACCTATTTCCAATAGATAGTTTCTTCAAAATAAATGTGCAATCACACATTTTCTCTCTGCACCATCTACCAACATTCACATCTCTTTATATCTCAGTTTCCGTGTAGACATAGTTTCTTATATAATAAACTATTTTCTCTTTTCTCTCTTTTTTAAGATCCGTTGGATCAGTTGGCAAAAACTAACAAGACAAAAAAAATAAGCTAGGAGGCTTGGGATTCAGAGATGTACACTCCTTCAATATGGCCATTATTCTTGCTAGACAAGGGTGGCACGTTCTGAAAAACCCGGACCCCTTAGACCCTCCACAATATTACGCTAGAGTGCAACTAGAAATAGAGAGAGAAGGATGAGGAGTCACTCCCCACACTGCAACCAGTGATGCCAGCACCAGAAATTTTGGGGCCGGAGCAAGAAGCGCCCGGTGCTCCCATCTTTATTCGTGAGAGACTGCAAAAGAGTGTGCTACCTTTCTTGGCATCACTCCACACGCTGTAGCTCAAAACTCAACCAAGCACCACTATCACCTTCACATGCCTAAACAGTAACTGGCACCACTCACATTGTGGAGGGCCTTATGCGCCCAGTATTTCCTCAATAGGAATTTATTCTAAGCTAACGCCTTATGTGACAACCTACTCCCTACGTTTCAAATTATAAGCGACTTATAATTTGAAGCAGAGGGAGTATTAATTAAACACATATAAAACTCTAACAAAACCCTCTCTGAAATTGACCTAAGTATAGAAACTAACCATCCTAGTGTTTCTGGGTTTAAAATGTGCTCATTAATCAGTCTAGTTGACCTTGACCAAATGATGGTCTTCTGTCCTAATCTTACTCTATTATTTTCATTGTCCGATGCATCTCCATACGTGCCCAACAAAAATAAAGCGCCGCGTCCAGATAAGCCCTGGGCCAACTAGCTGTATAAAACAATGACGAGGACCAAGACTATAATGCAGGTCCACTACAGCTATGCATATTATTCTTTACTTGCTCCTTTCTCAACGCATCATCCCATTACGGATCGATATCGACCTCAAATTCCCAATTTAAGCGCATTATGCAAACTCAAAGCTCAGCCTCCTAGCTAGCTCCTACATCTGAAGCAAGAACACGCCTCAACTGCGCGGCGAGGAAACCATGTGTGGCTGTTGGGACGATTGCTGGTACAAGGCCAAGGACTGGCTCATCTGTCTGGGCGTCATCTTCGCCGCCATCATCATCGCCGGCGTCGTCCTCGTCATCATCATCTTCGGCGGGCCTCTCCGCCACGTCAAGATCAGCGTGGAGGACGCGTCGCTCACCCGGTTCGCGCTGGTGACCACGCCGCCCGCGACGACGTCGCTGGCGTACAACCTCACGCTGACGCTGACCGTCCGGAACCCGAACTGGGCCATCGGCATCAAGCACAACAAGCCGCTGGAAGCAGCGTACACCTTCGACGGGCAGCAGTTCGAGCGCGTGCAGGTCGCTGACAAGGGCGCGAAGCAGGCCGCCCGGAAGACGGTGGTGTACCACCTGGCGTCGACCTCGGAGGGCCGGGCCGTGTTACTGGGGAACGCCGGTGAGGCCGAGTTCAAGAAGGAGAACGCCACGGGGGTGTTCGAGGTGGAGGTGGCGGTCACCGGCAAGTTCAAGTACACGCTGCGCAAGACCAAGTGCGACATCGAGGCCAAATGCCCGCTCAAGCTGCAGCTCGCCGAGCCGGGGGCCACGTCCGTCGTGTTCCAGAAGGTCGACTGCCAGCTCGACAAGTCCGACGACAAGTACTGCTAGAGTAGAGATGATAGGTTTGCGAATGCATTGATTTCCATTGATTTCGAGCTCATGTGTTGTGTTTTGCTCATCTTGTCCTCCTCCTATTGTTGATGCTTGCTGCAATTGATTGAGTTGAACTGTGTGTGTGTGTGTTTCGCCCTTCAGATTTCATTGTTTTGGATGCCAAATGTTTGAGCAAGAGTTCCTCAAATGAGACTTGAACAATGCAGGTACTCGTATTACAAAAACTTTCTTGGTGCCAACAAACCGTGTTATTGCAATTTGAGAATGGACAAATCTCTGCCTGTTCTCTTTTATTTTTAACCATTTTATATATAGACTAGCCGGCAGGTAGACATTGTTTAGTGTGGACCACAACATGAGGAACCTTTTGTGGTTTTGTTAATAGCTTAGATTAGACGAGTCTCTAGCTATACATGATAACATACTCATTCGACACTCAGACACGCAGTACGACAAATTGATGTGGCATGCATGAGGGGGGCATTTACAGTCACTACTACAAAAAGACACGTTAATTAGAGGAAGCAATCCTAGCCGCCTCAATTTTTCGGTTCTATCTTACTATTATTAATCGGAGGCTCCAATGGAGCCACCACATTAATCCCACCGTGACGTATTTAAAAAAAAGATAAATCAAAGAAATTCTCACAATAATCGAGAAAGATCCGTATCAATTGAGGTCCGCTAATTTTAATAGCCATTAGATCTATCCAATTTTCTAAAAAATTACCCACTTTTACCATTATGAAAATGCGCTGAAGTAACCCTCTCAATTTATATATTAATTACCCACCATTGCCATTATAATATGTCTCTCAAACGTGATAACAGATCTCACGTGTAACAAACATATATTATATTTTTCTTTTGACGTCATCCAATCTCACGTGTATCAAGCCGCCACCGCCGCCGGCCAAAGTCATGGAGCTTCAATCTATCAACCGTTCCCCGCCGCTGCCATGACCCCGTGGGCCTCCTCTCTGCCGCGACGGCTTCAGCTCAGGTACAATACCAGGTACAATACCGAACAATTGCTGGTCTGGACCACGTCTGGATATATACGTGCACCAATCCTCTCTCTTTGCCGGCGTCGAGGAAGAGTCTCGCAGAGAAGAGAAAGCAGGAAGCTATGCTATTATAGCGCCGAGAGCAGAGCACGTTGTTACGTCAGCCTTCCCTCACCGTCACTTCTTGCCTGGGCTATGCTCCCGGTCACACCTTGCCAGTTCCCTGCATGTTGCTGCCAGATGATGGATAGGCTTAGTGAGCTTCTTTGGAGTATATTAGTTGTTCTTTCAATTACCAAATTAATCTCCAATTTGAGCTTGGGTGTACATGTTTCAAAAACCACTAGGACACCAGCCGAGAAAAACATGACAAAGCCAGGTTATCGATTTGGACGAGCTGGCGCTGGACATCTCATAACCCAGCTAAACCCGATGTCCTATGTCAACGCATCAGTAGGAATGCACGTCCACTACTTTTGTTGCATGTACCCGCTCTTGCTGGCTCATACTCCACAGTTATTGCTTTGCAGGTATGCATCTCTTGCGACAGGCACAAGCCCGCAAGCTTTGGCCAACACCGAGAAGCCCTGTCTACATTTAGTGGCATAGATGAGTGCCCTGTCACCGCTAAGCAGGTATGCTACTCTTGCCCGCTCATGCCACGCCAATGTCTATGCAAATTAAAGTAAAACACAAATATGTCATATGTATATCCATAAATGAACCCATGTTAATATATTGATAGGATTGACGAAGGGAAATTGATGATAATGTAGGACAAGGTGTGACCTATCTCAAAAAGGTGCATCAGAATGAAGAGCAAAGAATACTAATCTCCATATATTCCTACATTTTGTTAGCACCTAGAGTTTATTACTTGAAACACATTTTGTAGTAACACATTCAACCGATCATAAAGTCACATTTAAACTATATGATATCTAATATTTAGCGATACATGTATATTATGTAAGCATGTTTCTGAGCTATTTAATTAGAAGAGGAAATCCAAAAAAAAAAAAAAAAAAAAAAACATACCAAACAAATCAACAAAATTGCAAAAAGTATATACCCATATAAAATATTTACATTGGCTACAATGTAGTTGCTAGCCTCCATGTCAATTCTCATCCGTGCATTAGGAAAAATAAATAAATTTAGAAATTCTCATAAGTTTCAATAGTTAGAAACATATGTTCTTTTTATTTAGTGTAGAGTCCAATCATTATTGTTGCCATCAATAACAACCATTGAATCTATTTGTCAACAAATGAAATTACTCAATTGTGCTATTACAAACAATGCGTAAAAAGTAACCTACTAATTTTGCATCTCAATTACCTCCTCCACCATTATGAAAGTTATTCAAAATAATCTGCCAAATTTACATCTAAATTACCCTCCTCTTCCATTATAAAAACACATCAAAATAATTACTAATGTTGCATCAAAAACTACACACCTATGCCATTACAATAAAAAATAAAATAATCACATAATTCAATTTATAAAAACCCACATCTAGGACTAGGAAAAATAATACAAAAGTAAGGCATTGGCATTGAGATTACCCATATCTACATTATGAAGTAAAAATATAAATTAACACACTTAATATGGACCTAAATTATCCACCTTAGCCATCCTAAAAAATAAACAAAACTGTAAACATATGTCTTAAGTTTTCATATATAAATACTAAAATAAGCTATCATGAAAACATATTTCTTAATTTTTTATATCAAAATAAATTCATAAAGTATGCAATATATATTCTAAACTACACATTATTAAGAGTGTAAGCATGTTCCCTTAACAAATCATATAAAAAAAGACACTAATAATTAACTCTAAGTTGTATCAATATTAATACTTCATGATATAACAAATTTCATAGGTTGTTGTTCTAAATAATTATATTGGTAAGTTAGTCTTAAGCACTCTATATTTTATACTACAAATCAAATCATGTGATAGTGTTGTGTTGCGGGATGAAATGACTATCTATACTATTATAGGAATTAAGACAGAACCTAGGACCAATCGTATTTTTAATAAAATAAATGACAAAATTGTGAATAAAATATAAAATAAGCATTGGACTTTCAACTTATATGTGTATAAAAAGAATCAAAATATCTATATAAAAAGTTAAATTTAAAGTATAAATTAATAGTGGCACAAAATGGTATGCAACAATGTAGAATTCCACTAAATAATTATTGCACTAAGAAGATATATACCCGATAAATTCTAAATAAAGGTCGCGAATGGAGTCGATGTCGATCCTAATGGCCTCACTAGAAGGGCTCATACTCCACAGTTCTTGCTTTGCAGGTATGCATCTCTTTATGACAGCACAAGCCCGCAAGCTTTGGCCAACACCGAGAAAAAGCCGAGGTCTCTGTCTACATTTAGTGGCATAGATGAGTGCCCCTGTCACCGCTAAGCAGGTATGCTACTCTTGCCCGCTCATGCCACGCCAATGTCTATGCAAATTAAAGTAAAACACAAATATGTCATATGTATATCCATAAATGAACCCATGTTAATATATTGATAGGATTGTCGACGAAGGGAAATTGATGATAATGTAGGACAAGGTGTGACCTATCTCAAAAAAAAGGTGCATCAGAATGAAGAGCAAAAGAATACTAATCTCCATATATTCCTACATTTTTGTTAGCACCTAGAGTTTATTACTTGAAACACATTTTGTAGTAACACGTTCAACCGATCATAAAGTCACATTTAAACTATATGATATATATAATATTTAGCGATACATGTATATTATGTAAGCATGTATCTAAGCTATTTAATTAGTAGAGGAAATTTGCAAAAAAAAAAAAAACATACCAAACAAATCAACAAAAATTGCAAAAAAAGTATATACCCATATAAAATATTTACATTGACTACAATGTAGTTGCTAGCCTCCATGTCAATTCTCATCCGTGCATTAGAAAAAATAAATAAATTTAGAAATTCTCATAAGTTTCAATAGTTAGAAACATATGTTCTTTTATTTAGTGTAGAGTCCAATCATTATTGTTGCCATCAATAACAACCATTGAATCTATTTGTCAACAAATGAAATTACCCAATTGTGCTATTACAAACAATGCGTAAAGTAACCTACTAATTTTGCATCTCAACTACCTCCTCCACCGTTATGAAAGTTATTCAAAATAATCTGCCAAATTTACATCTAAATTACCCTCCTCTTCCATTATAAAAACACATCAAAATAATTACTAATGTTGCATCAAAACTACACACCTATGCCATTACAATAAAAAAAAAAATAATCACATAATTCAATTTATAAAAACCCACATCTAGGACTAGGAAAAAAATAATACAAAGTAAGGCATTGGCATTGAGATTACCCATATCTACATTATGAAGTAAAAAATATAAATTAACACACTTAATATGGACCTAAATTATCCACCTCAACCATCCTAAAACTAAACAAAACTGTAAACATATGTCTTATGTTTTCATATATAAATACTAAAATAAGCTATCATGAAAACATATTTCTTAAATTTTTATATCAAAATAAATTCATAAAGTATGCAATATATATTCTAAACTACACATTATTAAGAGTGTAAGCATGTTCCCTTAACAAATCATATGGAAAAAGACACTAATAATTAACTCTAAGTTGCATCAATATTAATACTTCATGATATAACAAATTTCATAGGTTGTTATTCTAAATAATTATATTGGTAAGTTAATCTTAAGCACTCTATATTTTATAAAAACAATGCTACTACAAATCAAATCATGTGATAGTGTTGTGTTGTGGGATGAAATGACTATCTATACTATTATCGGAATTAAGATAGAACCTAGGACCAATCATATTTTTTAATAAAATAAATGACAAAATTGTGAATAAAATATAAAATAAGCATTGGTCTTTCAACTTATATGTGTATAAAAAGAATCACAATATCTATATAAAAAAGTTAAATTTAAAGTATAGATTAATAGTGGCACAAAATGGTATGCAACAATATAGAATTCCACTAAATAAGTATTGCACTAAGAAGATATATACCGATAAATTCTGAATAAAGGTCGCTAATGGAGTCGATGTCGATCCTAATGGCCTCACTAAAAAAAAAAAGATAAATTCTATAAAGTCTCACAAAAAGAAAAAAAAAAAGCATACAACCATCAGTCATATAGGTTGATTATCATTGATAAAAATAAGTATAGGAGTTATGCTATTTTATAAATAATTACCTACCAATGTGAACATGTAAATCAATCTAAGGTAACCTATGAATCTTTATTTTAAGTTACTCACTTGTGTAATCAACAAACATGTTCTAAAGTAAATATAGATTTTCGTCCAATTATGCTCCTGCTATTATATCCTCAAATCCTTAAATTTACATCTAACCACTGTATCAGCACACTATGTTACAAAACAATATTTAAATGACCACAAAGAATCTATATGTTCGTACATTATCCACTCCTTTTATTGTCAATATTTTAAATTTAATTAAAAGTAACAACACATACATCATGCGTATAAAATCCACGTGCATGTATGAGAGAGATAAATACGGTATGTTCAGCAACCCTACAAAATATTTTATACATCAATGATACAGACATTGTATAAGGGTTGCTTTTGAGATATTTATACACCTTAACTAAAACATTTGGCACAATATATTGATAGTGTAACCATTACTGCATAAATCACTCTTTCATAATAAAAATTCAAACATTTTTAGAAGTAGGGATAGGATAGTGCAGACTACAAGTGGCTATATCTTTGTGGCATTTGAGATTGCTTTGGTGCAAATAGTAATTATATAGGCTTAAATATTAATACTCTCTTGAGGATACCATTACTACCAGTCCAATATCTCTGTCAAGCTCTAAACTAATCTTAAGCAATGTAGTATAGGTTTAAAATGACTATTTTCATGCCATCAGTGTACCTAAGGGTGCAGTCTACAACCTAAAGTCCTTATTCTTGAAAGTTCCAAAGGATGTGAGTAAAAGATATAATAGGAAATGAGAGTTTTCAACTTAATTTTGGGGCTACAAAATTTTAGCAATTAAAAAGGTAATAAATGGAAAAAAAATAGATTCATGACATCATAAGATACAGAGGGAAAAAAATAGATCAATAATAGAAATGTTTATCACAAAGACTACATAATATACGTTGTGACAACGGTTACAAAATGATACAAGAGCGAACAATATAATTTAATATGAGTAATATATTATTATAGAGACATTAAACAGTAACTAATGTTGATCGTCTTATAAGATTCTAGCCGATGCGAGAGCACGGGTTGATGGACTAGTTTAGCCTCTAATAATCTTCCTCCAAATATAAGAAATTCAAAGCGTTGCATAGATGATTTTTAAATAAAAAAGTTGTTAGTCATTTTCAAAAAAAAAAAGTTGTGAGTTCGAAGTTGCTTAACTCTTTGAGATCTACAATTTGCAATGCGATTCTGCATGTTGACAATAGACAAATCTCTGCATGTTCTTTTTATTTTTTACCACTTTTGTATATACACGTTGGACTAGCCAGCCGGTTGACAATGTTTAAGTAGTACTCCTTCCACCCTAAATTGTAAGCCATTCCAAGAATCTTGAGTCAAAGCTTCTAAAGTTTGACCAAAATTATAGAGAAAAATACTAACATTTATAACATCAAATAGGTATATTATGAAAATATAATTATTGAGAAATCTAATGATACTTAGTTGGTATCATTTATGTTATTATCTTGTCATATAAATTTGGTCAAACTTGACAAGCTTTTTTAATTTGGCTCTTCAAGATTCTTGGAATGACTTACAATTTGAGGAGATGGAGGAGCAAAAAGGCATATGGACCTGGGTTTTCTTGTAGGTGTTTTGCCTCTTTTTTTTCTTCAAGATTTTTGTAGGTGTTTTTGCTTCTATATGTGTGTGTGTTTTGCCACTCATATTATTCATTATCTTCGATACCAAATTTTTTGAACAAGACTAGCTCAAAACATGATATTTGAATGATGCAACCATTTGTACTCCTATATATTTCACTCTAATATCCTAAATTTTTGCAATTTTTGAAAATAGGTTAAAATTATTTAATTATGCAATTTGTGGACATTTTAATTTAGGAAAATAATAATTTTTTGTGAAATTAAAAATATAAGGTATAGATCATGTTTTTTGCACTCATGTTCCTCCATTTGAATTGATGTGATGTGTGGTTTTGACCAAATTTGAAAAGGAATTCAAATTCCTTTTGAAAATGCATTTACAAAATTATGTTATGAAAAGAAAAAAAGGAAAAATAATTCCCTTTCCTCCCTTTTGGCCCAACCGGCCTGTTCCTTTTCTCCGGCCCGGTTGCCCCTCCTCCTTTTCTTTCCAGCTGGCCCATTTTACCTCTCTTTCTTTTTTCTTTTCCTCTCAGGCCCACGTGCCAATCATCTTGGGCCGCAACCTTACCTCACGGACAGCCAGCCCAACAGGCCAGCCCGGCTGCTTCCTCCCCGCCTTGATTCCCTGCCCACCGGGCCCTGATCGTAAGCGTGGGATCCTTTCCCCTTCCTCGCGCTGAGTTGCGCGCTGAGTTGCACGTGGGCGAACGGCGCCGCCCGGCATTACTCCCCTTTCAAGCCCCGGTTGAATGCCGAGTCATTTGTTGTGCCTGATACTTGCTGGAGAATGGTAGTGGTTTTGTTCTTGGATCGACGTTTGGTCAGGTTGCTTGGGATCAGACTTTGTCTGCGGTAAGTTTGGTTTATCTGAACGTGATTGTTTTAGTTGCCCGTCCTTTGGCTTGTTTGAGCCTTGATGATTTAGTTGCCCTGCCGCGTGAGGAGCGTTTTTCGTTGTGTTTAGGCCTCTTTGCGGGACTGTTGGGCTATGCCCCTTGTTATTATGACTCTGAGCTGTATATGGACATGGATGTGAAGTCTGGAATGAAATTTGTGTTCTCTAAAAAAAATGCACAACTATATGCTTAATTAATGCTAAAATTTGATTTATTAAAATGTTGATCGCAATAAACCCGTGTCTATCCTTTTGAGCCTCATAAACCCCATATTGTTGAGTCCGACATGGACTCACCCTTGCAATTCCCACTCAAAACCGGGGAGGTTGCCGGTTTGCGAGAGATTGAAGGCATTAGGTTTCTGCGATCAACGGTCGGTGTGTGTCCCAGTAGAGTGGAATCTTCATCCCAGGATCGGAGTGACTTCCCGCTGTTTATTTCCTAAGGTTATCTTCTTTTATATCAAGTTCGTTATACAATAAGCATTATGTTTTGATATTTTTTTAATTGTGACTATATGTAAGATTTGACTTCTCGAGCTCACATATGGATGTATCTAGTTTTTATCCTTAATAACCAGGTATTACATTCACAAACTTCGTGCAAACGAACCTTGTTATTGCACTCATTCAACGCACGCCACGCAGTAGGACAAATTGATGTGGCATGATCGGCATCAACATTGGGAATGAGAGAAATATTTAGCGGCACCCAAAAAAAAAAAAAAAAGATTCGGGACCCGGGATTCAAAGGAACGGTTGATGGCTACAAAGCAGGAGCAAATTTCCACAAGGTACAAACACAATATAGGAACTAAGTATATTAGTAACAAATGTGAGTTCTAATAAGAGCACAACAAGCAACGTTTAGCAACGTTCTTCCTCCGGTCCTTCGAGTTTGCACTTGGTTTCTTGTACGTTAACACGGGGGGTCGATCGATCGAACAATGTTCCACGCTGCTACCTTGTCACCTCGAGCTAGCTATGTCATACACGGCTTGCTTTCCTTATTTTCTTGTGCCCAATTCCCAAAGGTAACAGAAGCATAATAATTAAAATAAGCTTTATTTGCTTCCACAAGTACCGGATTTCTTTTTGTGGCGGGCGGATTGTATTTTTGCGTGCGGGCACGGCTGCCCGTCACCGCCCGAGAGGTCACGGTTAATCGTGGCCTTTCGGCGTGGCGGGCCGCCGTGCGCCACGCATAAAGGCAGCGTGGCGGGCAACATAACGCGCCCGCCACGCATAATAATATTAACCATGGCGGGTAGAATACTTGGCGCCCGCCCGCGGTTAATATTATTATGCGTGTGGCCAAGTATGTTCCCGCCACCAACTTTGATTTTAAAAAAATTAAATAAAATGCCAATATGCATATATATACAACTATCAATCCATACTCATATATATAAGAAAGACAGATTCTCAAATATATATCATACATATATATACATCGATTCCGTTTGTATCCATATATACATGTTTCACCGATCCATTCATTCATATCCAACAAAAGTATGAGTTAATTACAAGATCCATACAAAAGTGCGAGCTAGAAGTTAAGCGGATGAAGATAGTCCTTAAGGTCTAGCATGTTGTCCCATTTCCTTAGGGGCTCAAACTCCGGAAGCCGACCCAACTCACTTTGTCCTTCAAAAAAAAAGAAAGGGCCTTCATGCACGCGACATGGTCTAGAACAAACTTGCATATGTCTCCCCTCTTGCGCCCTGAACCGCATCTCATCGGTTGCCTTTTGTACTATCCCCGTACCACTTTTTTTTTTTTTGGTCCTTGAGTGTCGGTAGCTGGTGGAGTACTTTTTTGCAGGCCCCGAGGTACTCACGAGACGAAGAAACCACACAAGAATTCTTAGCTTGTGCGGCGTTAGAATTGGTTATTTTCTTTAGGGACTGCTGCGACGCTCCTATTTTTTTCAACTCTCTGAACTCTAACATGGAGCAGCTCTACCATGGAGTTTCTAGAGCTAATGGTACTCTTTGGCACACAACTCTCTCCAACTCTAAGAATAGGTTGTCTTCATGCAAATGGTCCATTATGTCCCTAATTGAAATTACACTTTGTTTTTATGAGACAGACAAAAAAAAAAAAAAAAAAAGATACGACTGAGGCAAGGTCATAATCCGAATACAATTATAGGAAAATATCTTATGCATTAGTCATGTTCCTAAAAAATAATACTTTATTTAGGAGATGTCACAAATCAGATGGATCCGGGCGTGACACGTGGCCTGGCGCGCCCGGGGCGCTTGAGTGGCGGGCGGTGGCGGTGGGCTGCGATGGCGGCGGGGCGGCTTTGGGGGCGGACGGGAGGCGGCGGGGCGGGGCGCAGCCCGGCGGCCTGGGCAGCGAGGCGGGGCAGGGGGTGGCGGCGGCGGCGGTGGAAGAAGAGAGAGGGGAAATAATTTCTTTATTGCTTGTTACCCCGAAAAGATTCTGAGACCCTTTACTTTTATAGCGCCTAGTGGGACTTGTAACACAAGCAATCTCTCTAAAAGGTTTCCTTATAGATTGGAATACCTTTTACAAGCAATCCTATTTATTTTTCCTAATAAGGGTCTTCCTTATAGATGGAATATCCCCTTGCACACCAAAAAAGCCTAAGATAATCCTAATCAATTTCCTTCTTTATTCTCTAATTAATTGCCGGAAGAATCTGCGGAAGGAAGACGGGGCGGCGTCTGTGCGCCTGCCCCTCCAGCGGCGCCGCGCCCGTCCCCCCTCGGGCCTTGTGGGTCTGTCCTTCGGGCTCTATTTCCTGGCACATGACAGGAGATTTGACTTGTTTCAAAAAAAAAAAAAAATGGGAGAAAGTCGTTTGTTTTATGTTCCTACACTGTAGCACGCTTATTAGGCTCGGGAGGAGGAGCAGACCACGTCACCTCCATCCATCCCTTTTTGTGCAGTTGGCAAGCCGGACCTTCCTCCATCTATCTAGCCGGGAGCTGGAAAACCGGGGAGAAACAGTCCAATCTAACTTTTTTTTTTGAATAAATAACAAATAGTTTGTTTTTAATGTGGCTCATAGTGTTAGCACGAACAATATTATCTGTAGTATGTCAGACATGATTTATTGTGCCTTGTTATATATACAGTCCTATAGAATTACATGAATTAAACTATAAAAATATATTGTCATGTGGTTGTTTTCATGTGCAACTATGAAATAAAATTGTAGCGTTAGCACGGGCACTATATTAGTGGGTACAAATGGTTCAAACACACAACCCTGGCCGACCATGGTCAGTTTAATATACACGGATATGAGGTCGACCCATTTTCCCTAATGCTATGGCCTCAATGGCCCATTGGGTAGCATGGGTCTATCTAAAATTTTTTTTCTGTAGTCATAGATAATCGTACTTATTTAAGAAAAATAAAGAACACCAGCAAATTAAATAAAAAGATCATTAATATGATAAATGGGGAAATGGGTACCTCAACCCATGATACCAATTGGGTCAATAGCAACCCATGATACCCATTGGGCCAATAGATTCCGGTCCTATTGACCCATTTAGGAATTTAGGATCGGACCCTATAACACATTGACATTATTTTTCGAAGTCTACTCCCCCTCCAATGGTAGGGCGGTCCGGTGGGGACACTACCCACCAGGGGTTCAAATCTCGGTGCTCGCACCTTTTTCCTGGGATTTTCCTAGGATTTACCGGCGTTATGCATTAAGTGGTAGCGACGTTCCGTCGGCGGACGAGGCGCCAATGGTGACCGAGAATCTCGGATCTGCCGGGTCTTTCGGTCCGGAGGTGCTCATAGGGGTAGGGTTTTGCGTACGTGTGTTCATAGGGGTGAGTGTGCGTGCGTGTTGTGGCGTCTGCGGTGTCTTGTGTAATTCTCAAAAAAAAAAAAAAACAAATAAGTGCACTTATTTGACTTTAATCATTCTTATTTGACCATTCGTCTTATTTAAAAGTTTTAATAAATATTACTCATTTTGTTATGACTTAATTTATCATTAGAGATATTTTTATGTTATGACAAAATAAGTTATATTTATTAATTTTTTAAATAAGACGAATCGGCCAAAACAAACTTGATAAAAAGTTAAAGAAGTGCACTTATTCAATGGACGGAGGGTGTGTAGTCGACTACGCGGTCGATTAATTCCCATCCTTAATTCTAGCGAACATGTTCTCTTGCTGGAGCATCTTGGATGCTGGAAGTTTTGGAACCGTTTTTCTTCTTCTACCGTGGCAGAGCTGATCGAACTGGCTCGCCTAGTCGCCTGCATGGCGAGGCAAGACACGACCCCAAGTCCACAGTGACAACCTACTAACGAGCACGAGCCCTAAATTAACGTTGTACACTTAGGTAGACATAACGGCATTCCCTACTTGCAATTTATTTATTGACACCTTCTGAAGAGATACCCCAAGGCCACCGTGGCGCCGCCCGCGGTGCTTAGCAGTTCTTCGCCGCTTTGGCGAGCTTGCACTTGACTTTCTGGAACACGAGCGCCGCCGGCGCCTGCCCGGGCGGCGCGAGCTGCAGCTTGAGCGGGCACGTGGCCTCGATGGCGCGCGGTGACGCGCGCCGTGTACTTGACCTCGCCCTTGACGACCACCTCCACCTCGAACACGCCGGTGGCGTTCTCCTTCCTGAACTCGGCGACGCCGGTGTTTCCCAGCGACACGGGCGCGGCGTCGGAGCCCGTCGTGAGCCTGTACACCCTGGTCTTGCCGGCGGGGTGCTTGTCGCCCTCGTCGGCGAGCCTGACGCGGTCGAACTGCTGGTCGTCGAAGCTGTACGCCGCCTCCAGCGGCTTGGTGTTGGTCATGGTCATGGCCCAGTTCTTGTTGCGGATGGTCAGCGTCAGCGAGGTTGTACGCGAACGCCGTCGTCGGCGTGGTGTTGAGGGCGAGGCGGGTGAGGGAGGCGTCGTCGACGGTGATGTCGACGTGGCGGACGAAGCCGAACGCGACGACGAGGATGACGATCACGGCAATGACGGCGAGGATGGCGAGGCAGAGGATGCACCACCAGAAGTCCTTCCAGCTGTAGCAGCAGCAGTCGTCGCAGCAGTCGTCGAACGTCCCCATGGACGATGATGCTGCAGTTCTTTTGCTGCTGGACCAACGGGAGAAAAGAACCTATTGGCCGGCGACTGACGTCAATCGTCTCACTTTTGTTGTTGCGCTCTGAGATAGAAACGGGTATGTGAGTGCGTGCATAAACTGATGCATTTATAGAGAGAGATCGATGTGGCACATGCACTGCATTAATTAAAACTTGACTTGAATTTTTTTTTTTTTTTTGAGATTAGAGCTTAATTGACTTGACTTGACTTGTGGCATCTCCGACACGCGGGGGCTTTTACAAAGAGGAAAATGGTCCCTCAACTTGGCTCACCGTGTCACCTAGGTCCCCGAAAATAAAAATTAAATAGAAATGTAACCAACTTACATGTGGGGTCTATATGTAGGACCGCACGGTGGGATTGGACCCGTTGGGACTGGATGACACCAAAACCAAGTTTTCGGCACCTCGGTGAACCATGAAAGTTTAGGACCTGGATGATATTTTTTGCCAAATTTAGAGACTTATATATATCATTTTGAAAGTTTAGGGACCTACTTGTATGACATCTTGGGCCAAGTTGAGAGACCGGTGGTGTATTTTCCTCTTCTACAAAAGTATAGAAGGAGTAGGAAAGGAGCCAGCAGCCGGGCTAGCTGGGCTCCAGCCCCATCTACGCATGCGAGACATGTGGAGCCCTCAAAAAGCCTTCCCTTAAATTTTGTGTCTAAATATAGAGATTAGGATGTGCTAAGCTTTATTAGGAGGTGCTAAGCCACACCTAAATCTTTTTTTTCTTAGCTTCGTCCCTCGGAAAGACATATAATTGTAGTAGAATAATAGATAACTTTGTTACTTCAATTTTATGGTGATCGATCACATGTGTGGATGGGATAAACAATAATATACTGTTAGATCAGGCCTTAATTACGGGCGTTGAATTCCATCATATGAAACTTCACGGTAGTTACGATCATGACTTTTGAGTAGTGGTTTTACTCATTACATATAGTCATCCCATGGTTTATATGCTTATTACAAATCAAATCATGTTTGCCAAAAAAAACGGTGAATTAAGTTTTTTTTTTCCAAATCACAGTACAGATGTTGTTCATACATTTATGGACGCTTAGCCCTATGAACAAAATGACACATACCCTATCTACCACAATAAGTATACATAGTCTAAGCCGGTATAGCCTGAGATTGACAAATTCCAACCTTTAAATTTTTAGTCCTACTATACATATTTGGTATTCATGTGAAATTCCATGACAGAATTAACCCCTGCTTGAATCATATAAAATTTCTATGCAATGGCTTGTTCCACTTAGGACTCCTTTAGAACTCAGGAATTTCATAGAAATAGCTAGTACAAAATAATTTTGCAGAAATCAGTTTGTTTTCATATAGATATTTAATTAGGGCCTAGATTTTTAGAGTACTTGTAGCATGTACATCTAGTATCTTGGAAATGTTTTGTTTCTACATCTTCTGATTCCTATGTTTTTCATGCATGCACTCAACATCGATATAAGCTGCCATTATTTTTGTGACTTTCCTGTGCTTTTCCATTTTGTAGCATTCAAAGTGCTAAGGCACTCTACTTCTACGTATTGTACTAGTACTCTTCATTTTAGGCAGTCCTTACTAGATGTAATACTAACCTTAGCACATCTAGAAACCTCCAATTCCTAAACAAACCTTAGCACATCTAGACTAAGTCTCTCTCTTTTTTTTTACCCGAGCTTTACTGTAAAACTAGATGTTTAATTTATTTGTGCAGCTCTCTGCGTGCATGTCAGGATTTTAAGAATGACCGTTCCTGACACCTCTTCCGTCGTGGTCTTTACTCGTCGCGACAGAGGACAAACAATAGTACGTGAAAAGAGGCGATCGAAATGCAGTAGTGGACAGCGACGTCCGCGTCGATGAAGTGCGTGCACGCGGAGCCGACGCGGAACCGCGTTAGGGGAGTCGTGTCCCGTCATGGGAAGAAATAAAAGAGTGTACTCCGATCCATTCCGGAATCCGAATCCTCGATCCAGATCGACGGACGGACATGTGGATAGCTAGCGTCGTAACGTAAGGTCAAGTGGAGTTCGAATTTTGCGTTATAGGTGGCACTACATTTTTATAGAAAGAGAGGGCCAACAATTAAAACACTAATAAGTATACTACAAAAATAATATGATATATTACTTCTCATAAATCTCAACGTACTACTGTTTATTATTACAAATATTGATATTTTTAAAAAATTGTTAGGACAAATTGTGTTTATGCTCTCATTTTCTACGTACGTACATGTTTGCTCCTTTTTAGATTTTGTTGGTTTATCCTCATTTTTGAATTCTAATTTTCCGTTTGCTCCCGTGCCCGCGCGTGGGGCATTAAAACAGCACGGCCGTCCCCGGCGCAGATATGCACGGCCCGCCCGGCCATCTCGCGCGGCATCCTCCCGTCAGCGGGCATGGCGGCCCTGGCGTCGCAGGCATGACGGCCCTCCCCCTGTGGCCCTCCCTCACCGACGGTGGTCATCCCCTACTGCCCTTCCTCACTGGCGGATCCCAGTTTTATTTTATTTAACCAAAAGATTAATTTTGTTCTCACTTGTCTCCATGGTTCTTAGAAACGTTCTGCGTGACCTTATGGATGTGTTTGGTTGCACTTATTTGGGCAAGCCAGGCTTAGTTGGGCCAAGATTTTCGTGGTGTTTGGTTGCAAAATCTAGCTCCCAAGTCCGGCTCCCACTATGCGACCGTACCGCTTCGCCGGGCAAGCGGAAACGGTCGGGGGGTGGGCGTGCCTAGCTAAGCCTGGCTTGGCTGGCGCAAGCCGACTCATCTCACCTCCTCACTCGCATCACCTCGTCGCACCCCACCATGGGCCGGCAAGCCATCACCTCGCCACCAACCCCACCTCGCCGACCGGGCCCGCCGCCCGCCCGTCGCCGCCGCCGCCGACGGTCGGCGCACTGAGCAAATGACATGTGGTGGCGACAACGTGCGTCGCGCGATGGCGCTGGGAAGACCGCATGGCGAATCCGCATCGTGCGGTGGCGGCGGCATCCTTCGCCGTGGTCGTCGCCGCCCGGAGGTCCCCCCAGGCGGGCCGACACACGGGCTGCCGCGTTGGGAGAAGACCGCTCACGAGGTCCCCCCCGGGCAGGCGGCGGCGGATCGACGAAGACCGCGACACGGGCGGGAGATCGGCAAGACGGGCGGTGATTCGCCCGTCCTGGCTCGTCGTCGGCGGTGGCCGACGGGCGCGGCACGATGCGGGGGCGTGACGCCGCCGGGTAGCCTCGATCTGCTCGACCGGCGCGCTGCGCGCGGGCATGCCTCGTCTCAGCAACAACACGCCGATGAGGCGGCATCACCACTCCGGTTTGGAGCTTGGCTGGCGGTGTCCATGCTCTGGAGCAGCCAGGGAGAGGGCAAGGGCGAGCTGGAGAGTGAGCAAGATGCGATGGAAGGCCGTCTTGAAGCAAAAAAGGAGATGGTTGTGTCGTTGTTGCTGTGTTGCTGCTCAGCTCTTCATTCATGACGTTCATTCAAAGGAGATGGTCGTTCCCATGGTGCCCATGGCGTTCATTCAAAGGAGATGGCCGTCCCTTGGTGCCCATGGCGTTCATCTCTGTGCTCGCCTTGCAAGCACCGCTGCCCGTCGTGGCTGCCATGCCTCCGGTGCCTGCCATGCTCGCCTTGCTGCTGCCTTCTGGTGTGCTCAACCAGGAAGCCCACCACTTGTTCGACTAAATGACTCAAAGGTGGTAACATTACCGATTTGGAGAAGAGGTGACTGTATCAAAATAAACAGACAACCAAACACACTCTAGAGCTAGTCAGGCTTAGACAACACAAGCAACCAAACAAACCAGTCCTAGCTTGCTAGGGCCTGGCTTGAGCTAGCCTGGCTTAGTTGAGCTAAGCTAGGCTAAACTAGGAAACGAACCAAACACACCCTATGATTCTAGGACACCGTACAATTGAACTAATAATGAAACATAGTTATTAGCTGAACATCACTTGCAATTTGGTATAACATCAACCGACTATATTAGTAGAACAATGCCATTGAAAATGGATGTAACTCTATCGAGCTTAGTGGGGAACAAGTCCACACTCAGCAAGCAATATGTTCCTATATGTATTTTTTTCTTCTTTTAGATTATATACAGTGCAACGCTAGACACGAAGACGCACGTATACTCACAGACACCGAAGACGTACATTATACTCACCCTTATGAATAGACATACACAAATCCTACACTTAGCACATTCGAAGGAATAAGCTGGTAAGAGAAGAGAAAATTGTACTCCTAAGGTCCAGGCCACACGGCCACGTAATTGGTTGCGCCGCGCCAACGGGACAGCCCAACTTGAATGTGTTGATGCAGAAAAAAAAAAATCAAAATAACGATCATGGGCTGGATAATAGTAAGTCAAGAATTTAGCTCGTGGGCTGTATGGGCCGTGTGTGTTAAGGGAGAATCAGAGAAACAAATTTGTGGATAGACCTGATAATGGATTCAAGGTCTAATTGAACTTTGACACTTGGGCTCCATTGGATTTGGATTTGTTGGATTTGGATTATATATGAACATCCATTATAGCTTTGCATCCAATTGCGTTGGATTTCGTTGGACAAATTGAATGAAATAGGATAATCCAATTTGTGGCGGTGATGACTGTTGGAAGCAAAAGCGGCTATTTTATTCTAGACGGTGTTGCTACCGTGCATGCACAAGATCACATCACAGTCGCAAGGCATGCAAACCATGTACAGCTGTCAGCTTCATCAACGCTGGACTGAGAGGTTCAGAGACTCTTTTTTTTCAAACATGCCTTTATTCTAAGGTAAGCGAAAAGTACAAAGACCCGTACAGAGTTTTACCCCTGACCCAAAAAAAAAAAAAAACAGAGTTTTGGCCTGAAAGGCTGAAGCGGTGCATCTACCTCCAAAGGCATAATGAACAATATGTGTTGTTAAGCATTGTCTATGTGTATATATTATGTATTCAAAATATACAGTAAAGAAACAAAACTTTATTTTTTATTTTTTCGACAGGAGTAAACAGTCTTTTAATTCTTGACTTAAACACCATTAGAGGCCCAAAATGGACGGAAGACCATAGAACTAAATAAAATTTGGTTTGAGGCCACATAGCCAAATTCAATTAAAAAATGGTCAAATAACTATAAGTTGCATTTTTTTCTAGGGCCATACACCTAATTATCTCGTACAAGTATGGCATACATACAAGGGTATGGAGGACAACTGTCCTACCCATATTGCACAAAGGGCCTCTAGAAAAGATGAAAAACACAACTAGGTCCTTGGCCCCTTTGCAGGTCGAAAGCTGTAGCAAACCCCGTCGTTAGAAGTCGTCGGATCTGGCCATTGCCCAACCGTAGGTCAAAAGAAATTCCATAACACGGAGGCTTTGAAGTGACCTACAAAAAGACACTCGTCTCCACAGAAGAAATGAAGTCATCGCTTGGCACCCATCGGCTAGGGTCACGCCCCCCAAGTCCCTTCGACCTTGGATCCACACTCGCTACTGACGACGAACGCCATTGCGGGGAGCCCAAGCCGGATCCAACCACCTATCTTCCGCTGAGCCCTTAGCATCCTCCGCAACCTTAAAGCAAAAGGTCGTCGAGCACATTTGCCTCACGGGGCGACAAGCTGTCGCCAAATGACTCCTAAACCCGCAACCCCGTAGGCCTCCTGCCGACACCTGATCACATGACGACGAGGTGGAAGATGGCCAGGAGGAGCTTACACGGTTCCACCAAACACACGCGGTTAGGACACCTCTCGCCGCTGTCAAGCGAAGACACAGGGGAAGACGCGTTAGAAATGTTGGAGGAAACCCGCAGAAGAAATCACCTTGGAGGCCTCCTCGTTGCATCTCCGCCGTCCACGCCGCTCCTCCGGCTGTAGAGGAAGATAAACCCAGGCCATACCATCAACATGCATAAACCTAACCCTAACCAACTTAGTCTACTAGCATAGGGAATATACACCAGCCACCGATTCGTAGATCCCCACCCCCGGGCGTCAATGAGGCCACCGGTGGAGACGATCCAACGGTGTCGATGCCGGATCGGAGATCACCCTCGGTTAAGCCCTTTTGAAAGGGTAGTAGGGTAAAACAGGAGGAGCCGAGAGAGCTTGAGTTTGTGTTGGCTAGTGGGCGTGGCTCGCTTTCACCACTCGGGTGGTGAATAGTTCAACTAGACGTCCGCTGTCTAAGGGCCTGAGGTAATCGGCTCCACGTGCCGACGTAAAAAACTCAAAAATCGATTTTTGAACAAACATGGCGCCTAACACGCACGCGTTCGTGAGCAGTAACTTCTGGCTACAAGAGGAGTAACATATGTAGCAATTGGGATCGCATGCATTAGTGAGCCGCACTCGCCTCATGGGCCGCCGCCGCCGCCAGCGCTGGCCAGCCTCCTCCGTGGCGGCTGCCGCCACGCCTTGCCCACCTCGCGGCCCACCTTCTGCGAGTGCCGCCGGATCCTGCGCCGATCCGCCTCGCGCACACTCGATCCCGCCGGTGCCGGCGTCGTGGTGGCGCCCGGCGCCCGGGAGAGGGAAGGGGAGGGACAATGAGGGCCGGCGCGGTGGTTGTGCCCGCCCCGGGGGAGAGGGAAGGGAGGGGCGGTGGAAGACTGGACGGAGGGGAGGGGCGCCGTGGGGGAGACAGGGAAGGGGAGGGGCGCCAGGTGGAGTTGGAGAGAGAGAGAGAGAGAGAGAGAGAGAGAGAGAGAGTGGACACAGAGTTAGGGTTTCTAACTTTCTATTATATACTACATGAGTGGTTACCGGGCTGAGACGGCCCATTTGTATTTTAGATGGGCTGAAATTAAAAGCGGTTAATCTATTTACCGTTGCGGTTTTAAAAACCGCCATGGTTAATAAAAAACTACGACTGTAAATTAAGTCATTTACCGTCGCGGTTTTCTTAATAACAGCCATGGTTAATATTTTGGAAGTGCAATGCAAAATCAAATCTGTAGTAGTGTGTAATTTATGGATTACTTGTGAATCCTATGTAATTTCTCACTTCTATTTAATGAAGCCAATACACGCTTTCGAAAGAAAAAATCATGACAGTCTTGACGTGCAGCCTAATCGCCGGTAATGGAAGTGGAACGACCCCACATGACTTGATCAAGTGCACCTGGGGGGGTTCCATCTCGGTGAAAGGTAAAACTCAACAGGACTTGATCTCTGCAGCCATGATCTCTGCAGCCATCAAAGCCAAGTATCATGTGCAGAAGAAGTGGGTGGGCGGACCCGACGTACTTGCGTTCCCAAGACTCTTGCGTGGGATGATGAGTTGACCGTTGAACTGCAGCTATATGCCATTTCAAGCCCTCCCATTACTACGGTAGCTTACTGTAAGAACACCTCCCGTTTACATTAGGGGCGGTTCTTTTTTCGAGGCGCCCCTACAGGCGTGCGGCGCTTGGCGAGCTGGTCACCAGCCGCCCACCGCCCCTGCTGTAATAACAGTAGGGGCGGCTCGATCTAGAACCGCCCCTACAATGGTCTGTAGATAAGGCCGAACCAGCCACCTTCTTCCAACTCGGGACACCCACTCAAACTCGAAAAAAAAGGTTGGGAGGCCTTGGGCTCCTTCCAAAAATTGCTCTACTAAGGGGCGAGGTTTCCAACTCAAATCCTTTGGTGGAGAGGCTCAAGAAGGTAAGAAAATGTTAATCCTACCACTTAATTCGATTTTTAATGGTTAGTTGTGGAGTAATTTAAATTTTGCTTTCCTCTCACTTTCTATGGTGCTTGAGCTTTATATGGAGCAAAGTAGAGCTTAGGTTTGGAAGTGCTAGTGGAGATTAGTAAGAGTATTGAATTAGACCCATTTTTTAGTGGCTCTTACATGTGATTTTAGTGGAGTAATAAAATAGGTAGGGTTTCATGCGTTCATGGTTGATGAACATGTGTTTTTTAATTCTTAGTTTAAATTTGTATCAAGTTTTTTTATCTCTCATATGATGTGCAAATGCTATTTTTTTTCTAAAATTTTCTAAAATGATAACCTTTTTAGTGTGTGCTACAACTTTGATATTAATGCATTTATTAATTTTAACCATTTAGGGTTTGCCATGTATATGTACTCATATATCGATTAATTAGTGATTTGATGTATTTTTCTTTCTTTGTTGTATTAAAGGATGGAGTACGAGGAATGATTTGGATGTATGGCACGTTAAGGTGGAAGGATGGTTTTCGCGGACGAGCTGAATAAATTTATTGAAGCCGCCGAGAATCATGCGAAGACATTGAAACAGGATTCAATAATATGTCCGTGCGCGTGATTGCAAGAACGAGATAGCATATAGAGATGTGAAGACCATCGGACAACATTTGATTACACGAGGATTTGTTGTAGATTACACAATCTAGATTCATCACGGTGAAAATGTTGTTGGTGACGTCGACTTCGAAGATCTAGGAGATGACCCCGAAACCCTAGAGCATTTCTCTCAGTATGTAGATAAGCTTCAAAATGAAAGGAACCCCGAAAGCATGATAGTCAACTACGCGATTATGATGGTTGGCATGGTATGGACACAAATGTCGATTGATGGTGCGAGGGGAAAGGTGATGTTGATGATGATGTCATAGCACGTGATGGGGATGAAGATGACGCGATGATTATTTGGACGAAATGCTTAATGCCATTGGACCGTAAATATTGCGGAAGAGCGTGAAAGGTATAGAGAACCTAGAGAGAGTGAGAGCAGCATCGAAGGAAACCGTGTATGGTGTTGAAAAAGGTTGTCCGACACTTATTTGGGACGCTACTACGTTTTGTGCTTGAGCTATTGATCTTGAAGGCTAAATACGGTTGGTCGGATTTGTAGTTTCAATGATGCATATAAATCTCTTGTCATGGTTGCCGCCACAACCAAACTCGCACCGATCAATACCTACCAAGCAAAAAGGTTATAAGTCCATTAACAATGAGTGTTGAAAAGATCCATGCATGCCCAAACCATTGTATCCTTTTTCGTGGTGACACGTTCAAGGGGCTAGATAAATGTCCTAGGTGCGGAGCTAGTCGGTACAAGAACAACAATCTATACAACGAGGATGAGACCTCCATTGGAAACAAGAGGAAGAAGGGTGGGAAAAAGCCTGCAGGATTCTAATCTCGAAAAGGACACTCCGTTAGGAATTGATCCGCGGTAGAAGAGTTCCGCCTTGGTAATGTGGTCCCCGCCAATGACCGACCGCTTGAGGCGAATCTTCCTAAACCCCAAAAGAAGCCATAATGATGACATGGTGGAAAGACGGCGCAAGATAGATGATGATAAGATTGCACACCCTACCGATGGTACTCGGTGGCAAAACTTTGATAATAATCACAAAGACTTCGCTCAAGACCCAAGGAATGTATGGTTTGGGTTAAGCACCGATGGAGTGAATCCCTTCAATGAGAGGATGACCGACCATAGCACTTGGCCGCTGATCTTGACCATGTACAACATCCCAACGCATTAAGGCGTACCGCGAAAAGTACCTTTTCCTTCTTGTTCTCATCTCAGGTCCAAAACAACCGGGCATTGACATTGAGCCCGTGTTGCAAGAATTCGAGAAACTATGGAAGAAAGGGGTGCTGATGTATGATGCATTTCGAAAGGAGGAGTTCTTATGTCGAGCCATAATCATTGTTTCTATCAACGACTATCCCACAATGTTTGCTTTGTCCGGACAGATCAAAGGGAAGACTGGATGCGTGGTCTGCTTGGATGGTACTATATGGGTGTATCTAAATGCATCCAAAAAGGTGGTTTACTTGGGCAATCGATGCCACTTAAAGACAAATCACAAGTACCGGCGTGAAATACAAACACCGGTTCAACAACTTTGTAGAGACCGAAGACCCTGAGAGACGTCAATATGGACAACATGTGTTCAGAACGGTGAGAAACTTGCACATTGTCTACGGAAAGAAGAATCTAGATGGGACGA
Source organism: Hyparrhenia diplandra (assembly GCA_015847255.1). Taxonomy (NCBI): domain Eukaryota; kingdom Viridiplantae; phylum Streptophyta; class Magnoliopsida; order Poales; family Poaceae; genus Hyparrhenia; species Hyparrhenia diplandra. Next base: position 39,829 of record JADLZK010009087.1, read on the forward strand.
ACAGAGATCGAAGTACACCTATCGAAGGCGTACCTTTCAAGAAACAATCCATCTTCTTTCATTATCTCGAATATTGGCCAGAGTTCGAGGTTCCCCATGCAATTGATTCTATGCACTTGAAGAAGAATGTCTTTCAAAGTACCATGGGTCTGTTGATGGACACGAATAAGTTGAAGGATGGTCTAAATTCACTAAAAGACATGGTGCAGCTAAATGTGAAGATATCCCAGAATTCACGAAAAGACATGGTGCAGCTAAATGTGAAGACATGGTCTAAATTCACGAATAAGTCGAAGGATGGTCTACCTATTGTGATCGGGGTTATAAAGCCGAATTCTTGAAAATGGCCATCACTCGCATGTGCTACTTCTTTTCGAAGATATCCCGTAAGACGATTGACGGGGAAAGAGCTTGCTCGAACTACATGATTTCGCGGTGGAGACCCAAAACCAGCTAGAAATATGTATGCCTCCTGCTTATTTCGATATAATGCCACATCTCATGCTTCACATGGTTCATCGAGATAGAGGCACCGGCCCTTGCTACTTGCATGAAATGTGGTGCATTGAGCGATTCATGTCGATTCTAACTCGATTCGTGCATAATCGAGCATATCGGAAGGGCTCCATGATTATCTTGAAGAAGTCGTCGAAAGTCTTTGTCAAGAGTGGCTAAAAGTACGAGAGGGATTGGTAAACGCGATTCACGTCATACGGGTAGGATAGGTGGGAGAGGCATCGGTGGGAGGAAAGTATTCGTTGACCAAGAATACAAACAAGTGAGTCGCCAGATTACCACTTGGCTCTCATTACGGAGCGAGGAGGAATGGCCGCTCGGATGACCGGGTCACGAAACAACACGAGGGGAACAATTAACTTCATGGTTGATGGACCAAAACATACCGGCTGGGAAACCAAGGATGATATTACCAAGAACAAGGTTAGCATTAGGGCCATCGAGACAAGTCACCACGTGGCAAGCATACGACATTAATGGGTACACATACTATACCTATGTGAAGGATAGTAAATGTGTGAACCAAAACAGCGGGGTTCGAGTAGAAGCTATCAACGACAAAAACCGAAGGATCACATACTTTGGCATCATTGAAGAAATATGGGAAATTGACTATGGAATGGAAGTGCAGGTGCCCGTGTTCAAATGTAGCACAAGTTTTCTATTTACCCTACCCGATTGACTATGGAATGAAAGAACACCAACTGAACGAGATTGGATTGAAAGTCGTTGACCTCGGTGATTTAGGCTACCAACAGGACCCCCCGGGTCGCCGCTTCGGATGTAGCACAAGTTTTCTATTTACCCTACCCGATCGATCCTGACAAGCCAAAGAGGAAGAAAATCAACCATGTCGTTGTCCCTGGGAAACAACGCATTATCGGAGTTGATGGCATCGAGGATGTTGACGAGCACAATGGTTATCTTTGAAATACATTTATTCACGAGACTTTCCAAAAAAGATCGAGGTTGTTGAGAAGAAGTTACCCAAAGACATATTGCCATGGGAGCGAAAAAGGAGTCAAGGGCAAAGAGGTCACGAGGAGTTAGCTAGTTGTTAAATGTGTGTGTTTGTAAAAATTTATCGATGTATGAGTGAGACTACCTTTTTATGTATGTGTGAGACTACCTTTATTCATATAAGAGTCAAACTACCTTTATGTATGTGTGAGAGATGTGTCCGTTGTGAAGAATGTTTATCAAAACTTCGTCGAACCCAAAAAATGTCCTACATATGGATTGTAGGTCTTGATGAGTTGAACAAAGTTTGTATTCGTGACTTTTGAATTCTAAGCCATATAGGCCTCCGAAAAACTGAAAAAACGACCAAATTTTTTGAAATTCAAAATTTGGGTGGTCCAAAATCGGTTTAACCCAAAAAAGCCCAATATATGGAGTGTAGATCTTGAGTGGATACACAAAGTTGGTATTCGTGACTTTTTCGGTTCGAGAACATCTAAGGCTCCAAAAAGTTGCGGCTTGTTGGTCTTTAGTTTGAATTCAAATAGCCGACCGGTCAAAGTTGGTCAAACGAAGCCCTAAACGGGCATCAACCGAAAAACTTTTGAATACGAACGTGGTAGATATAGTCAAGATGAACACATGTTATATGGATCATTTTGGTTTCGAGAAAGGTTTAGTATGCACAAGTCACAAAATCGGGGATCAAACATATAGTTTATGAAACATTAGGAGAGATGTGTCCGGTTGTGAAGAATGTCTATCAAAACTTCGTCGAACCCAAAAATGTCCTACATATGGATTGTAGGTCTTGATGAGTTGAACAAAGTTGGTATTCGTGACTTTTGAATTCTAAGCCATATAGGCCTCCGAAAACCGAAAAACGCGATAAATTTTATTGAAATTCGAATTTGAGTGGTCCAAAATCGGTTTAACCCAAAAAAAGCCCAATATATGGAGTGTAGATCTTGAGTGGATACACAAAGTTGGTATTCGTGACTTTTGGTTCGAGAACATCTAAGGCTCCAAAAAGTTGTGGCTTGTTGGTCTTTAGTTTGAATTCAAATAGTTGACTGGTCAAAGTTGGTCAAACGAAGCCCTAAACGGCGTCAATCGAAAAAAACTTTTGAATACGAACATGGTAGATATAGTCAAGATGAACACATGTTATATGGATCATTTTTGGTTTCGAGAAAGTTTTAATACGCACAAGTCACAAAATCGGGGATCAAACATATAGTTTATGAAACATTAGGAGAGATGTGTCCTAAGGTTGTGAAGAATGTCTATCAAAACTTCGTCGAACCCAAAAAAAAAGACCTACATATGGATTGTAGGTCTTGATGAGTTGAACAAAGTTGGTATTCGTGACTTTTGAATTCTAAACCATATAGGCCTCCAAAAGCGAAAAACGACAAAATTGTTTGAAATTCAAAATTTGAGTGGTCCAAAATCGGTTTAACCCAAAAAAGCCCAATATATGGAGTGTAGATCTTGAGGAGATACACAAAGTTGGTATTTGTGACTTTTGAATTCTAAGCTATCTAGGGCTCAGAAAAAAAAAAAGGGACGAATAATTTTGAAATTCAAATCCAAATGTGTCAAAATTTGTCAAATCTAAGGTATTTATAAGATAAAAAATTTTAATAATGATTTATTAATTTGGAACCATCTTATTATTTTTTATTGATCAGATAATATATTTATAAGATAAAATAAAATTGTTTTAATTTTTAACAACATGCGCTATAGGGGCGGTTGGTGATCCGGCCGCCCCTAACGATTGTCACTATAGGGGTGGCTCCTTCGGGGAACCGCCCGCACTCAGTGGTGCCCTCGAATATATACCCGAGGTGATTTCGGGACCCAAATATTTCTAAGTCCCTGGGCGCCATTCTCTCGATCGACCAGGGAGGTCGCCAAAATTTTCCCGCCGCCGCCAAATCCTCCTCCCCGTCGCCGCCCCAATCCTCATCCGCCAATCCTCCTCCCCCCGTCCTCCTCCCCCAATCCTCCTGCGCCACCGGCGCCGTCGCTCCTAACCCTAGGCGCCGCCGCCGGGTGCCGAAAGCACGCCACCTTCCGAATCCCGGCCGCGGCCGCCCGAGCCGTCTCCCGTCCCCGCGGTCGCCCCCGTCTCCTCTTGGAGGGCCGCCGCGGGACCCGCGCGCCCCCGTCTTCCCCCGCCACCGGAGGGGTCGCCGCCGTCTTCCCGCCCCGTCTTCCCCCACCGCTGTTGGAGGGCCGCCACCGCCGGATCGAGCAGCCGGTGGTGGCCGCTCCCCCTCGTCCTCCCTTCTTCGGCCACCGGATCCGCCGGTGACCTTCTTTATTCTTTGGTGTGAGTTTCGCTGCTTTTGTTGGTGGTGGTTGTTGACACTGTTATAGCATAATATTACTAGTCAACTAAACATGTATAAGGGCTTAAAATGAATATCAACATAGACTAGGGGTCTAACTAACATAATTCCACGAGCTTTGGTGATTTATATCTTTTCAGGACTTAACGGATAAATGCGAGAGAAGAATGGAGAAAGTTCCGTAATATATCTCACATACGATGACAAGACTTAACCGTGAAGTAACTTGACCCAAAATGTGGACTAAAACACTCTAGAAGACACTAGAAGATACCGTAAGAAAAGGAGACATGATTGTGCCACAAGGCCACGGGCGGCCGCCCAGGGGCCATTTAGGCCGGCCGCCGAGTCCCCGAGCCCAATCCGGCCCATCTTCGGTAGGTCGGTTTGTAACTCGACCTTGAGGGTTGTATCTACACCGTTATTGAAGGTCGGTTTGATCCAATGGTCATCGTTCATTGCCAAGGCCAATATAAGAAGACCCCCGACCCTAGGGCTAAACCCTAATTGATTCTATCTCATTCTATTCATTATCTCTCAGTTCTAGAGGTGTCCCAAAGTAAGGATAACCTCTCTCTCAGGGATTAGTGAATTAGAAGTAGATTAGTCATGTAATTAGAAGTAGATTAGCCATGTAATTAGAACTAGATTAGATCTAACTTAGATCTAATCAAGAGTCAGGAGAGTGGAGTTATGCTCCCTGCTCGGAGATGTCTACGAGTTTGGTATGTCTTATGTCCTTCCTTTGTGAGACATTATGATTTATATATTTATCTTCTCTATTACTTTCATTACTTTCATATAATTGGTTAGTATAGTTGTTATATCATTGCATGGGATCTTCGCCGCATCGAGTGCTCTAGTTATAGACATAATTAGAGTAGTAATTGATAGTGTAGACATGGTGTCTAGACTAGAGGTTTTCGAGAATGCACCCAACCTCACGGATAGTTTGTGGTAGCCCCTGGTGGTGACGGCCACGATGGCACGACGTATTTGTTGACGTTTCTTAACGTCGCGAGGAAGAATCCGCAAGCGTTACGTAAATTGTCGTTGTAGTTTTCACCGGAAATATTCGAGGTATCGTATTTTTCACGGGGGAACGGAGGTACTCTCTCCTAACTAGTTCGCCCAAGGACACACAAGACCAAAGATGGGGAGGATAATCGAGAAGGGTCCCTACACCTTTAGGGTCTATGGTTAGCCGGTCTCGAGCTACTTGTTCACTTCGGGCACCGGCCAACGCCCAACCGGGAAGCTTAGGCAATTAGCTCTACGTCACAAACCCGAACGTGGGGGATTTCAAGGGACGGTCAAGGCTTGTCACGACCTAGCCGCCTACCCCTCAACCGTGGGATGCTTCGCAAAAAGGTAGAAAACCGCTAGCCCAAACACCACGTCTACGCTAGTGATTATTACTCTAGTGTTTGCCGGGTTCCCCGGTCAAAGGGTTCCACCACTAGAGTCCCGACCGAAGGTACTGCCTACCGATCCCGCAAACAAGTAGATAAATCGTGGATAAATAAAAGACAATAAAGATTATCGAACCGTGGAAGCTTACTTAGCCAAGATCCCTTGAAGGAGCCAAGTCGAGAATCCACCGAGGTACAAGGTTGGGGAGACACCGACAAGTTCGGGCGCTTCCCGCTCTCGCCCCTTCACATCTCTCCTCCGCCGATCTCTCTACTACTAATGAGGGGCCTAAGCCCATTGGAGTGAAGGAGTGGAGTAGAGGGGAGAGCTCTCTTAGAGGAGAGGGAGAGACTCTTCCTTGGAATGGTGTGTGTTACAATGGTGGGAGATGGCCTCCTTTTATAGGTAGAGGAGGGGGCTCATTGGAAAATGTCCCTCCCCATATGGAAGGAGCCAAAACCGACTGGGAACACCTTCCAAAATCGCCAAACCGACCATCTAACGTCGGTAGTGCCCGTTATGGAAGGTAACAAACCGCCTCCCCGGAAGCTGGGCCCGAACCGCCTCGGCCAGGGTGCGGCCGCACAGTGGTGGTGCGCGCACCCCGGCGGGCCCCTGTTCGGCTAGGCTGCAGTAGCTGGCGTCTTTGGGCCTAAAAGTTGTATGGCGGTGTTTGCTCGGCCCAGTTAGCGTGTTTGGTCCATTTTCCCTTGGGCTTGATGTTCTTTGAGAATGCGCTTTCAAGGAGGCGCCTTTTGGTACATTTTCCACTTGTTTCTTATATAAATCGCACAATAATAATTTGGACACTACAAGTGGAAATATGTGAGTTATAAATGTATATGAGTATGATAATGTATAGTTTCACCCCCCTTTATGGTAGGATGTTGACGTTAAAAATATGTAGTTGGTGGTAGTCAACAAACTCCCCTAAGCTTACCCTTTGCGGCGTCCTCGAGCAAAAAAAGATAAGTACTTGGTTGTTGATCAGGAGTTGCTACTATGCCGATTACATTTCGCAAGTGCCGGGGTTATAATAAGATTTTCTACTAGAGTTTGAATAAAATTGCACATGTTTTTCTCACCCTTTATTACCTTTCATCGTAGCGGGGCTTTTTAGCTTTTCTCAATGTCTTGGCGGTTGCGAGATAGAATGGTTATAACTGTAAATACTTTTCATTCATCCTTTTGATCAACTTTCTCATCCAGAGATTTATTTATTTAGATTATATTTGTTTTTTTTTTTTTTGAGAAAGTATGGGCTTTATTTCTATATATATATATATATATATATATATATATATATATATATATATATATATATATATATATATATATATATATATATATATATATATATATATATATATATATATATATATATATGGAGAGGTGGGCTCTTCTCGCCCTAGACTTTTGTCTTTTTTATTGCCTCTTTTTTTCTTTTTTTTTTTTTTTTTTAGAGATGTGGGCTCTACTCGCCCTCGGACACATGTCCATTTTTTTTCATCTCATTTTTTTTTGCATAGCCCATATCATTTCTCTTTTCTTTCAAAGTAGATTTCCGGATGTCAAGTCTCTCTTTGGAACGAAATCATAGCAAATCTATTTGTACCATATCATACTTGGCAACAACTTAGACTAGATGGAGCCTATGCAACCCACATGAATCAGTTTTTTTCGGGATGAGTTTTTTAGACTTAGCCACTAAACCCAAACTTTAGAGAAATTCAAATTATAAACTAGGCAATGTGAAACATAAGACGAGCAACTATTCATCATTTCAACGAGGGACTAAAACTAAACATTTTCATAGCTCATATGTATAGGAGTGGAATTTTGTCTCCCCCCCTTTTTTTTTAGTATAACTCATCATTTCATAAGATAGAGAATATAATCAAAATGTGAGATACACGTTACCTTTCTTGGAGTCCTCCCCCAAGCTAGCTCTTTACTTACCTTTCATGGTTGTGCTGCTAGCTTGTGCGCACAATGATTTGAGTTGTGATTGGTCGCGTGGTTGGAGGCTCCCCCAAGCTTGTCTTTTGATGTCATCACAAAAACAGGACAAGGAACTTGGGGTTGAAAGGTTTATCTCCTCTTCTCTCATCTCTCCTCCTTCTCTTCTCTCTCCCTTTTTTATTATTATTGTGAGATGTAAGAGTGAGAGTTTTGCACAAACCACCGTTTGAAGAGGAAGGAGTTAATGGTAGTCGATTCGTCTCGTCCTTCTCCATCGTGAATTGCTTGGCGCTCGTGCATTTGTGTTGGGGAGATCTCGGATGGGTGTGCTTATATGCTTGAGAGATCTCCCCCACACTTATTCTTGTACTGTTTTATTTTAAACAAAGAAAACAAAACAAAACAACATGGCTCTATCGGCAAGAATAACGAGTCGAGCTTTTTTATTATGAGAACTTTATTTTATTTTATTTTTTATTTTTATTTGTTCACCTCATCATGACTCAAGCAAGGCTCATAAAAGAGGGTGTAAGCATAGCCTTGATTCATCTCCAACATAAAATACTCCCAAAGATCATGACAACAAAACTCTAAGTTCATTAACCAAACTCTAACACCAAGTCAAAGTTTTGATTAAAGGAGATCATTTTTAACCTAAGCACCACACTTAATTTAAAAAGACCTATGGATGTATTACATGGGCCCATGTAGGTACACCCAAACTCAAAGTATATGTCATGGCATGAGAAGCATAAAGTTTTATTTTTATGGAGATAAAAAATTAGTGAGGAGATGGTGAGCGTTTATTTCCTTTGCATACTGGATATACTTACCAAAGAACATTAATGGATGAAGCATCGAAGTCAATGTTGCGGTTGCATGATGGCTCGTTCGTGTGTGTACCATAAGACTAGGCCGCACACACACAAATTTGTGTGTATGGGCCATGGGTCTTGATGGTAGCGGCCGAAGGATGAGAGACAAACCCATCTTGTTTGTGGAAGCAATGATGGGTGGAGTCAGCACTTGGGTATGTACCTTGACCATGGGGCCAACTCGCTCTTCTCTTATTGATTTTTTTCTATTTTATTTTTTTTTTTTCAACAACACTCTTTTTTTTTTTCTTTTTTTTTTTTTTTTTTTTAATCCTTTTTTCTTTTCTCTTTTTTTTTTTTTCTATCTATATCTTCTCTTTCTTTATATTCTTTTTTTTTTTCCTTTTTTTTTTTTCGCAAAGGCGGGGTGACATCCTCTTTTATTCACCATCATTTTTTATATGACGCCTTGGTGTATGGAACTTGACGTTTTCACCATCTTTCCCCACACTTGGACTTTTGTGCAAAAGTCAAGTGTGCAAAGTCCGGGTCTCCTTTTTGAGTGTGTTCCACCATCCATGAGCATCAAAGTTTTTTTTAATTTTTATTTTTTTTGTGTTGATGTCGCCCCCATGTTTTCAAGCATCGCATGCCTTTTTGATCTTCTTAATCGATCTCCACCGAAATGGTTAGCGACAAGAATACCCGAAGGTGCATACTAACTTGATAACATGTTCTTGCTTTTATTAATAAGAAAAGAGAAAGACTTTTTTTTTTGCGCTTTTTTTTATGAAAACAACAAGAGAGAATTATTCTTTTTTTTAATGACGGTCGGGTTATCTCCCTAACAGTTGCTTTCTTTATGGTCGTAAGCTTGACCGGGGAAAACATCTTGCAACTATGAAAGGTAGTGAAGTTTGACCTCACCACTAAGAATTTTAGCATTACGCTCAAGCTGCAAGGTTAGTGCCATCGTGCCACTACGATATCGACAAAACTTGTGATAGACGAAGACATCCACAACCATCCTCTTGAAGAGTTTATGAACGAGGATTAAGAGAAGGTTGGGGTCCTCGTGAGGGGGCACGTGGTGAGAAGCAAGACAACTCTAGAGATCCAAAAAGGTGAGCATGTATCATGAGAAGTTTCGAATGAAAACTCGACATGCTCGAAGAGGTGTTCATGCTTGGTCTCAAGAGTTGTTGCTTTGTGCATGTCCATGGCACATAAGTTCTTACCCTCAAATGATGTGTCATGAAGAACGAACATTGAATCTTGTCCTTTGTCAAGAACAATGTTTTGTTGGCTGGAGGGACATGTCTTGTGTTCGAGTGAGGGTGACGGGTGTTTCGTTTCACTAAGATGCGGAAGCAACTTAGGTGAATCGAATGGAGTTATGAACTCTGCCTCCTCGAACAGGTTTTGGTTGGGAAGATGCTTCGCCTTTGGGATTTCTAGGTGAGAGGCACAAGCATTCTTTCCCAACTTCTCATCATGGCTCTCCTCTATAGGTTTTTCAGAAAAAAGCTTTTCGAGAGGGTAGCCTATGAGAAGATCAAAGTCGAGGATGGGATAGATATAGAAGTCTAAGTGAACCTCGGTTTCATGAATTTTTATTGGCACGGCCCTAGCAATCCCACAACATGCAAAGATGAGTCCGAATTGACCCTTGAAGAGTCCCATCGGTCGAGGCAAGCAAAACATCTTACCCAAAAAGGGTTTCCGCAAGATATTGTGACATGATATTCGCCTCTATTGTGGGGTTGTGTAGGGCATCTAAGGAATTTCCTCGTAATGAACAAGGTATGGTCGTGGAAGGTGAAAGAATCGAATTGCTTCGGAAGAATGTTTCACCTCCATTAACCATTCTTTTGAAGGTTTCATGTTAGAGGAAGATTCCTTAGCTGGAGCTGTGCTCCATTTGCTCCATTCGTGCCATAGAAGGTTCAAGGTTCTCCCATGATCCTCGAATTTGATCGGGAACTCCAAGGATAAAGCATCCCTTCCCGTGTTCGTGGTTCGGGAGAGGGCTCAACGGTCGGTACTAATGAAGGTACGGGGAATGGTTTGGTGATGAGGGCTCCTCAAAACTTGACATGCCCTTATTATGGAGGGGAGTAGGTTCTACAACGGGAGAAGCATGCTTCTCTAGGATGTGATCTAGGATTTTCCCTCTGTCCGTTGTAGGTTTACGTGAAAATGACCCTCCGGCGGTCATGTCAAGGCATAGGGCAGTGTCTATATCAAGACCGAACAAAAGATATGCAAAAGCACACTATCGGGTAACGACAAGTCCAGGCTAGCATGTATTAACATTGTGAACCCGCCCTGTGGCTGCACCTATGGACTCCATCTCGCCCCTTTCGAAATCGAGGATTGTCCTTGGTAGGGTGTTGATGGGGAAAAATGCTAGGCGAAATTGTCTTTGAGTTCTTTCCAATCCCCATTCAAACTTCCTACGACATTAGTGTACCATTGTTACGCTCACCCTATGAGGGAGAACGGAAACAAATTCCACATAAGAGTTTCTTGTGACATGCTAGGAATGCTTATGCACGCACATATATCTCGAAATCTTGTAGGTGACTACAAGGGTTTTCCAAGTGGTAGCCAGAGAAAGGGTCCGGCCTCAGAACAATGGATTTTTAAATATGGATGGAGTTCATAGCCGGATGAAAGTTTTGGTTTTTGAAAAGATTGGGGCTCTGTGAACTCCTCCATCGAAGCGTAAGGATTTTCGAAATGATTGGTTGGCTTCATCCGGAAAAAGAAAATAAATAACTGTTTTGATTTTTTTAGATAGATACGAGGACTCACTAGGTTCGAAGATAATAGCAACCGTTTCAACAACGGCGCGAGAAAGCTTGTTGACGTTTCTTAATGTCGTAGAAGAATCCGCAAGCGTCTGTAATTGTCGTTGTAGCTTTCACCCGGAAATATTGAGGTATCGTATTTTCCACGAGGAACGGAGGTACTCTCTCCTAACTAGTTCGCCCAAGGACACACAAGACCAAAGATGGGGAGGATAATCGAGAAGGGTCCCTACACCTTTAGGGTCTATGGTTAGCTTGATCTCGAGCTACTTGTTCACTTCGGGCACCGGCCAACACCCAACCGGGAAGCTTCGCGGGCAATTAGCTCTACGTCCCGCCCGAACGTGGGGGATTTCAAGGGGACGGTCAAGGCTTGTCACGACCTAGCCGCCTACCCCCTCAACCGTGGGATGCTTCGCAAAAGGTAGAAAACCGCTAGCCCAAACACCACGTCTACACTAGTGATTATTACTCTAGTGTTTGCGGGTTCCCGGTCAAAGGGTTCCACCACTAGAGTCCCGACCCGAAGGTACGACTCACCGATCCCGCAAACAAGTAGATAAATCGTGGATAAACAAAAGACAATAAAGATTATCGTAACCGTGGAAGCTTACTTAGCCAAGATCCCGTGAAGGAGCCAAGTCGGAATCCACCGAGGTACAAGGTTGGGGAGACACCGACAAGTCCGGCGCTTCCCCGCTCTCACCCTTCACATCTCTCCTCCGCCGATCTCTAGTACTAATGAGGGCCTAAGCCCATTGGAGTGAAGGAGTGGAGTAGAGGGGAGAGCTCTCTTAGAGGAGAGGGAGAGACTCTTCCTTGGAATGGTGTGTGTTACAATGGTGGGAGATGGCCTCCTTTTATAGGTAGAGGAGAGGGGGCTCATTGGAAAATGTCCCTCCCCATATGGAAGGAGCCAAAACCGACCTGAGAACACCTTCCAAAACTGCCAAACCGACCATCTAACGTCGGTAGTGCCCGTTATGGAAGGTAACAAACCGCCTCCCCGAAGCTGGGCCCGAACCGCCTCAGCCGGGGTGCGGCCGCACAGTGGTGCTTAGCGCACCTTCTTTGGGCCCCGCTCGGCTGGGCTTTTGGCAGCCGGGCGTCTTTGGGCCTAAAAAGTTGTATGGCGGTGTTTGCTCGGCCCGATTCTGCGTGTTTGGTCCATTTTCCCTTGGGCTTGATGTTCTTCAGGAATGCGCTTTCCAGGGAGGCGCCTTTTGGTACATTTTCCACTTGTTTCTTATATAAATCTGCACAATAATAATTTGGACACTACAAGTGAAAATATGTGAGTTATAAATGTATATGAGTATGAGTATGATAATGTATAGTTTCACCCCCCTTTATGGTAGGATGTTGACGTTAAAAATATGTAGTTGGTGACCGTCAACGGTATACCTCCACGTTCGGGTTGGTGTTTGTAGGACCGTAGTCGGAGCTTCCTAGCCCCCTTCTCATCTCTTTTCGTGGCTAGTGTTCGATGTCCCGAAGTGTTATGGTATGATTACTATCATAGAACCTAAGTAATAGAGAAGTATCCGGGAACCTTGATCTCTCCCTTTGACCTCTTGATTAGTTTAGTTATTCTTTGATATTTTAGGTAGGTTATTATTTTATGCTTTGATATTTACTTAACAATTACCTCCTCACTATAGTTTAATGGTTTACTAAGTTAGTGGATACATGATTGTGACTTATTAGAATTCTTTAGCCAAAGCTTCCCCTGTGGATACGATACTCTAGAATACTCATCCTAGGGGGAAAAGCTACAATGGTAGGTGTTCGCGGGCGCTGCGAGAATCCTTCATATTCTTTTAGCACTTAACAAATGCCAACAAGCTTTTGGCGCTTTTTTGCTTAGGGAAGCAATTGGCCTAAAGATTCTAATAATGATCATGATGTCTCGCTAATTTAGTGTATCACTAGCTTTAGTAGGATTACCCTTGTTCTGTTGAGTTGTGGAATAGACAGGACAAAAGATATCGTTGCAACCTTCCGACAAGATTCCACAAGAAAAAAAAAGAGAAACATTGAAGAACCCAGGGTGCCCACGATCCTTCAAGATTCATCAACATTGGAACCCTTCCATCTCAAAGGTATGTATTCATTATTCTAACCATGTATAAATTGAAAAAAAGAAGTCGCCGTCACAAGAATTCAATGAACACATCTCAAGTGACGTACATAGAAGCCGCACATCGTGGTAAGTATGATTAAAAGGTGAGAAAGTCTTGCTCATGGACTATAAATTGATTGAGTAGTTATCATTTAATTTCTTGCATTGCATTGCATTTTTACTTGATCAACTCATGCATTTACTCCGCTTAGTTTATGTTTTATCATAGTAGATCCATTGCATGTTTAGTCCTTTGCATCTATCCATACCATGTGCATCTAAAAAGAGAAAAAAAAAATCCTCACCTTGATCATGCTCTTTCATCTCTAATTGGATAAATCTTTATAATGCTTTCATGTCACCCTTGTTTGCTATAGTATGTTTTGGTTTGGAAGTGCTACAATTGGGTGTTTCCAAAGGCTTTTAAATTAAGCGTGGTGCTTAGGTTAAACAAACCTTCCTTAATTGAATTAGACATGGAGTCTAGTTCGGTTATTGAACTAAGAATTGCTTGCATAGACATTGGATATTTTGTTGGACTAACCCATGCAGAGAACTATCAAATCCAATTTGGGTAAGTTAAGAGATGAACTCAGATTAATTAGAGATGAAGCAAGGCAAATGACGAACTCCAACCTTGTACAAAAGACCCGGCTCATTAATAATTGATGGAAGATCCGTAAGTATCAAAATCATTCGCTTTATCTTTTGCTACAAGTTACCTTTTGCCTTGAGCCATGCTAGAGTGCAACCACAAATAAAATGTGTATAAGACATGAAAAATAAAATATGTGCTAAGAATAATCAAATAACCATCTTTTCATTAGCATAGATGAGATCTTATGAACTCTAGACAACAACCCCTCGCTTCAACCATATGTTGTATATTCCCTCGGGTATATGTCCACTAATATTTTGCAGGAAAAGGTCTATGCTATGTCTATTCGATGAAGAAGAGTGCCATACAACACGATATAGACAAATAATCACCCAAAAGAAGTGGATGGACAAAGTACAGGCCACTAGAACATCAAAGACAGGTAGGTGATTATAAATCACATATTTGTATACAACTTCTGTCTTATGTTCTAAAAAAAAAAAATATAATAATAATAATAATATTTATCTCGAGCACATGAAGGCTCATGGTAAAAAAACATGTTCCTAGGACAAGTTCCCTTCGGGTATTCTTGGTCACTAAACTTGCGGGAACAAAGGATGAACAACATCTAAGGACATGGTGATTACAACACACGATTAGGGACGGTCCACCATTCACACTTGAAGTGCCGAGTGACGGGGAAGGCTCAAGCATGGGGGAGGAAGGTCGACTCCTCTAAAGATCATCCGACATTACTCTTCCTCTACTCAAGCTCCCGTCACTCTAACATGCTGGTTTGCAATTCCTCTACTCACTATTACTTTGTCTCTCTAAGTTTGTTTGGTTAACAAATGTCATTCATCAAAATCAAACTTAAGGTATAATAAAATTTCCCACTAGAGAAAAGTAATAGTGAGCACTTGTTTCTTATCCAACCAAAACTTTTTCTAGCATAGAAGCAATCTTTAGCTCCATGACAATTCTACCCTTGTTTACAATTACTTGTATATTCCTTGGGTATCTGTATCAACTAATACCTGCAGGAATAAAACCATCGGAGGAGCTAAAAGGTTCTAGTACAATTTGAAGAACAAGAAAGAAAGGACGATACAATAAGAGACAAGTAAGGAGCAAGATATATAAGAGGCCAAAGAAGGAAAGCTTCGAACAGAAGGAAAGAATCACCACAAGGTGTTGCGATGTTGTCACATTCCAATAATAAGGTAACATCTTGAGGTATGTTATCATTAATTAAGCTTTACCTTAATTATGGCTTGTTCATAAATAAATAATCAAACATGTTAGAGTAACAACCTTGCCTGATCCAATTTCATTAGCTCAACATGTTTGTTTCTTTAAGTGTTCCTACCACCACTCTCTTGATCTCATAGTCCTAATCAAGCCAGAATGTTGCTTACCTTGCTTTGGATGAAGATAATCATAATCATGCCCTTGATGTTTAGATAATAAAAATCCTTCCAAGAGTCAACGAGCTTGATTCGATCCGTCGAATGTTTTAATCACAAACAATCATGCTCAATCTTCCGATCTTGTCGCCCAAGTTAGGTTTAAGAAAAGCGTATAATAAATCAACTCTATCTTGTTTGATGTGCCTATGGTTAGAGAATAATGAATGAAGATTTGGTTCTCGTTGGTGTTTTCCCACCAACAGAGCCCATGCACTTGATCTCTACCATGACTTTGCAAGCGTGACACATTTTGAGCAATAAGGTGGAGAAGCCTATTAGTCTCTTCAACATTCAACAAGTGAATGTCTTACAAGCATACACATTAAACAAGACGCCTACATCAATGCTTCATTCCAACTCATAAGGCAAAGAACATGGGTGATGTTGTCTTTCACTAAAGGAGCACAACTGTCAAGATCGTAATACGCTCAAGGAAACAACAAGGTAAGAAGTCTCGCTCGAGGACTTAAAACATTGAAACCTCGCCGAAAAGGTAAGATCGGTAGTTATCTAATGCATAGCATATTTAGCTCCTTGCATTGCATAATCATTTTCCTTTAGCATATTTACATTACAACACTAGCCTTGCATTAGAAAAGAAAAATAAATATTTGTTTGTTGCATATACATTGAAAAAAACTCTAAGCCCCATGTGAGTAATTTTTGTGGTGTGTAACAACCCACAAGGATATTTATTGTGGTGGCATAAAATAAAATAAATATGCATGCATCATCATTCTTTATTTTGCATAGAAAATCCAAAAATATTAATGCCGTTGGTTTACTTGTCTTAAAGGAATAATCATAATCATTGGCAACAAGAAGCTAAGTGGCTAAAACCACTAACGCTTAACTAGTTCCACTAGCTTTGTTGTTTATTTTGAGTTCAAAGAGATTTCAAGGAAGAGAGGAATGACACACATGGTGTCCGGCGTTAAAGAAGATCGATCAGTCCACCATCATTATCTACCTCTACTTCCAACCATCAAGAACATTGAAGACTATGTCAACATCCAAATTTGGGGGAGGGCAACCCCCATGTATCCAGATAAGTATCTCTCTGTCATATATATAGATTTGTTTGCTTTACTAAAAGAAATAAAAAAGATGCATAACTAAGGAAACCAAATAAAAAGAGTCTATCTAGTCTTTATTAAAGAGTTTTTATTAGAGTGTGAGAATAAAACAAACTCAAGATAATCTCTAGCCGTGGAGATGATGAATAGTTGCTCGTCGTAATTCCTTTCAAGTACCTACCTTTCAAGCTTAATTTCTCTCGAGCTTTTAATGCAATCGCTTTGACTTGAGATTTGCTCAACCTAAAACCCGTGGGTAGCAAATGCTTGCTCAAGTCTAGGTGATTGGCGGATATGATATATGAGAGTCCGAGCCGCTATTTATCTTACTCCTAGTGATACTAGATTTACGGAGATTTATCTTTTGAAAATTAAAGTGCACATGATAAGTTCCCTGTGTGACAAGAGTGTTGAACCTCCTACCACAGACCATATATACATGCTCTCTAGATTAGGAAAATCCTTTGACATATATATATAGGTCGCTTGCTTTGCATTGAGTTTGTTCAATTTTTGTCGACCCTTAGAAACTTGTCATGCTGATCATGCACACTCCACCCCGCTCCACTCTACTCCACTTGCATTTATGCTACTTCTACCCCCCGGAAGTACGCATCCACAAAGCATCCACCAAAATATTCTACTCCTACCCTAGGAGAGAGCAACCAAAAATATTCCCCACACATATCCATTTAGCTTACATTTCATAAAGCTCCTTTATCCTTGTTTCTATCTCTCTACAAGTTTATTGCAAAAGAAGGCTTGGGTTGTATAGTCAAAAAAAAAAAAAAAAAGAAAAAAAAAAAAAAAAAAAAAAAGAAAGGGGAGATGAAAAATGGACAAGTGTCCTACGGGCGAGTAGAGCCTACCTCCCTAGAAAAGAAAGAATAAAGGAGAGTTAAAAAAATGGACAAGTGTCCGCTGAAAACAATGGGTACTTAGATGCTCGCCTCTCCATGAAAAAAAAAAATAAAAGAAAGAGATACAACCCAAGTTCTCATAAAGTTTTTAGATTCCAAGAGAGAGATGATTCCTCAAGGAGCAAAAGTAGAATTAGGCTTTCCCTCATTCATTCCATACACCTTACCATATTCCCTACCATATCCACTATATTCTTTCCACCATACACATGCACCACTTGATCAGTTTGACTCGTGACTTTGGATCCATTGCTTGAACTTACAATAAATGCTTAGTAAGTAAAATTAGATTCTCCCACCTATGAGCTCCAAATATAAGCCTTAAATATAGGGTGAGAGAGAAGAAGGCATAGTGTCCTACTGCCTTAACCAAAAATATCACATATTATGAGAGAAAGGCAACACAACATTATTGCCTAAGTGAGGATCCACAAATACCACAAATGAGAGACTTGAGAGAGTCATACAAAAGGAACTTTGAGTTTTATTTTGAAAACATGCAAAAACTCTAGAATGAAGGTTGAACAAAGAGATTGAGACATGGTGCTTGACTTGATTGTTCTATCTTTCAATTGCCCAAGATCCTAAGAAAAGGCTATAACCTCCATGGTTAAAGGTAATATGGGTAAGTTGAAGGTTGAAAAAGTTTTTCTAACATAGAGGAGAAATTTTGTTTGAGAGCTTGTGTATTGTACTTTTGAGGCGTGAAAACGTTGTAGCAACTCCCGATCCATTGCTAAGTTTGGCTTTGCTAGGGACTAGCAAAGGGTAAGCTTGGGGAACTTGTTGACACCTGTTATAGCATAATATTACTAGTCAACTAAACATGGATAAGGGCTTAAAATGAATATCAACATAGACTAGGGGTCTAACTAACATAATTCCATGAGCTTTGGTGATTTATATCTTTTCAGGGACTTAACAGATAAATGCAGAGAAGAATGGAGAAAGTTCCAGAATATATCTCACATACGATGACAAGACTTAACCGTGAAGTAACTCGACCCAAAATGTGGACTAAAACACTCTAGAAGACACTAGAAGATACCAGAAGAAAGGAGACATGATTGTGCCACAAAGGGCTTTGGCGCCGCCAGTGGCCATTTAGGCCGGCCGCCAGAGTCCTGAGCCCAATCCAGCCCATCTTCGTAGGTCGGTTTGTAACCGACCTTGAGGTTGTATCTACACCGTTATTGAAGGTCGGTTTGATCCAATGGTCATCGTTCATCGCCAAGGCCTATATAAGAAGACCCCCTGACCCCAGGGCTAAACCCTAATTGATTCTATCTCATTCTATTCATTATCTCTCAGTTGTAGAGGTGTTCCAATGTAAGGATAACCTCTCTCTCAGGGATTTAGTGAATTAGAAGTAGATTAGAAGTAGATTAGTCATGTAATTAGAAGTAGATTAGCCATGTAATTAGAACTAGATTAGATCTAACTTAGATCTAATCAAGAGTAAAGGAGAGTGGAGTTATGCTCTCGTTTCGGAGATGTCTACAGAGTTTGGTATGTCTTATATCCTTCCTTTGTGAGACATTATGATTTATATATTTATCTTCTCTATTACTTTCATTACTTTCATATAATTGGTTAGTATAGTTGTTATATCATTGCATGAGATCTTCGCCGCATCGAGTGCTCTAGTTATAGACATAATTAGAGTAGTAATTGATAGTGTAGACATGGTGTCTAGACTAGAGGTTACCCGAGATTGCACCCAACCTCACGGATAATTTGTGGTAGCCCGGTGGTGATGACCACGATGGCGGCGTATTCCACCACGTTCGGGTTGGTGTTTGTAGGACCGTAGTCGGAGCTTCCTAGCCCCCTTCTCATCTCTTTATGTGGCTAGTGTTCTGATTTCCCGAAGTGTTATGGTATGATTACTATCATAGAACCTAAGTAATAGAGAAGTATCCAGAACCTTGATCTCTCCCTTTGACCTCTTGATTAGTTTAGTTATTCCTTTGATATTTTAGGTAGGTTATTATTTTATGCTTTGATATTTACTTAACAATTACCTCCTCACTATAGTTTAATGGTTTACTAAGTTAGTGGATACATGATTGTGACTTATTAGAATTCTTTAGCCAAAGCTTCCCTGTGGATACGATACTCTAGAATACTCATCCTAGGGAAAAGCTACAATGGTAGGTGTTACATTAGGCGCTTGCGTAATCCTTCATATTCTTTTAGCACTTAACAAATGCCAACAAAGTGGTGCTTAGGTGAGCTTTGGTGAGTTCCCGCGGTGGTCGGGCTTTGGGCCGGTGAGTTCCGCCGGTGGTGCCGGGGCTGGTGCACTGTCACCTGGCCGCCGCTGGTGGTGGTGCCGAGGAAGCGCTGCCGCCGCCGGGTGCCCGGCCGCTACCTCCGAGGTTTTGCTTGTTGTGGTGAATTGCTGCCATTTTGTGAACTCATGTGAGGGATTAGGGTCGCCTATGATGCATATTACTCTAATTTCTACCGTGATGCCAAATATTAGCTAGCTTTTGAGATTTCGTGTGAATCTCGTTATTAGCTAGCACTAAGTTTGAAAACAAATTGAAGTCCCTCCATTTTGGCACTAAGTTTTGAATCATCAATTTTGAAATGAAAACAAGTTGAATATATTTGTTTCTTTGTGGTGAATTGCCGCTACCTCGAGGTTTGCTTGCTGTGGTGAATTGCCGCCATTTTGTGAACTCATGTGAGGGATTAGGTCTTTGCCTATGATGCATTTTTTGAACCGAGCATGCCACTTTGCCTATGATTTACGATTTTGGATCGATTTTGAGCTACTGCCACTACCTATGATGCATATTACTCTAATTTCTACCCGTGATGCCAAATATTAGCTTGTCCATCTTGTCCTAATTTGAATAACATGCATCTTGTCCTAATTTGAATAACCCTGCAGTTTGTCCATCTTACTACCTGTCCATCTTACTACTACCTGTCCATCTTACTACCTATTTGTCCATCTTACTACTTGTCCATCTTAAATAATTAGTGGCATTTTAATCCATCTTACTACTTGTCCATCTTGTCCTAATCTAAATAACCTGCAGGTTTGTATTTTTTTTGCTGTTAATGATGCCTATGTTAATCCACATTTACTAGCTATCTCATACTAAAACATGAGTTTGATTAACATTTCCTGTTGCTACTATTTTCCTATGTTCATCCTTTTTTTTAACATGGTACTATTTAACACTTGGTATTTGGAGCACATGTATTTGGAGCTGTTTTCGTTTAATCTCTATCTCTTTATTTGAACAATACTAAGTGGCATATGAAGTAATAATCTTTTTATACACTTGTAAAACTTAGTGCTGAGGTTGTGGCATATGCAATGATGATCTTTTTATATACTTTGTAAAACTAATTGGTGAGGCAGTGGCATAGGCAATGATGCAAACACTTTTAAGCTGAGGCGGCGACTATGATGATTGTAAGGCCCTATATAATTGTAACATTCTAAACTTAGATGGCTTCTAGAAGCAACTAGTTTAGAATAGATGAAATGACAAAGGGGAAAATCTGAGTCAACTTTGTACACAACTACTCTAATTGTCTACATAACTACTCTATTTGGCATTATATTGTGCTCCTTTGTTTTTTATATGCTCACTGTCATTATATTGTGCTCATGTATGGTGCCATGGCAGCACCTATGCTGCTACAGCCACTACCTATGCTTCTCTTCCCTCCCACTCTTCTCCCACCTTCTCTCTTGGCCTCCTCTATCTTTGCCATCATCATGGTAAAGACTATGCCGCTACTGGCCAGCTAAGCGAAAACTCTCTCTCTCTCTCCCTCTATGTGGGGTTTGAACTGATTTGCATTGCATACAAGTACTCCTATATATACAAACTACATGTACCAACTATGGTACTCTTAGGCATGGTTGAGTACAGCCCTATCTACTCCTAGTACATGATGAGATCACCCCACTACTTGGTATGGTGATGTACTTCTAACAACTACTTGTACTAGTGGCCTATTGCCGTACTTCTACATGGCTGGTGATGCCATCTCATGGCTGACGCCATGGCTGCTGCTGCTACACTCAATTGGACAACACAAGCTAATCCTAAGCATGGCTAATTTGCAGCAAACACAAGTGCAAATGGCAGATTCTGTCTTACACACTCTTCTCTCACCTTCTCTCTTGGCCTCCTCTCTATGCTACCATCATCATGGCAGCAGCTAAGCTGAAGCTCTCTCTCTCTCTCTCTCCCTCTAGCCTCCTCTAGCCCCTCTCTCTCTCCCTCTTGCCTCCTCTACCTTCTCTTCCCTCCACTCTTCTCCTACCTTCTCTCTTGGCCTCCTCTATGCTGCCATCATCATGGCAGCAGCTAAGCTGACGACGCGCGGTGAAAAATTTCGGCAGCCTGATGGCATAATTTGGGTTGGTTCACGCCCAGGCGTAATTTGGGTTTTTATATGCTCACCATCCTTCTATATGCTCATTGTTTTTATATGATAACCCTTTTTGTATTTGTCCTCCTCTCCTCCTCTGGCCGATGATTAAATTGTCACATTCCATAAATAATATAAACGATGATCTTGAACTTGTGAGGAACTGGAAATCATTGCTAGCCGCCCCTACATTACCTTCATTACCTTTTCTGTTTTGATGCCCTTATGCTCCAAGTTCATGATCATGATGATTGACATCTATCTGAGGCCTCTAATGTTTCTACTAGTTTTTTGCTCGATGATACAAAAGGGTAAATTGAGACTACATTATAGTGCACCCGCTAATTTGAGAGCAAACCACTACTGCCATTTTATTCCTTCATGAAACTAACGCCAAATCTTTTTTTTACTAGACTAAATCAGAAAATGTCCCCGACAAGAGACAGGGGCAGCCCGTAGCCTTGAGCATGTGAAACCCGTTGAAGAGGGAGAGCCTCATGTCATGAGTTTCGATGAGTTCCACAATCAGTTAGACAAGAGTATAGCCTCGATGAAAGATACAATTGATCCGTTTGCGGAGCAGGGAGAAGAGGGAAGAGAAGGAGAGGATGATGACAACTTTGATGAAGATGATGACGACAAGGGTTCTGAGGAGGGATATGTAAGTCTCGAGGATCCTTTCCCCGTGAACGGGCATAGGCCCACTGAGGACGACCTGGACAAAGACTTTGACCCGGAGAACGAGGAGAACGAGGTAGAGACAAAGCCTTAGTAATCAATTTTTGCTAATGCTTTTATCATGTCACTACCATTAACACTTTGGCCTCCCGTGTACATAGGTCCATGATGAATCTCCTCCAAAACGACAACGTCGGCGTCCGCGACGTTTCGTTGAAGGCACTGGAGAGCAACAAAGAGAAGAGGCACGGGCCACAGAGGTGAACAATACCGACTCTCCTCTCGAACCCCAGGACACGACCACAACCTCGGCGCCAAAGAGGAAATGAGGAGGGATAAGAAAAACCAAACCAAGATATCGACAGGGACGTGGTCTATGTGATAACGGAGGTCGGTCAGGGAGGGGACATCCGTCGGCCGGAGAAGATGAGGCAAAAATTTCGTAATTCGACGGGTGCCCTTGTTAGAGATCGCTTGAACCTAGCTATCCCATCATGGCGTAAATCTGGGACGAGACAAAGAGAGGCCTATGGAAGAAATTTCGTCGATCAATTTCGTGTTTCCATCGGTACCGAGGAGGTCGTGGAAACGTCAAGCCTTTAGGACAATGGGGGAGATATTCCGACGTTGGAGGTGTGAGCTCAACAGCAAATATATCCAACAGTGGCAAAACGCCATTTCACAAGTATGGGAAAATAACTTCGAGTCAATGGGACAACCTTGTGTCTCAAAAGACTACGGCGGAAGCATTGGCCCTCGGTGCCGTAGAAAATGAGCTAGCGAAGAAGAACATACACCCTACCCATTTAGGTTCCGGTGGATACTGCGGCAAAAAAAGACTTTCCGAAGAGGGACGAAGAGGCGGGAAGTACCGGGATTCTGTGCAGAATTTGGGGCTACGCTCAAGAAATTGGATACATGCGGGGAGTACCGCATCGTCCGGTTCTTCCCTTAAGTTTGACAAACCGGAGACTCAAGAGGTAGTATCAAAGATATTGGAATACGGTCAAGGAAAGGAGAAGGGCTCATTCAAACCTTCGAGAGAAGGACGAGTGACACTTGCCTTGGGAAGCGCCGAGCACCACGGGCGCACCGGGGGGCATAGGGAAAAGAACAACCACGGAGACATGGCTTTGAAGAGGACCGACACACATACAAGAAGCATGGTAGAGACCGGCGTCGGAACTTGAAAGCACAAATCATGGCCATGGTAGCGAAGGCGCCGAGGAAAGAGGGCTGTCTGCGAACCCGCCCGGGCCAACTTGCAAGATGGTCGGGGAGCCCTACGGACGTTCCTAGCGCCAAGGTTCCACCGCAGGCACAAAACCCCGTCGATCGCGTGAGATACGGGAACCAACTAGTTGCAAATTGGTGGTTCTCCTCGGAAGGGGCGAACATAGTGAAGGTTGCCGCAATGGGTGTGGCACATCCCACAGGGGCAAGTGGCACGGTAAGCCTATCCCGGCGCAGACTATGCTAGGGTCGAGGTGCATACCATGGAGCCCCATTACATGGATTATTCGCTTGAACACCCGACTCCCGAGGGGATTGGACCAACTTCGGGCAAGTGATTCGATAGTTCATCCTCTAGCACAAACGAGACATCATATTAACCGGTTCTTCGCCTCCCCCACCCAATTATCCATCATTTCCACGGCTAGAAGGAGTTGTGGAGGAGGGGGAGATACTTTCACCAACACGTGGCGAAGAAATGCCCGAGATGCCACACTCCCCCTCCTCGTGACCGACAAATGCCCGAGACGCCACACTCTTCTCCACGTCCCTGAGAAAGCAGGGTGCCTTCGAAAGAAACTCCGGTTGAAACGAGAGGTGCCTCTAAAAAAACAGAGGTGCCTCCAAAAAAAACAGAGGAGTCGAGCTTAGGAAAAAGCATCCAATCCATTGCAGGCCCGTCTTTGTGCCGATGAAGGACATCTCGTTGGTGTCCGGTGGTTCGCCCATGATCGGTTCAAACCCACGTAACCTAGTCAAAGAAGTACGGGACAGACTTACGAACCTACAATCACCGATAATCACTTTCCGGCCAAAAAGTATCCCGATGTTGGAAGAATCGGATGGTCAAGGAACCGCCCGAAAAATTATGAAAGAGGCAAGTTATTCCTACCAAACGATGTCATGCGTAAGATGCCACGTGGAATAAAAAAGTTTCATGATTGGTACTTGTTGGTATCTGAGAGGACAAACATAACCGAGATAACATTGGCCTACCCCAATGGCCTTCTCGGTGGACACGGTGGTGATATTGGCTTCCCTTTCGGCGACATGCATACATTGATCGCCTCGGTTCAATGGACATTAATCTAATTCACACCTACGCGTGTAAGTCCTTTTCTCTCTTAATATGGTATGATTGCGATATTTTGATAACGTTGTAACTAACCTAATCGATCTCTTTTTAGTATGCAAGCGCACCTTGCAAAAATAGGTTCAGTGTCCGAGACATGCGTACATGGATCCTCGACAAATAGCACAATCACGCTTTGCATTTCCTAAGCGATGGAAACTGGATGGCAAAGAGTTAGCGGGTGGAGAGACCGTGGAGGAGAAAGAGAAAATCCGGAAGACGGCAATGAAGGACGCGGCCATTAACATGGCGGCATACTTAGCCGTGGCTTTCAAAAATCTCGAAAACAATCATAGTATATGGCTACCATACCACTTTGAGTAAGTTCAAATCTGTACATAAAGCTTTTCGAATACATATTATACGCAAATGAGCTTATCGTTTTCCTATGATTGAATTTATGCAAGAACCACCTGGATCGCTATATGTGTCGATGTCGGGCTCGTCGTCGCGTGGGTTTTGGATTCACCGCACACTCCGGCGGCAAATTATTCGACTTCATAGCGATTCTCAAATCATATACATAACGACAATCCTCTTATATGATTCTCAAATTATTCCTAACTTTTTTTTTTGTTAGATACTAACATGTTGTATTTGTGAATATCGATTTCAACAGGGGGCATACCGTTGGTATGTTAAAAAGTTGAATGGGAGACATCTTCCCGAGAATGAAGGGTGAGCCGTAAGCGTCAAAAGCGAAACTTGTGTAAGTATAAACTACCTCGATCGCATAATCTCAAATGCATTTCCTAACAATTTTATATACACAAGGCGCCAAGCGTAAGCCGGAAGTGTTCCGCGTGGATATTACGTATGCATGGCGATGAGTAAATGACCTTTCGCACTGAGACACCCGGACTTGGTATATATGCTCATTCCTTTCTCTCTATGTATATGCTCACTATGTGCTTCTATATATAGGCTAACTTTTTTATATCCTAATTGTGTAGGCGAGACGCCGTAGGGAAATCGGGGGGGACCCTTACCGAGATGATGACCTCCTCGGAACTCGTGGTCGGGCCTTTGTGACTTCATATTAGATCATTGTTGACACCTGTTATAGCATAATATTATAAGACAAATAACATGAAAGAAGGGCTCAAGTCAAAGACCAAACATAAGTCTAGGGGTCTAACTAACATAATTCCACGAGTTTTGGTATTCGTGACTTTCCAGGGGACTTGATAGATAATGGTCGAGAAGAATGGAGAAAGTTCCGGAATATACAAGGCATATGAAGACAAGACTTAACCGTGAAGCAACTCAACCCGAAAAGTGAACTAAAACATTCTAGAAGATACCGAGAGGACACCGTAAAAGGCGGGGGACGCCGAGGTGGCATGCCACCGGCGTACGCCGCGGCCAACCAGGCGCCGCCAGGTGGGCCACCCCCCGTCGCCCTCCCCTTTCTAGGTCGGTTTACTACCGACATTGAGGTTGTTTCTACACGTTCTTTGAAGGTCGGTTTGATCCAAGGGTTGACGTTCATCGCCAAGTACTATATAAGAAGACCGGTGACCCGTGGGTCGATAACAATTTTATTATCATACTCATTCATCAACTCATACCCATCTAGTCCAACCAAGTCTAGACCTAAGCCCTAGTTCATACTAGAAGTAATTAGCTACATAGCTAGTTCTAGTTGAAGATCAAGTTCATCTTGAGTTCGATAGTCAAGAAGTAGCAAGGATCATCGTTCTTGAGACTTTCTCTCTTGTATTCAATCTGTAAGTACTCTTATAATTAGAATACAATTGTTATGGCTTTGATCTTTATAATTATTATATTCTTATTGATATGTGTTTATGCTTGCTATGATTATATGTTTAGTTTAGTAAGATTGCTTTATATTTTATGCATGGAATTGTATAGCATCCATATAGATGATCACTATGTGGGTGATAAGCAATGTGTAAACGTGGTGTTTATACAACGTTTATCCGCAATTGCACCCTACATTCCGGGCCGTGTGGTAGATCGCGGGAGTGATGGACTGTTGAGTCCTTTGGAATCCACCCTCCGAATGTAGGACACGTCGAAAGTTAATTACGTTAATGATCAAGTTTTCGTCCTTGGTTGTTATTGGTAATGCTTGCCATGTGTAGAAGTAATCCAACCTTGCCATGATAGCTAGATGTATTGCACTAATTGTAGTATTCATTGACATATATGATTAGGAGTATCTTAGGAATATTCATTCTATTCTTTCTATAACATGTTAATAGCTCGTATGATACTAGTGGCATATGATGATCTTAGACTTGGGTATTTATCATTTATATTATTATCTTTATCATGTGACTTATCCTGTTGAGTAATGTTAGATACTTATGGCAACTCTGCATTACAATCTTGTAAGGTGGATCTCATAAGTAAATCACTTCATAAATTATTAGATGTCCTTTTCTCTCTACCTTTCCATAGACTTCCTTCCCCTGTGGTAAAATATAAATACGATACCTGGATTACTCCCGGTGAAGTGCTACAATTGGTATTTCTATACGTGCGGCTTTTGCAGATATCATGTTCATTCTTTTATCAAGGCCAATCAAGAGTACCATGCCCCGCATTTCTTTGAGCGTTATTGCTAGGGTGACAGACTAGTGTACGGGTAATGCCTAGAAATGAGTGGTATACCTTGAGTACATATCCGGTGAGATTAACTCCACTATGGATAATGATACTATGTTACATCCCACTACTAACACCGCCTAACTTCGCTTTGTTGGATCATGAGGTTAATCCCATATCCAAGCTAACATGATTAGATAGATATCCCATATATATTTCTTTCGCCTTCCTAATTGGGATCGTGTAAGAAATATCAACAATCATGCTATACATGCAAAAGGTTGCTACCTTGATCGTACTTCCTAGTTGCGACGAATCCAAAGTTTCAACATTTTCGTGATTGGGAAAGGCTAGCAATAGGGAGGTGAACTAAGAGATGAGATTGAACTTGTAACTTATGTGAATAATGAATGTTTATTGTAAGATTGAATAATGGAGATGATACTTTGTGAGTTATGTGAATTATAGATGTTTATTGAATATAATATGTACATAGTTTCCGAGTTATGTGAATTATAGATGTTTATAGAGGCGGCTATATATATTTTAGTTTTGAATTTTTTTAGCGCCAAATCCAAAGTGTAGTCTTTCCTTTTTAGGGGCGGTTTTAGCTTCAACCGCCCCCTACTTGTGTCTTTCTTGTGTAGGGGCGGTTTTAGATTCAGCCGCCCCTTATGAAAGCCACAGTAGGGGCGGTTGGTGTTAATAGCCGCCCCTACAGTGACCACAGTAGGGGCGGCTCAGGGAACTGCCCCTACAGTGATGTTACTGTAGGAACGGAGAGTTAGGGGCAGTTTCGAAAACCGCCCCTACTGTTCGAAACGAGCCGCCCCTATAGAAGCTTACTGTAGTAGTGTCCAGGAATATTATCACCGGCTTGTAAGCACTGACGAATATAGTCCCTAAGCACCGACGAATATAGTCCCTAAGCACTGACGAATATAATCAACTGGTTGTATAAGAATATAATCCTGCAAGCTTTGGTTCCTCGGAACCTCAGTTTTGTCTTGGAACTTTGTTGTCTTGTTTGCTACACACAAAGACGAATATAATTCCTTCGTATCTTTTTAATACGCGCGCGAGCAACAAGAAGTCCAGCTAGTGCCCCAGTATATATAGGCTATATAATATAGCAGACTCAGTCGATTGCTTCTCCATTACCAATATTAGCATTCAATCTAAGCCGAACAAGCGAGATTAGCTCTAGTGAAGGAGATGGATAGTGTTGCTCAGCGTATTCTCGCAAGGAGGCCGGAAGAGAGGCTGATCAACGATTTCGCGGTGCTTCAGGCCACCTTGAGGAAGTTTGCCACTGGCGTAGCGTACCTGTTGCTGATGTGGGCCACCGTAGTCCTGCTGGGTAGTTTCGTCGCGGAGCTGAAGCACGTCGACTTTTGGTTACTCACGGCCATTAGTACGTCCTTTGCACTCTAGTAAGTTGAACTGCATGCTCCGCTCCCCATCGATGTCTCATGTTTCATGTTTCCACAGTGCCGACTGTTTCTGTACACCGTGTCCAGCAGTATTTTATCCCAAAAACTTTACAGTTGACAGTTATGTTTTCTTCTTGAACATTATATTGCATAGTTCTTTATACTTATTTCTAGAGGAACTCTAGCAGCACCTTAACACATAATCACAAATAGTTTTTCAGAGGCTAAGTGTTTACGTTTTTATTGGTCACACATCACATGGAGCTAGAAGGGGCTCACATAAATGGACCATCGTTGGAGTGTCATTAGAAGCGCGATACGCAATGGCGCCGACGAGTTTTCTTTACACCTAAAACCTCCCCGAGAAAGACCCTATCGGGGTGTGTAGCGGTTATCGGCCCTGTTCTAATTTGAGGGCTTGACTACAGTCTTGTTGAACCTACGAATTTTTAATTTACGGAAATAAGTCGTTTTAACTTTTTTGCTATGTATCTATACATATTATTATATTTATATATACCTAAGTAAAATGGATGTACCAAAAATATCAACGAAAGGTGTACGTCGTATCAAATTCGATTCTTAATTAATACTCCATATATTCTATTATTTTCAGAAACACACGGGGCCAAATTCAGGCATCTTACTTCTTACTATTTATTTATTACTAATTGGAGCCTCCACGTTAATTCTCACCAGATACGCTAAAAAAAAGATAAATACTAGAAATTCTCACATTAATCAGACAAATCTAGCCGTTAAATCTATAGGCTCCCATGATGTGTAACCACTGGATCTATTTTATCCTCTAGAAAATTACCCAAACTGCCATTCTATTATTATAAATAAAAGAAGAAAAAAAGACGTGTCCAATATTTTAGATTGTACGCACCAACAAAGAACCAAAAGAATAATAATAAATATATTATCTTGACATACCACCGTCCAATAACAAACTAACATTCTATTATTATAAATAAAAAAGAAGAAAAAAAAGATATGTCCAATATTTTAGATTGTACGCACCAACAAAGAACCAAAAGAATAATAATAAATATATTATCTTGACACACCGTCCAAAAACTTTTGGGCCCCAGGTCATGCGTATCTGACCTAATCCGCGGCCTGGCGGCGCTTGGGTTCTTCACCAGCGAAGAGGAAGACACCCATACGCCATTGTTCAATGGAGAGGAGCAGCAGCCTCGCAGCAAATCTTCATCAGGACTAGGACCAGGAGCCACAGGAATAATAACGATCAGGACCAGGACCAAGGGGCCAAGGCTGATGGCTTGCAAGTGCCGGGCGTATCTGCAACCCCGTTGCAAGGGATTCCTCCATGATGGGTGAGAAATAAAAGGAACCTGAATATTATGTTCTCTGATCCTATCTGACACAACAGAATGCACATGTTGGCTGCCGGTGTCACAGTTCCGGCTGAGAAATGTTAAAATAGCCATATTATCAAGATCGCGGCAGACACCGAGAGGCATATCGCGATATGAACAGGTCATACAGCCGGTAGACTCCGGCTTGCCAGTGCCAGGTGTGCCCGTGATGTGATGATGGGAGGTAAGACATCGACCTGGCCATTGGATGCGCGCGAGAGGACTAAAAGTCGGCTATCATCACCACTAGACGGAGGTGCATGGAGGATATGATGTACATGTATGTAACGTATGTGTATGCATCCATGTTGACAAATGCATCTCCTTGATCGTCATGCATACACATGTGCGTACATCTAAGTGATCAAGGAGGCCCACATCCGTACTCGAACCATACACAAATCGATGCAAGATGGACGGTCGTATGTGCGGAATAGATGCAAACACACATACTGACGGTGCCACGACATCCACAGCATCCACAACATCTACATCAATGCATGGATCACACCTGCAGACGAAAAGGTATGGTTATCTTTCAAGATCCCATAATTATAATTTAATTTCTCCCTAGAACAGATAAGGGAAAGAATTGTGAAAAATTAAAGCAAGAGTGTTAGATTACTATGAACAAACAAGTCTTGATATATATTGTCATGACCCAGAATTGGGCCAGCCGGGGAAGGGCTAAAGGGGCTCGACAAGCGACGGCGCCCGCCCACGAGGGGGCCGGGCGCGCGCTTGAGGGCAGGAGGGCGGCGCCCCTGCGCCGCGCCGCCTCCCTCCTTCCGTCCGTGTCCGATTCTGCCCGTCTTCAAGTTAGGATTATCTTAGGACTTTTGGTGTGTAAAGGGAATATTCCAATCTATAAGGAAGGCCCTTATTAGAAAATAAATAAATATTGCTTGTAAAAGGTATACCAATCGTATAAGGAAACCTTACAGAGAGATTGCTTAGATTACAAGTCCCACTAGCCGGGCTATATAAGCGAGAGGCATGTAATCTCTTTGGGGATAAACAAGCAATAAAAATTAGTATCCATCTATCTCTCTCTCTCCAGCGCCGCCACCGCCGCCCGCACCAGCGGGCGCTGCCCCCTGCCCCGCCGCCGCCGCGCCACCGCCCGGCGCGCCGCCACCCCTCTCGGCGTGGCTCCTCCCTCCCTCAGTTGCTTGCGTGCCGCCGCCCGCCGCCCGGCGAGACCGCAGCCCCCCACGCCATCTTCCGTAGCTCCAACGGTCGGCGAGCACGTGTCGTTCTGGCCCAATCTAGCCGGGTTCGGCGGCGGTGGTATCCGGAGACGGGGCGATTCCCACCACCGATGGCTTTCTCGAGATGAGGAGTTCACCGCAGCGCCGGAAGGCGCCCGGACGACAACTGCGTCAAGATCAGCCCGCCGCCCGAGATGGAGACGCGTCTACGCCGCATGGAGCACGTCTTCATCACCTCGAGGACTTCCCGCGCCGACGACCACGCTGGGGAGGAGAGCCGGCGGCCGCCGCCGCCGGTGGCACAGGCCGCCGCCAGAGCAGCCCCGCCGCCGCCCCCGCCCACGGCCCCCGTCGACGGCTCCGACCCGCCATCCCCCGGTGGAGGAAGAGGACGACGCTGTGCGTGGACGCACCGGCCGTCATTGACGTCATCCTCGACGACACCGCAAAGACACCCGGTGACTCTCCTCTCCCGACACACCGCGACCGAGCAGGACTCTCCGCAGAGATGGCGTCACCCGGGCGCCCGCCCGTGGGCGCCACCACGGCGCCCCGTTGCACCCCCGCGGGCGCCCAGGCCCGTGGTGCCACCCGCGGCATCACACCCCCTCCCCACGTGACACGCCTGCAAGTCCGTGAGTACGACGGCAGCGACGACCCGACCTCTGGATTCGCAAGTCGGAGCTCTTGTTTAAGCTCAACTTGGACATCGACCCGGACTACTACGTGAGTTATGCCGCCTTCCACCTCACAGGTCCTCTGCCGTCACGGTTCCTCGACTGTCCAAGAGGAGGTCCCCGATCGAGTGGGACGAGTTCACACGCCGCCTACGACATCACCCGGACCCCGCCTACCCGACACTACGGGCGCACGCGCCGCCTTCCGAGGAGGCAAGCCGGATGACTACATCACCGCCTTCGAGAACTATGCGCTACGCATGGAACTTGAGGGGGACGCCACCATGTCGGCCTCTTCGTCGGAGGCCTGCGTGACACGCCGCACGACGCCGAGTGGTTCGAGCCTCGTTTGATGGAGGAGGCCATCAACCTTGCCCGCCGCTACAATGACGACGAGCCCGCCGACGCCGAGCCAGCGCCGACACCGACCATGTCGGCCGACATCGTCGACCCCACCCGACATCGACAAAGAACATTGCCGCTGCCCCCGTTGACCGCATGCGGGACAGCGGCGCTTTGCCGCGCGGCGATGGACGACATCGACGGGCTGACGGCGAATCGACATGATTGTTGAGCTACACTTGGCCCACGACGACCAACAAAGAGCTCGGGATCATCGCCAATGCCAATGAGTTCGCGGGCAACCGCACGCAGTGGAGCCTCCACTACGGCATCGTGAGGTACTTCCACCGCTACTACATCCCCGGCGCCCAGCTTCTCCGGGACTTTCCCCGGGGAGAACGTTCGGCGACGACGTGGCGGTGGGCTTCCACCTTCCCAACCGTCCAAGGAAAGATCGAGGGCCCAAAGAAAAGCGTCCTCCTACTACAAGCGACCCCCGACGCCGTGGTCGAAGGCGCCACTTGTCATCCTCTTCGATAACAACGGCGGCGTCTTCTTCCGCATCGACAACGTTCACGGCCGGGCGCACCGTGGACACGGGGAGCGCCGCGATAGGGCCGCCCGTCGGCATGCCCGGCCGACCTCCTCTACGGGTGCCTCCTCGACTTCACCTCCTCGCCGCCCACGTCGCCCGACATGTCTCTTCGCAGCAGCTCCATGCTAAGGTGACAAGCCGACGACCCACGCCTACACGTCTCCTCCCCGACACGCCCGGATGCTCGAGCTATCAGGCACCCTCGGCGCCCGTCATGCGCCGTGCATGGGCGGAACATCCCTTCCACTACTAGATAAATGATTAACGGTGGCGGGCAAAATAGATTTTGGTGGCGGTTTTCCTACCCGCCACCGACGGAGAGGGTCACCGAAAATCGAGAACGGTGGCGGTTTATTTGCCCGCCACCGTTAATACAAAAAACCCCGAGCCCACAGAGCCCCATCCGGGGCCCGTCGCGAGCCCATCGCTGGCCGCCGGCAGTCGGCCAGGCGCCGCCCGATCCGACCCGCGGCGGCGCAGATCCGGCCACCACGGGCCGCGGATCCGGCCACCGCGAGTGCAAACCGGCGAGCTGGGGAAGGGGCCGCCGTCGAGCTTCCGGGGAAGGGGGAGGGGCCACCATGGACGCGGATCAGCCCGCCGCGCGCGGAGCCGGCGCGCCTAGGTCGCGCCGCCGAGGCCTCCGCCCTCGCGCCCCGCCCGGGTCGCGGCCCGGGCCTCAGCGTGCGAGCCGGTGCGCCCGGCGCCCGCCGGGGGTAGCGGTCGCCGGGCCTCCGCCCGGCGCCGCCGGGGCCGGCCGCCACCCGCTTGTGTCCGCGCCCGGGGAGTAGCCGGCCCACGCGCCATGGGGGGAGAGAGATGGTGGAGGGCGGGTCGGTGGGGATCGAGCCGAGAGTTGGAGAGTTGGAGTGAGGGAAACAGTGGAGTGGCCGGGAAACCCTAGTCCAACATTATATATGACAAAGATCGTTATCGGGCCAAAGTGGGCTTTTCTTTGCTAGGGTTTGGTGGTTGTATGGGCCTTATTTACCATAAAAAAAAAACCGCCACGGTTGGTGATTTACCATGGCGGTTATAATAACCGCCACGGTTAATAAAAAATAACCGCCCACGGTTAATCGTGATATTAACCATGGCGGTTTTTAAAAGCCCGTCCACGTAAAATGATTACGAAGTGTCTTGTAAAATCAATTCTGTAGTAGTGTTCGTGCAGCCCCCCCTGAGCTTCAAGTTCAGCATCTACCGGCGACCTCCACCTCGACTTCTCCTTCGCCGACAAGGACGCCAAAGATCTCGCAACGGCGACAACGACAAGTGCGGCCCTCTTGTCTTCTATTTCGGGCGGGGAGTTGTCACTTTCATCGGGCGTGCCCTTCGCCACCACCGGGTGGGTTGGGTGGCACGTGGGCGTGTCGCCTCGTCGAGCGGTGGGGAAATGTCATTACCGAAGTGGGCCAGCCGGGAAGGGCTAAAGGGGCTCGATGCGACGTGACGACGGCCCACAAGGGGCGTGGCGCGGGCAGGGAGGGGGCCGGCGCCCCGCCGCCGCCTCCCTCCTTCCGTCGTGTCGGATTCTCGCTCGCGTCTTCAAGTTAGGATTATCTTAGGACTTTTGGTGTGTAAAAGGGAATATTCCAATCAGAAGGAAGGCCCTTATTAGGAAATAAATAAATATTGCTTGTAAAAGGTATTCCAATCGTATAAGGAAACCTTATAGAGAGATTGCTTAGATTACAAGTCCCACTAGCCGGGCTATATAAGCGAGGCATGTAATCTCTTTGGGGATAAGCACGCAATAAAAAATTAGTATCCATCTATCTCTCTCTCTCACCTCACCCGCCACCGCCCGCACTGCGCACCCGCCGCCCCCTGCCCGCCGGCGCCCGGCCGCGCTGCACGCCATGGCCATCCTCCCCTCCTCCTCGAGCTTGCTCGTGCCGCCGCTGCCGCCGCCGACGAGATCGCAGCCCCTACGCCATCTTGAGCTCCAACGGTCGGCGAGCACGTGTCGATTCGGCCCAATCTAGCCGGGTTCGACATATATTTACCATAAATTGTTACTTTTTGTTCAATTTAATATAATTTCATTAGATTACTGCAAGTTTATATGTTAACAATGCTAAAAATTATAGGGCACCATGATCCATGGAGTTATAAATAAAGCCTATATGGAAAAGCACAATCTCCACAATTATAAGAGATAAAGTTAAGTAATCCCATTCTTTTAATAAATTATCATGACCCCCGAGGTTTGATACAAATTAACCAGGGCATTATAAAAAATAATGTGATGTAATGTATAGCTTATATAATTTTGTACCTAAATTATCCATCTCAACTATTACTATGAAAAAGAACTAAACACCCATAAGCACAGTACACACACAAAACTATGTCACTATGTGGACAAACAAAACATGTACATATTAGGATAATATTTTAATAAGGTAATCAAGCCGCAAAAATTATTAGGTACAAATCTTATACTGATGACACTTACGCTTCACTTTGAGTAATATTATTACTCATGACAATATTCTTCAAAAAATACTCATGATAATAAATTTTGCAAGTCCTAATCTCAAAAATGGTTTATGTAATTTGACTCGAACATTATATAATATGAATTTTAGTAATTTAATTCCAAGGATTATTTGCTTCATAAAAATTGTTAATAGAATAAATTCAATATCATGAGTATTATGGTGTATGGTCAAAAACTATTTATGGCATTATAAGAACTAAGTGGATAGCCTAGGACCTAGAATATTTTTTAAATAAAATAAAAATAAAAAATTTCAATGAGAGATACAATAAGCATTGTAATTTCAAAGAAACACGTGATCAAAAGTACAAAGTTAAATATACTTTTTTATAATATCATATAAAGTGATAAGAGTTTATATACTTTACGTTTATGTTTCAACTAGACACATATCATGCTAGAGAAAGAGATTGATCCTAGAAATTATTAGTCATTAAACCGCTCGGAATAAAAAAAAAGATACATCCTAAAATTTTTAAAAACCTAAAACATTTAGATCGGTGGATTATAATCACCATTGTTAATAATATTTATTATATCTATGCAATCAACAAGCTCAAAATTTTGGCAAAATAATCAAAGTTTATATCATATACAAACATAGGTGCTTTGTAAAGATGAAAAACCGATAGATATGAAAGAAAGGTACCTAAAAATTAGTAATGGATAGATTATGAAACTGTATATAGACTCTTATATATTTATTAGTTTAGAACCCCTCCGATAGAGTCAAAGAATAAAACTCTAAATTAAAATAATTGCGGTGATCAAACAATCGATCTTGGTATGGATAATTAACCGAATTAATTAATCAAAAAATTCTGTTGATAGAGATTTTTTCTTAATATAAGTAATATTATTAGTTAGTGTCTTCTATGATTCTAACCCGTGTGAGAGCACGGGTTGGGTGAACTAGTGGCAGACTAATTAATATATAATCCAACTGCAGCCTTGCAGATTTGTACGAGTACAAGATTGGTTTCCTGTTGGCGGGGGGCAACATGTATATTGGACTACGTGATTATCTGGCGCGAAACCATGGAGTCGTCTGCTCCGTAATCTTATGTTCTATCCTTGACGCCTGCCTTGGGCTACTCATAATTCTGCTCCCTGCTGCGCTTCATATTCTCAGCCTTGTTGCACCCCTGGCCGCCATACTGGTTTCACTCCACAGGCTCCAGAGGCTAAACTGCTACTACAAGGCACCAAAGCTGACAGCGTCCCTCAGGATCTTCTACTCTCTTGTTGTGGCGCAGAACGCCCTCTTCTACCTCTGGACCTTGTTTCTGCTGACTGAGAATCGCCGTGCGTCAGCTGTGAGCAGGCAGTGCGGATTCGGAGAGAAGTGGGGCGGCGGTTTGGTGAGGAGATACCTCGGCGAGACGACAAGCATATGCGCCGCGCACAGAGCATTACCCCGGGGCCGAAACCTCATCACCTTTGCCGTCGGCTTGCTGGGCTCTGAGTCTCTGGATGATCGCCGGTGTGCAGTCCGTGCGCTAGACACGTTCGTCAGGAACAAGGTGCCCATCGAACCTAAGCTGCTGCCCTGCAGGGGCGCCCTTGCCAACCTTTTGGAAATGCTCGAGGTGGGCAGCGATGGCGAGACCAGGGAGTGCGCCGCGAGGATCGTTGTGGCCCTCGCCGGCGACCTCAGCCGCATCGATCTGTTCCCCACAGCACTTGATCACGTAGCATCACTGTTTCAGTTGCCACCCTCAACGGCAATATGCTGCTCCTCCTCTATGCCATTGCCATCAGTAGCAGCAGGACCAATGGCAACATACTGGGGCATCCTATCTTTCTTCAACGTTTTTGTTTGTAGGGCCTTTCAGAATGCCAATGGAGAGAAACAGGACCAGCTGGACGACGACATCCGCTATGGCGAACCCAAGCTGCTCATCTCTCAAGGTCTGCTGATCGTCGAGAGACTCTCCCTGCACCAAGGAAACTGTGCCCAAATTTGCAACAACCATGTCCTGCTCTCAAAAATCACAGCACCACTAAGCTCCCATGCTTTACCGGACGCCGATTACGACGGTGACTGGATCGACATACTTGGCAGATCACTGAGGATCGTTGCCAGGCTGATCAGGGCTGCTCCTGGAGAAGCCAGCCGAGGACTGCGCGATGCGATCGCAAGCAACGTGCAGTCCGTCTCTAACCTGACAAGGGTTCTGGAGGACGCAAAATTTGGCCCGGTACTCAAGACGGCTGCCATTGACATCCTCGCAGAATTATTGGCGTCTTCAGATTCAGACAAGTCTGCCACGGCCGGCTTGGACATAAAGAGGATCATCAGCCGACTGTGGGGAATTTTCCTTGAAGAAGAGGAACAGCAACAGCAGGCTACAAGGCTGAGGCAGAAATCAGGGGACGCACTGGCACAGATGCTCTCTGTAGGGAACCTAGTGGAGATGTTCATTCAAAGTAGTACGACGTCTAGTTCAGAGCAAGTGCCGACTAGAGAATTGCGTCAGATTGTTGGCCAGCTTACTGACATGCTCATTCAAAGTAAGGGCTCTCGAACAAGGGCCGCAAGAATCCTCGAGTGCTTATGTTCACAGTTGTCTACAAAACATAGCCAACTACTTCCAAGGCAGCATGTGATTGGGATGTTGGGAAAGGTAATTCAGCATGTATATATTCCATTCCACTGTTAATGAAAAATCAGAATTATGGACTCTTATATCATCGATCATTTCTATCAATAATATAGTACATATACATACATGCATATATGTCTACCGACCTTTGCAGGTTCTTCAAGTCATACCATGTGTCAGAAGGGAAGAAACAAACAATAGCGCCATGGACGTGGTAGGAGGAGGAGCAAACAGTAACCGTGAAGTGCGAAACGATCCTACGACAGGGATCCGGCCATCCCATGAAGAAGAAGAGGAGGAGCAGCAAGAAGAAAAGGCATTTGTGCTGGCCCTGTTATCACTTATTGTGGCGATATGCGACATGATGGTCGACGCACATGCTTTCACGTGTGCCACCCCTCATGACACGCCGGTGTTTGATGATCTGGTCAAAAAGCTTAAGGGCATAATAGAGACGAGCACTGAGGGGCTGTTTGGATTGATGCCTCCCAAGCAAGCTCACGCCCAGGCACAGGCAGCTATCGTGGCCCCAGGTGCCCGAAATCGGACGTCTGGGAGCCGCGCGCGCCACCGCCCCAGGCAGGGACCAATCCCAACAAGCCCTAACAGAACAGTTGAGTGCCTGCGAACGGTGAAGCTTTCCTGCCAGGTGGTTATTTCGATGGTGCAGCTCAAGCCCAGCTCCGCCAAAGTCTTCACGGACCACGATTTCAAGGATGTCCTATCCAAATCATCCAGGAGTTTGTGCGATCTCGATAACTGCCTCATGCTCTTTTGTGCCGATTATTGTCTTCAGGTGAAAACGACTGATAAGCCACTAGTTTCACTTGTGAAGCAAGCTCTGGAACTATTTGACAAAGTAAATGAACCTCCCTAGTTAGTCAAGGCAAGGGACAAATAATTATCTTTCTATTCAGCCTCATATGGAGAGAAACTAAACAATTAATTGCATAAATAATGTTGCGTTCAACCATCTACTGTTTGCAGTATGAACTTTGATGTGTGGCAAGGGCGTAAGGCTACAATGGAATGTTGTATCCCTACATGAATGAATGATATTGCATTGGACTCCATTGGATTTGGATTTAGTTGGATAAAGCTAATGGAATCGTTGGACAAATGTCCAATTATATTTGTGTTTGGACTCCACGCAGAGGCACGGTGGTACCTCGCGTGATGACTGTAGGAAGAAGGCTTTTCATTCTAGACGGTGTTGCACAAGATCACAGTCGCAGGCTGCAGGAGCATGCAAACCATGTACACCTGAACTTGTGTTGGAGGTGTGGGTCAGTGGTGAACACTGAACTAGGCGTCTGCTTATCTATGTGGCTGAGCTGCTGGCTCGACGCCCGACTCAAAATCGTCGATATTGCGAACAATTTAGGTCACATGTGTTTAGTTTTGTGATTGCGTGATTGTCAACAGTCAATATTTTAATTCTATTTTCCTTTATCTTTTTGCTTGGCTATGTTCACCGGCACACGTGAAGTGTGTCGAAGACGATCGCTTGGTTCGTGTTGTGCGGGTGTGGAACTCGGAGATGGTAGCCGACGGCGAGGTGAAGGAGCCAAGGAGGACTTGCCGGGCCGATGGACCGCGGAGGTGAAGGACAGGCGTGAGACTTGGATCGAGGGACCGGATCGCCGGGTGGCTAGCCATGGTGGCCGACATCCGGGACATCAACGAATACGAGAGGGCGTGGCGGGACCGTGTCGATCGGGTCAGACGGGCGAGCGTGCGAGGCAGAGTGGGGAGCTCGGATGACTTGGCGACTTTCGGCGGTCAAGGCGGCGATGACACGTGTCGAGGAGGTTTGGTGGTTTGTCCTCGGAACCATCGGCGCAGGTTTCGTGGTTTGGGCCTCAAAACCGCGGGCGTGGGTTTTGTGGTTTGGGCCTCAAAACCATCGCCGGGTTTCACGGGTTTGGGCCTCAAAACCGGACGGACGTTCTAGTGGGCGGAAGGGCGGCGCGTGGCGGCATCTGGGAGAGATTGTGTGGAGCAAGGCTGCGAGATGAGGAGGCGCGGTGGTCGTCGGATCAAATTATTCGAGTTGGACTAAATTAGCCTTAGGGTTAGCAGTTCGGCTCATATGTATCTAGGGGTAGTGTTGGTGTTTCTTACGCACCTGAGAGAAATCCATAGCGCCGCGGAAATACCGTTGTAGCACTTCACCCGGTGGGTAGGGGTATCGTATTTTTCCACCAGGGGCGGTCAGCGCGGCTGGCTTTTCAGGTCTATGTCAACCTAAGGCAAGGGTTTGTTTTCTAAGAGTAGCGAGGTATCTATAGGCTAAGTTTTTCGGCAGTAATTCCTAAAGTCATTTGTCTACTCTCTTCGGGCACCGCCCACGCTCAAAGAACGTTGTCCGGCAATTAGCACTGCGCCGCACCCGAGCGTGGGGGATTTCAAGGGGACGGACAAGGCTTGTCACGACCAAGCCGCCTACCCCCTCAACCATGGGATGCGCCACAAAAGGTAGGTGAACGCTAGTCCAAACACCACGTTTGCACTATTGGTCACAGTTCTTGATGTTGGCCAAGGTTCCCCGGTCAAAGAGTCCCTCCACCAAGAACTAACGTAAAAACGATCTACCAATCCCGCAAAGTCTACAACAGCTAAGAAATGTACGAAGGAAATTAAGTAGCCGCAAGATAATCACAAGACTCCTTACCAAAGCGTATGCAGCTTGCAGAGAGGTACAAGCCGGGGCGGGGTACCGACAAGTCCGGCACTCCGTCCTCCTAGGAACCGCGGAACACCGAGGGGCGAACCGGCAACTCGGTAGAAAGAATCAAGCTTCTTTCTAGCCTTTCCCCTCTCACTCTCTAGAATTGGGAGATAGAATAGAAGAAGTAGAAGAAGAAGATCTAATTCTACTCTCTTGCATAAGTGGACTGGTTTTCTCCTTTGAATTTGTATTGCTTTTTGAGAGGGAGAGAGGGGGTCTATTTATACACAAGGGGAGGGACCCCAAACCGACCTAGGAAAACCTTCCATGTACGCCAAACCGACCATCCCACGTCGGTTTCACCCGTTTGGAAGGTAACAAACAAATCTCTCCCGAAGCTGGGCTCGAACCGCCTCGGCCAGGTGCGGCGCCACCAGTGGTGGTCTTACAAGCGCGCGCCAGGGGAGCGGCTGGCCCGGCCCCGGCAGGCTGGGCTTCCTTGCTCACGAAAAGTTGTAAGGTGGACTTGGCCCGGCCTGGTTTTCGACGTTTTTGTTGCGATTTCTGTTTGGGCTTGCCATTTGCTCCTTTGGGCCTTCTTCTATTTGTTGATTTTATTTCTTTTTCTTTGTCTTTTTGGCCCAAAGTGATCATCCATGAGTTTGTACCTGCAAGTCCAAATAAACACCAAAACTTTGGAATATGTTAGTTGAAATTCCTATTTCTAGGTTGTTTTGGTATTGTGTTGACGGTATTTAATTGGCCGTTGGTTACCGTCAACAGGTAGTTTGGGAAACAGATTTCAGACTATATGTGGAGGATGACATCCTCCTCCCCTCTTTGCCTCTCTTATTTTCGTTTTTATTTTCCTCTATTTTTAGGGTTCTTGTTTAGAGGTCAAGAAAAAATTCGTGGCTATTTTCTTTGGGATTTTTTGAGGGGAAAGGCAACCCCAATCATCCACGTGCCCTCAGGGAGCCGTCACTTTTGGTCTGTGATTTTCGTTTTTGTCTTGTGCAGCGTTTTTTGTTCTCGTTCTTGGCTACGACCTGATTTTCCCGGTGACCGAATTGATCTCAGGCTATGATTCTTTGGGGATTGGTTCGTAGCTAGGTGAATCTCATCTGTGCAAATTTTGGGCTCAAGAACTTTTGATTTGGTCCGTTTTCCGTCGGATTTTGGAGCTCGTGTTTTCTCTGTTCGTCAGTTCGGCTGTTGCGTTCTTGCTGCCTTGGGCGTTCGTGTTTTTGGCAGGGGGCCAAACCGTGAGTGGGATTGCTGAGCCATAGGGCAAGAGTGCCCAGCACCTTCGGCGCTCACACAGCAGTCAAGCTGCTTGCTTTCCCGGCGTCTGAGTGCGTCCTGTCCCTGTCTACTCTTGTGTGCAGTTCGTGTGTTCGACAGTTCATCCGCTTGGTGGATTTCAGTGCTTTGGATGAGCACCAGCAGACTCGTATTCTCTCTGTTTGTGTCGTGCAGATCAGCCCGAGGCTAACCATCTTCGAGCAGGAATTAGTGCAAGGGAACAGCTTCTCGTCAGGTAGCTTGAGCAGTGCTCTGCATCTTCAGCTTGTGCGTGTTGCAGCACCAATCGGAGAGAAGCAGTCCAGCTGCAGGCGCTCGTTCGTCAGGATTCGATCACTCCAGCGCTGAGTGCCTCAAGCAGTCTGCAGCAGCTCGTCATCAAGCTACAGCTCGTTAGCTCCCGTTCTGCAGTTTCCGCAACATACACAGCAGGCACCAGGTTTGTTAATCGGCAAGTGGGGTATGTCAAGTTCAGAATCATTTCATTTTCTTGCATACGTGACTTACTACTCCTAGCAATGATAAGCTAATCATTAGTGCATTAATTTATCTCATTTGTTTAGAGTAGCATTAACGCTTTGCAAATTCCTGCTAGCTATATTGTGCATGTGCTTCATATCTGCAGGTACTGAGCTCATTGTTTGAGAGCATTTTCAGCTTGCATATTTTGTCCGTAGTTTTTCCCATCCGAGCTCCATTTTGTGATCTGGTTTTTGCAATGACATTCTATTGATCCGAGAAATTTATCTCGAGTACTCTCGTCACGAGTTGACATTGGTATTTTAGTTTCGGGAACTTACTTCTTCTCTATAGAAGTTGGTGACTCTTTTTCGATTCGATCTTTGCTCTCGTCGGTAGGTGTGCGATAGTTCGAGGTGTCCCGTTGTGTTTCTAGGGAACATCCACCCAACCACTTGGGTCGTGGATATCTCGGTGCTCTCTTTGCTCATGACACCTTGCTACCAGTTAGCATGTGTGTTACTCGTCTCTCGTTTGAGTTTGTTTTTGAGGTTGGGGGTTGAGCCGATGACCCGAAATTGAAAAGGGAAATTGAAGCTCCCATTCAACCCCCTTTACGGTCGCCGTTTCGGTCCTTCAGATATGAACAAACATGGGGCTTAATAACTACTCCCTCCGTCCCGTAATACTAGTCGTTCTAGGAATCAAAATTTGTCCCCGAAAGCATGTCGTTCTAGCTTCTTAGCCTTAGTCCCACCCTACATCACGTACACCATCTAATCAGCCATGGGTTCTCTGCCTCCCTGTCTCCCACTATCACACGAATAAAGAAACTAAAAAAAAGGCTGTGGGAGGAGGCTTTATCCTTCCATCCCTCACGTGGAGCTCCTGGCAGCCTCCAGGTGGACAACGAAAAGAAACAGACGCTTGATGAGAGAGAGAATACGTGTGGGAACTAAAGTAGGGGTACGCTCGACTTTAGCCATCGTCATTGGTAGTTGTGCTGGATCCTAAAACGACTAGTATAGCGGGACGGAGGGAGTACCTAACACGTCGTTGTAGCACAACTTCATCACTCACGACCACAAGAGGATTAACATATATATCAGTTGGTATCACAATGTAGAATGTTCCAAAAACATCTGCCATAACAAATTGAAAAAGCATGCATTGGTAAATTTGATTAGAACAGGCTAGATATAATCACCGATGAGTAAAGCAGAGTAGGGTTTACACGTCACACGTACCAGGTATTTTTAGATAAAAAATAAAAACAACCCTCGACACTCCAATTATAACACCTTGAAACCGTGGTGTCCTTGTTCTGTTATGGGCAGATAATCATAATTCCACAAATCTGATTGAGCATTGTGATAGAGCTGCAAATCAAGGTGCACATAGTTTAGTAAAAAGAGTTATGCAATACAAGCAAAATTGTACTTGGAACCATGAGATGTAACTATTTTGAATAAATAAAGTATGCTGAATTGTATTTTTTTAAAAAATAAAAGAATCGTACCCTACAAATATATGCAGGTGACTACTGCGCGCAGCTCTGCTTTCACCACTCTGGTGGTGGTGGTGAACAGTGAACCACTAGGCGTCTATGGCCTGAGGTGGCTTGACGAGCGGATTTTTTAAAAAAATTAACCTTTTTTTAAAAAAATCAAATCCGTCCTTTCGAAAAAAATAATTGTATCAGGTCCCCTTTTTTTGTCACGCAGGGTCGGCGCGACATTTGCACCGTGTCGCACCGGTGCATGTGGCGCGACGCGTGTGCCTCCACGCCCGGCGCCCGCGGGTTGACGGGTGGCGGGCGTGGAGGCGCGTGGGGCCCGCCATGTCGCGCCAATGCATGTGGCGGGGCGAGACCATCGCCGATGCGACGGGCGCGACGGGCCCATTAGGGTTGAAGCGGGGGCGGCGTGCGCGTGGGGCCCGCCACCGTCGCGCGACGGCGACGGCGGCGGCCGGGCGTATTAGGGCGCGACCACCCACTTTCTTTCTTCCTCTCTCTCTCTCTTCTCTTCTTTCTTCCTCCCTTCTCCTCCCACGCCCGCGCGAACCGGGCGCATGATTTTTAATTTCAAATAATTTAGTTTGGATATCCATTGGACATCCACGGGTGAAAAACTAAACCCGAAACCAAACCCGAACCTGAAACCGAAAACCATGGGT
Organism: Hyparrhenia diplandra; assembly: GCA_015847255.1. Taxonomy (NCBI): domain Eukaryota; kingdom Viridiplantae; phylum Streptophyta; class Magnoliopsida; order Poales; family Poaceae; genus Hyparrhenia; species Hyparrhenia diplandra. Next base: position 84,248 of record JADLZK010009087.1, read on the forward strand.
GAAAATTCATCACCAAATCGAACCCGCAGGACCCGAAACTTTGTGTATATCCGCCCCAAACCCGATATGCTGCCATCCTTACCCACTCATTGTGCTAGATCTAGCCCAGCTAGGATTCCTAGTCAAGATGGAAATGGGCCAACACAACCCCTGGCCTTGCCTCTAGAGGGTGTTTAGTTGGTGAAATATTTTTGGGTTCGGATCTTGTAGCACTTTCTCCGTTTGTATTTGGTAATTATTTTTCCATCATAGACTAATCAGGGTCAAAAAATTAGTCTCGCACTTTCCAACTGTACAATTAGTTTTTTTGTTTACCTACATTCAATGCTTCATACATGCGTTGAAAGATTTGATGTCGCCGGATATTGTAGCACTTTTAGATTCACTTTTTTTTACTAAAAACACCCCTAGCCCCCTGACCTCAAGGTCATTTTTAGGGATCAGGGGTCAACCCATTTTACCTAGATGCTATGGCCTCAATGCCCCATTGTGTAGAATGGGTCGATCTAATTTTTTTCTACGACCATAGACCATGAAATAAGTTTCCAAGTAAACTATGATTTTAATTTTATCTATTTTTACTTTGAAAATATGATATTTCTTATTGCATTTCCAAACCTTACAAGCAGTTATGGAAAAACGTACTTATTCAAATAAAATAAAGAACACCAGAAAACTAAGTAAAAAGATCATTAATATGATAAATGGGTCGACCCATGATACCCATTGTGGGTCCATAGATTCGGTACTATTAACCCGTTTAGGGCTCATTCGGTTGTGGACGCGGAACCACCTGGATTCAATCCATGCGGATTGATTTTGGAAGCTGTGGGTGGTGAGATCGCAGAGGTGCCAAAAGAATTCAGGTGGTGAGATCGCAGAGGTGCCAGAAGAATTCATTCCCTTGTCACAATCTCAGCACAACTCTTTTGCATGTAGCATTCAAATGGATTCATTCCGGGACTCCACTGGCCAGGATTGATTCCAGGCGAGGTGAGAGGTTTTTTGTTGCATGTAGCCTCGACAGGATATCAAAATAGGCTATCGGTGTACTCATTTCAGGAAGGAATGAGATTCAATCTAGGTGGTTTCTACGTCCACAACCGAACAAGCCCTTAGGCCTCGTTCGTTTGCTTGGGAACCATTCCGGGCCCTAAAACTTTCCAGGCCTGGATACAATGGATCCGGTCATGTCACTCATTCCAGGCCCGGATAACACACCAGGAATTAATTGTCATGGAGCTGGTGCAAATGACCGTTCGTTTCAGCCAGGAATAATTACAGGTTTCGGTTCTTGCTTAGCTGCCCTATAGAGCCTCTGCCACGGCATGTTGTGGCTGTTTTCTATAGATTAAAAGCAACACAATTTAATTGATTAAAAATCAAAAGTATAATTACCAAAATTCCTGACATACAGCAGCACAGAGAAGAATCAATGGTGAGATCTCACGAGCACAATATAGACTATTATTTATTATGAGCTCACTTGACACTACCATGATAACCGAACTACCGAAGGTCGATGGATCAAGATCGTAGAGCCACTGATGATGCGAGGTCGTTTGAGCGTTTCTGAGCTTATAAAGGCATGTTCAACCCACGGCAAGATCTAGAAATCCAAAGCAAGCGCGCGCACGCGCGCACACACACACACCTTGTTAAAAGAGCATGGGCTTGGCAACTGGTTCGAGTGCTTCAATCATGACAAACACTGTTCCCCTGAGGCCCTGATGACCTGCAGAAGATGTTTATAACTTATAAGTACTACATCATACCATCAGAATAAATTGACAAAAATATTTCCATACCAAATCTACTACGAGGAGAGCATTTGAAATAGTAGAGATAAAAATATGACAACACGGTTTGCATTCAGTTTGACTGACCAAGAAAGCTCAGTGCCTAACCACCTTTCTGAACAATGTAACACTCAGGTAACATGTAACATTCAAAAACCTGACATATAACATAGTTGAAAATTCAAAAACATGACACTAAAAGACCACACACATAGCTAAAAATTCAGAAACCTGACATATAACATTCAGGTTAGATCCTTCTTGAGTAACCTGACATATTATATATAATGGCATATAACCCTGACCATTCAGAGAAACACCTAACTAGTGGAGCAATGTTAATGACTGAAGTTCAGAAGTTTATGAGGCAACAATATTATCACTATCCACAGGAAAAAAACCAGTTTCAGGCCACAATCATCACACTATGTAACTATGTTGCTACTAGGGGAAAGAGTCATAAGTTGGAAGATATTGTGTTTACATTCTTAGAAGACATTGGTTAAAATACATGATTCTAGTTTCAGGCCAGCAGCGTCAGGTACTAGCAATGCAAATGTTACTGCTAGGAGAAGTACTACAATCAAAGAGGGACTAAAACATTTTATAAATAACTTATTCATATAATGTGTGTATTTTTGGAACAACAATGTGTGCATTTTGGAACATATTCATATTTATAATTCAGGAATGTGTCATTAGTGCATCCAATTGTGATCAGCATCAGACAAGACATAAAACTATGATCAGCATATATACTGAAGCCAAACTGTGATCAGCATCAGACAAGACATAAAACTATGATCCAAGCAGTGAAAGTAAATGAATTGACTTAGTTGCATGGAATATTCAGTCATCACTCATGTTCTATCTATTACTTCTATTTCTAATGGCAGTTTGATAAGAATGGCAGGGAACTGACCTGTTATGCCATCACATTTTTAAGCCACATTAAAGTAGCATCTTGATCTACTTTGTTATGCCATCACATTTTTAAGCCACATTAAAGTAGCATCTTGATCTACTTGACAACCACTCAAGAATGTCTCCCTATCTCTTTGCTTTTGATGAACACTTGAAACACTTTTGCTTTTTCTTCCTTTGTACGAGTTATTTCTTCAAAAGATTATTCTATCATATTGACAAATACACTAGGATTCAGGAAAGGTGAGGAATGCACGAGCCACGATGAACAGTTAGTACTCTGTAAGCAGGCTGCAGTTGACGACCGATGCAAAGCTAGAGATCAGCTTATGCAGGATTAAGGCCTCGTTCGTTGCCCATAGAACACAGAGCAGTCAATACCCTCATCACGCTCAATGGAATGGACTGTCAATATAATTCCCGGTCTGAATAATCTATCTATCTCGGACTATAGTACCGTACATGCAAATTAAGTCCACCTAGTTCTCGAGCAAGGGCCTTCCTTCTACGGACTACCACAAGATCAGGGCCAGATCAATCTCGAGCAGGCAAGTAGAATCAAGAACACTACTAGGAGGGGATCCAAGAACGGCAGATTGAAACCCTAGGAGGGAGAGAGGACGAAGGGGAGGGGATGAGGTGACTCACAGGGGAGAAGGAAGCGGTCGTCGTCGCCGTTGCCTCGCCGTATCCCCCGCAATCGCCCTTGGCCCTCGAGTTGCGTCGCGCCGCCGTCGCCTCGCGGTCGCCCCCGAGCTCGCGAGTCGTAGTCGTCTGTGTCCGTTCCGGAGGGTGGGAGGTGTGGAATGGATCCGGGCCGCAGAGAGCTAGAGAGAAACCAGACCAGGCCAGTTTTCATTCCAAGTCAGACCAAAACGAACGGGCCTTTTGCTCCCATCCGGATTGAAACCGGACCATGTCAATCCAGTTGGATCAGGCTCCGTTCCGGGCCGTTCCTGTGGAAACGAACGGGCCCTTAGGAATTTAGGACCGGACCCGGCCTATAACCCATAGGCTTTACTTTTGAGTCTGGTCCAGTACCCAGTGGGTCGATTCCCATACTTAATTCCTAGCGAACATGAGTTCTCTTGCATGCTGGAGCATCTTGGCCCAAGTCACACTGACAACCCCTAAACGTGTTCTCCTGCCTACGAGAGTTTCTTGTTGCTCATGCCCCTCCATGGCGAGGCAAGACACGAGCCCAAGTCCACAGTGACAACCTCCTAACGAGTCCTAAACGTTGTACACTTAGGTAGACATGACGGCATTCCCTACTTGCAATTTATTTATTGACACCATCTGTAGAGATACCCCAAGGCCACCGTGGCGCCGCCCGCGCGGTGCTAGCTCTCTAGCAGTTCTTCTCCGCTTTGGCGAGCTTGCATGACCTTCTGGAACACGAGCGCCGCTGGCGCCTGCCCCCGGCGGCGCGAGCTGCAGCTTGAGCGGGCAAGTGGCCTCGATGGCGCACTTGGTGACGCGCGCCGTGTACCTGACCTCGCCCTTAACGGCCACCTCCACCTCGAACACGCCCGTGGCGTTCTCCTTCCTGAACTCGGCGACGCCGGCGTTGCCGAGCGACACGGGCGCGGCGTCGGAGCCCGTCGTGAGCCTGTACACCCTGGTCTTGCCGGCGGGGTGCTTGTCGCCCTCGTCGGGGAGCCTGACGCGGTCGAACTGCTGGTCGTCGAAGCTGTACGCCGCCTCCAGCGGCTTGGTGTTGGTCATGCTCATGGCCCAGTTCGTGTTGCGGATGGTCAGCGTCAGCGAGAGGTTGTACGCGAACGCCGTCGTCGGCGTGGTGTTGAGGGCGAGGCGCGTGAGGGAGGCGTCGTCGACGGTGATGTCGACGTGGCGGACGAAGCCGAACGCGACGACGAGGATGATGATCACAGCAATGATGGCGAGGATGGCGAGGCACAGGACGCACCACCAGAAGTCCTTCCAGCTGTAGCAGCAGCAGTCGTCGCAGCAGTCGTCGAACGTCCCCATGGACGATGATGGTGCAATGCTTGCTGTTGCTGCTGGAGTGCTGGACCTACGCGCGAAACTACAGAGAATTGACCTAGAGGGAGGGGGCGTCAACTGCCTCACTTTCGTTTGGCGTTCTCAGATTTCGGATATGGTTTGTGTATAAATTGCAATATATATATAGATGTGGCATGCATCGTTTTTTTTTTTTTTTTTGAGATTAGCATGCATCGCATTGAGATTCCAAGAATTTGTTAGCTTGACTTGACTTGACTACCCCACCCCCACCCCCACCCCACCCAACCCAACACCCACGGGGATAGCTTTTATCAAAAGTATAGATATCATAAAAATTCCAGTGGTCACATGTGGATGAGGTATACAATATAAGTTGCTTACTGCACCACTTATGCTTGAAGGCGTCATTGTGGATTTCGGCTCGGTCGTGATCCCGGGGCAGGAAGTGCGGTCGGAAGTTAGAGCTGCTCTCGCGTTATGCTTGAGCCGGGCAACGATGCCCTACCATGGCCTTCTGCCGGAAATTTGCTTTGTTGTGTTGCGTGGGTAGTTTTCGCTTTTCGTGGTGATTCTCACCACATCGGTTGCCTTGTAATTATAATTGCTCTCTACTTTATCAATCGAAGCCGGTAACATGGCTCTTTCGAAAAAAAAAAATATACTTATCTCATGATTTATATGCTTATGAATCAAACCATGTTTTCCAATAATAAATGGTGAATTAAGCAATCTCTGTTTCTTTGTGTACAGTACACACGGTCATATCCCCGCTTACTCTTATGAACACTGAGGCGGTAGATCTTGAGATTAATTGTGAATTCACTACAAGCATGGAATTATGGATGAACTACGAATACTTCATTGTAATTCACTTTGGACCGCTAGCCTGCAGCAAAAATATAGATTTGATCACCCAGCGCGCACGATGTTCTTTTTGAAAGGCTAATGAGAAGGTTATTGATCATTATTCTGTCTTAATCCTATATGGATAGAAAAATATAAGTACCAAACTATTAGAAACCTAAAGGGAAAATCATTGTGTTGTTCTTTGGGACGTACAGAACCCCTTGAATCATATGAAATCTATGCAATGGCTTGTTGCAGTTATTAGGGCTAGCTCCTTTGCAATGCTGGAATTTCACATAAATAATATAGAAATTTCACAGAAATCAGCTCAAATTAAAGGGCCTATAGGTTTTAGAGTTTTTTTTTGTACCATGAAGGTCTAGTATATTGAAATGTTTTGTATCTACATCTTCTAATTCCTAGCAAGTTTTTTTCAAGCAACCAACTACGACGAAGTATGCTGTCATTATTTCGGTGATTTTCATGTGTTTTTCCATTCTATTGCCTTTCTAATTCTATGTTTCTTGGAAAAAAGACACTCTAATTTTAGGCATTCTATTGTACTCTAATTCCTGCGCAGTCTTTGCAATTCCTGAAGAACCCTCAATGTTAAAGAATATAAGTTTTATTTTTAACCTGAGCTTATGCATGCCAGGATTTTAAGAATGACCGTACCTTGACACCTCTCCATGGTCCTTATTCGTCGCGACAGACAATAGTACTGACACATCATATTCGTAGCATGGAAAAGAGCCGCGGAGAGTGGTGTGGCCGGATAGCAACGACCGCGTCGATCTAGACGCGGTGGCGACGCGGTGGAGAGCACCGCGTTTTTTGGTAGTTGCGTCGCGTCCGTTTTGTTTGTTGCGTCGCGTCAGGAGAGAAATAAATAAAGTACTCCAATTCGCATTCTGAATCTTCGATCCAGACGCACAAGTGGATAGCGTAGGGTAAAGTGGAGTTCTAATTTTGCGTCAGATGGGACTATATAGAAATGGGAACATATCGCGTGCGGCGAAGCTTCGTGTCGCGGCGTATCAACCACCAATTAAAACCACGGGATCTAGATCCAACGTCTAGGATTTTTTTCACTTAAACCCTCCCACCTGGATACACACGGGTTAGATTTAAACCCCACGGTGGGGGTTTGAGTGAAAAACACCGCAGACGTTGGATCCAGATCTTGTGGCGCTTTAATTGATAGTTGCATACGTTGCACGAAGCTTGGTTACATATGATACGTGGCCATATAGAAAATAAGATCGATGCTCAACAATTATAACGCTAATATTATACCACAAAAATATATTGCTTCTGATCAATCTCAACATACTATTGTTTAGTATTATGAATACTAATACTTTTTCTAAAAAATGTTAGGGAAAATTGTGTTTATACCCTCATTTGACCTCTAAGGCTCTAACTACGGGGTTGTTTTGCTTCGTACACTGAAAACGTGTCTGGCCCAAGAGCAATAACGCCGGGCATTCGATTTCAACGCCTGGGGTTAGATCTACTTGGGGGTGTTCACTTGGTGCAAAGTGCACCCAAAAAATTCTACAGTATCCATACATTAAATCTTTTTTACCACATAAATGGAACATTAAATATAGGCCCTACATGTTATACAGTACCCTAAACCAAACACGCCCTACATGTTTTCCCTCATCAGTTTTTCAATTTCAATTTACCGTCTGCCCCTCGAAACAACATGACTTGAAGCAACTTTTTTTTTTTTGAGAATTACACAGTACAATGTAGAAGCTCACAAGATGCATGCACACACATCCCTATGAACACACATACGCAAACCCTATCCCATGAGCACCTCCGAAGAATTGAGCACCCGGCATTTGGAGATTCTCAAAGTCACCAAGCAACTTAATGGAAAACAAAAATGAAATCAAGAGAAATTAAAAAAGCGAAACAAGTTTTGATGTCCTTGTCTTATCCTCCATAGGCCACAAATTTCCTCTTATCGGCGGGACTGCCCGGACCCCCTTTGGCTGCGCCTAGGTGCAAATGAGGGTCGAGAACCAGGGATTTCAGCGATTCAGGCTTATATAGTACTCCCTCCGTCCCTAAAAGAATGTCTTTGTGTTTTCCGAGACACAAATGCCGACAATTATATATTAAAATATAAAAACATTTGTCCTAAGTAATTAGCATCATCGGAAAGATCTTTAAGTCTAGTTTTTTTTTAACAAATTTATTTGAAAATTTAAATCTTTTGCGTATTTTCTACAAATTGACTCAAACTTATGGCATACACGGCGACAGTCTTTTAGGGGACGGAGGAGTACTTACTAGGAAATGGCCATGTATTGCAAAAGGTTATTGATTGAATGTAAATAATATATATAATTGTAACATGTTGATCATAGTAATTGTCATGACCCAAGAAATAGGGCCGGAAGGACAAGCCCACGGCCCGAGGGACGCCCGCCCCCGCCCCGGGCAGGGCTCGCGCGTCCCCTCGCCTCCTCCTCCCTTCCGCGGATTCTTCCGGCAATTAATTCGGGGAATAAAGGAGGAAATTATCTAGGATTATCTTAGGCTTTTTTTTTGTTGTGCAAGGGGATATTCCTATCTATAAAGGAGACCCTTATTAGGAAAATAAATAGGATATGCTTGTAAAAGGTATTCCAATCTATAAGGAAACCTTTAGAGAGATTGCTTGAGATACAAGTCCAACTAATAGGGCTATATAAGTAAGGGGTCAGTAATCTTTTAGGGTAACAAGCAAATAAAGAAATTTATCGCAATCTCGACTCCCCTCTCCCTCGCGTGCCGCCCCCTCCCTGCCCATTGCGGCCGCCCACAGCGCCCGGCGCCCGCGCCCGCCTCCCCGCCACGCCCATCGCGCCGCGCTACCGCCCGGCGCGGCCCCGCCGCCGTTCGCGCCATCACCACCACCTCTTCCCTCTCAACGATCTTCAATCTCGTGTCGGTTCGGCCAATCTAGGCGGGTTCGACTGATAATTCTAAAATGTTTATCTCGTATTGATATTGGGCTTTTTCCATAAAAAAAAAAATATTCTGAATACATTTTTCATGCTACCATAGTATTATGTGTTCCTGATCATATGTTATTGATTAAATGTAAACAATATATATTATTGTAACATTTTGATTACAATAATTAAAATGTTTATCTCATTTTAATATTTAGCTTTTTTTCACAAAAAATGATCTTGAATAACATTTTTCAGCTTATACATATGTTATCATAGTATTACGTGTTCCCCCATTGCAACGCTCATTGGCTTACCTAGTTGAGTTAAAAAAGGAGAAGAGAAATGTAAAATTGCACTCCGATGTCCAGAGCGGATGCCGATCGGCAGGAATTGTGGGAAATCTTGCGCTAACTAGGTCATTTGTGAAGGTCGCCGACCAGGCTTGGTAGGCCGTGGCCCATGGCCCAAGGCCCTTTCGGGGTGGGGGTGGGAGGGCGGCGCCGCCGGAGCTCGTGACGAGGACAACAACGGGCACGAGACAACGCCGGGCGAGCTTCCCCCCCGAAGTTAGTGTCCGGCCGTTCCTCCCCTCTATTTCGACCCGGGTTATAGATGCGCCCGACCCGCTTGCCACGGGCCGCCGACACGGGCGGCGTAGCGGGTTTCGGGCGGTGAGTGAGCGAGATGGGGCGCCGCGCTGGCCGGGCGGGCAAGACCCATTCAGGTGGAAATGGGTGCCGGGCGGAGCGGAGCCGATGCGTCCCATGCGAAAAGCCCGGAGGCGGCGGCTAAAATGGTGGCTAGGGTTCTGGCGAGGGAGAAGAAGAGGGGAGGGGAGAAGGCGGGCCGCCGCCCGCCCTAGGGCTCGCGGAGCTCCCATCAGTACGAAAACTTTTTAGGTGGCCAGGCAGATTTTTATTATGCGTGGCGAGCAAATCTGCCTTTCACCCTTCAAAGGTCACGGTTAATCAATAGTTAACCGTGATGGGCCCTTTGGCCCGTCATGCAAAATAGATGACCGCGGGGGCATCTTACAAGCGCCCGTCCGCTTAATGATTTCAAAAAAAATCACTCGACAGCCCGCCGAGCCCATCGAGGGGGCCAGCAGAGCCAATCCAGGGCTGGCGCGCCCGCCACAGCCATTTGGGTTCTCCTCCACCCCGGGGTCGTATCAGGCGCTGCGTCGCAGATCGGGACACCGGGGTTGCAGATTGCCCGCCATTGCCGCGTTTCCCGCGAGGCTCTTGTCGTCGTCGATCCGTCGGAGGAGGCTACCGGGCCACCGAGAGGAGGAAGTCGCGTTTCCCCGCCGTGGCCCCGCCGTCGAAGCCCGGCCGCGGCCCCACGCCCGTCGAAGCCAAGCCGTGGACGCGCCGTAGCGGCTCGCGTTTCCACACCCCTGCCGGCTAAAGATCTCTAGATTGGTTTTGGCTAATTAGTGACATCCTTAGGACTAATCTCTCTATGCTAAGTGTTTGTTTCGAGTTGGAGATTGGTCAAGCCAAGGTTGGTGCATGATGGTCATGGTGGATGGATCGAGATGATTCTAATGATGATCAAGTGCATGACTTGGAGTGGATCGAGGAACAAAATGGGCTCAAGGCAAAGGTATATCCATAGGGCCATTTTGATTTTACACTCAAGACACCATAGAGGGTGTGAGTGATTATAGGATCGATAAGCCGTGTACTATAAAGAGGGAAAACTATCATTACATATCGGTCCTCATGTGCCTCTAGGTTCAAAATCATTTGCATGCATTCTAACCTAGAGAGCTAACTCCGTACTTGATGGAAAATGTTTTCAAAATGCTAACACATGGTGTCGGGGTGTTCTTCGACGTGTCGGCAACAAGAATCAAGTGGCGGAAGTTGGTTTGGAGCAAAGGCGAAGGAACGACAACAAAGCGGCGGTTTTTCGCAGCTCGGATGGTGACCGGACTCGACCAGGAAGCACGCCAAAATCGGCCGGACGCATACCGGTGATCGCATCCGACAGAGAGCATGTTTCTCGGTCGGTGGTCGACGGGCGACGGACGCACCCGACCGGCTTATCCGGTCTTGACCGGACGCGCCGACCGGATCTTGGCCGGGCTGGCCTTCGGCAGCGGGTCACGGGTCGGTTGGGGTTCTGTCGGTTGTGGCCGGACCCACCGACCGGACTCGCTGGTGAGTCCGGTCGATCGTCCGATCGGCTGATTTGTGCATGTTTTGCACCCCAACGGTGGGATTTCGTGGTAGGGGGTATTTATATCCCTTTGACCGGCTTGTGGAGGTCTCTTGGTCATTTGAAATCAATCCTAACACCTCTAGAGCTGAGCACACCCTCTCCTCCTCACTTCTCTTGCTTGTGAGCATCATTCTAGTGAGTTGAGGTGATTCAAGTACACTTTGCTTTGATCTTTGCATCTAGTGGCACTTGAGGATCGTTGTGAGCGGTGGATTTCTTGTTGCTCTTGGAGAGCACCACTCCTAGCCGGCTTGGTGATTGGTGGAGGCGTTGGCAAGAGAAGGTGAATGTTCTTAGCCACCTCCGGTGATTTGTGAGAGGATCACGCACTCCTCGTCGGGAAGACAAAGTGCAAGTAATACATTGCTCGTGTCTTGGGTACCTCTCATGTGCTTTGGGTGCAAGTAGCCTAAAGGCACTTGGTTAGGAGTGAGCTCCACCTTGCCCCACACGTGAGAAGGTCGGCATAACGGAGACTAGCTTGAGGGTGCTCAAGTGAACTTGGGTTAAATCTCGTGTCTCCACTTGTCTCTTGGTGATTGGCTTCAATTTGGTTATCTCATTGATTCATCCTTGGTAATTGGATTGACTAGCCTCGACATTGTGGTATATCACTTCTACACTCTTGCATTACATTCATATATATATTGTGCTAGTATAGTTAGAGTAGCCTTGCTTAGCTTGCTAGAGTAATTAGCTTGTTCACCTAGAGGTAAAGTAGAGACTTAGCCCTTGAGTGTGAATTAGAGACTATGGCAACTAGAATTGTCAATAGTGAGGACAAGTAGAGCTAGAGCAAACGCATTTACACTTTGTTATTTACTAACAAGTTGCTCTAGTGATTTTATAGAAATTTTATTAGGCTATTCACCCCCTCTAGCAATTTAGGACCTTTCACCGGCGCGCCGCCGTGTGTCCCAGCGCGAGGTCGCCCCCGACTTTGAATGTGTGGCTGCAGAAAAATAAAATTCAAAGCAACGAGCGTGGGCTGGAATGCTGGATAATAATAAGCCGAGAACTTAGATCGTGGGCCGTATGGGCCGTTTTCAAGAGCGTGGTGACGGGATGTCGAGACTCCAGAGTTCCGTCAAATATACGAGGAGAAACACTGTTGATGAATGAATCACCTATTTACCTTATCTGTGTATATGCTTGCGTATCAGATTGTGTGTGTTTTTTTCGGACACGTCACACACCAAGTATTTTTTAGATAAAAAATAAAAACAACCTTGAAACCGTGGTATCCTTGTTCTCCTTTATGGCAGATATATTGAGCATTGTGATAGAGATGCAAATCAAGTTGCACATAGTTTAGTAAGAAGAGCTATGCAATACAAGCAAAATTGTACTTGGGATGATGAGATGTAACTATTTTGAATAAGTAAATTATGCCGATTTTTTTTCAAAAAAAAATCGCACCCTATGAATATTTAACTTGTGAAATTAAGTAGGAGTACCGTAAAATTCGAATGTGGCACATAATAATTGGACCTCATATAAGGATCGACGTTGGACGGAGGTGCAGGTGACTACTAGGCGCGGCACTGCTTTCACCACTCTGGTGCTGGTGGTGGTGAAGACGAGCCGGCAGAAAACTCAAAATCGATCAAGATTCAAGAACAAACATGATTCGACAACAAACATGGGGCTTGACTAATACTGTAGCTATCACGTCGTTCTAGCAGAACTTCATATAGATGTTGGGATCGCAATGTTAGTATGTGCCAAAACATCTTCCATATATCAAAATGAAAAGCATGCATTAATTAGTGAAACTGATTAGAGCAGACTAAGATATAATCTCCGATGAATAAGATCAATCCGGCAAACCAGCATACATCTATGAGCCCAGACATGTATATATAGAGAGAGTTTTATTGCTGCTACCTACTACCAGTATTCTAGAATCCTAATCCTATGTGATAAAACTATCGGCATAGATCTATTGAACCCAAATCTATATATGTTGAATCAAATGTACCATATTTCTGTTGACTGTATAGCCCTTCTGTTTTCTAGATCGTTAAGTAAAACATGATCCGAAGTCAATAATTCATCCGGCAACCAAAACCTTGGGCATCATATATCAAACGTAACACAGGTTCCATCTCGATCTAGACAGCAGCAAACCCCAGCACACAGATCTACCGAGAATCCAGAGCACCATGCATACTTGTATACTACTACAGTACTACTAAGGTACTAGAGCAACAATTAAGCAAGTAAGGGCGAGGATGAACACCGGCCGACGTCGATCCACGTACTGATGCGCGATTCATCGATCAGCCGAAGAGGATGAAGATGCCGACATCCTCCTCCTCCTTCTTAGCCTCCTTGTCCTCCTCCTCCTTCTTAGCCTCCTTGTCCCCCTCCTCCTTGGCCTCTTCCTTGGCGACTCTAGGAGTGGCGACCCCGACCCCGGCTGCGCGGCGCGGCGTTCCAGGGCGCGTGGGAGCGCTTCTCCTTGCACGCGGCGATGAGATCGGGCGACAGTGCCGAACATGAACACGCACAGCACATCGAGTTGGTCGCGTCCTCCATCTCCGCGCCCATGGAGCCCATGGTGCGCCGCATCTCCCCTCCTTGGTGGGACCCTCCCCTCCTCGGTAGCGTCGGCGGCGGATTGTTTCCCGCCCAGGCGCGCGCAGTCTGTGGCGGGCGGACTTCATCGTCTCCCTCGGACGAAGGCGGCGGGTTTTTGCGCGAGAGAGAGCTTGCGGTGCGTGCGGTTGCCGGTTGGTGGTCGGCGTGGCGGGGGTTTTGGGAGCGCGGCGGCCGCGGTTTCAGGATTGGAGCTGCTCAGCGCCTCCCCTTTTCCCCTTGGTCGCCGACGCAAAGCGAGAGGCCCCGGCGGTTACCCACGATTCTTGTCTGCGGCGTGTCGCTGGGGGAGGTGGGCCGGCTGGGGTGGGCACGGAACCGTGAGCCGCACCGCAGCACGGTTTCCGTTCCATTTCGAAGAGCCGAGCGTAATGTTCGGGCCACAGCGTAGTGTTTCGCTTGGTGGGGTCCCAACGAAACCCTTTGTGTGTGCCACTCTCAAATTGGGCTAAGCCCAAACATCAACGCCTCCATGGCTGAGGCAAAGGAAAACTCTAATTTTGCTCCTATAAAACTCTAAAACCGGGTAAAAATATCTCCCTCAACTTTAAAAACCGTTCGTCCTTAAGCAGTTTTAAAGGTGGTTTAGTCTTTCTTTATATATTTATTTTTGCTAATTTTTTAAAAATATAGTAAATCACAAAAAAAAATCATAAAATAGAACATTTAATTTTTGTTAGACTCCAAATTTTTGTGTTGTAGCTTTAGATATATGTTTTTCTATAATTAATTAGAATAATTTATAGTTGCAGTTTATATAACCCAATTATGGTGACATTTTTACGGTGAGCTAACTATTGTATGCTTGAACTTTAGTAAATATTCCAAACTTACTAGATCATGTATAACTTAGTTATAGCACGCCACCGTTGCTTTGGAAGGTCGCGCCGCCACCGCAGCAGCAACAGCGTGACCTGTCTAGATCCACGCAGAGCGGCTCGGCGCTAGGGAGGAGAAATAGCGTGGGGGCGGTGAGGAGGTGGCCACCGTCGGCGGCAATGCGGGGCGGTGAGTAGGCTTGGCGGCTCGACTCTGGAAATATTTGACAAATCAAAAGAACCAAGTAATGAACCTCCCTAGTCAAGGCAAGGGACAAATAATCATCTATCTATTCATGTTTGGTTGAGTGACTTTTTAGTCTGTGGTATAAAAAAAAAAGTCCTTAAACCCAAATAGGAAGTAACTTTTTCTCTATTAGTTTCTAAAAGTACTTCTTGGATGGACTTTTTTAAAAGCCTCTGCGACTAAGAAGTCCTCGGAGTTTTTGAATCAAACAGCCTCTCAGGCTCATATGGAGAGAAACAATTAATTGCATATGTTGCGTTCAACCATATACTGTTTGCAGTATGAACTTGATGTGTGGCAAGGGCGTAAGGCTACAATCCCAGCATGAATGAATGATATTGGATTGAAGATCTAGATGAATAAAGCAGAGTAGGATTCCCCGTCCTGTTTTTTTTTTTTAAAAAAAAAAGAAAAATCACCGATGAATAAGATCAATCCGGCAACCCAGCATGATCTATCGAACCCATACCAACACGTAAATATAGAGAGAGTTTTATTACTCACTGATGCTACTACTACCAGTAGCAGACAACTACTACTACTGTTTTGAAGAATCCTAGTCCTAAGTGATAAAACTAGCAGCATAAATCTATTGACCCCGTTTCTAGAACAAGTTGGAATTCTTTCTGACCATAATTGTAGAGACTCGCCAAATATGATGAAGTTGTATGAAACGGTCGTATACTCAATTGAATTGAATCGGTGTGAAACTACTAGATTCTTTTGTTGAACGAAAAAAGGCAAAAAATCTGAATATACCAGCAACAGAGAGTCAAAGAGGACAGGACAGAAAGAGATAAAGTTTCACTAAAAGTTTTAGATAGCAGAGGTGAGGGGCTCTGTTTTCACCCCTCTGATTCAACGGCTCGAGAGGCACATAATTATTAATGCCGATCATCACGAACAAACAGGATCAAACAGCAATGTACCATATCATCACGGTGATATGCAAGACGACCAAACACTATGACATCGTTCACAGTGAAACCGCATCAAGCAAAACTATCAGACGGTTTGGAACTGCATAGTTTTTGTCACAAATCACAATGTACCATGGCATTATCAATCGAGTGAAAGCATTACGAACTGAAACTGATTAGAATAGACTTGGGCATCATCAAACGTAACACAGGCCATCTCGATCTAACCAGCAAAAACCCCAGCACAGATCTACCGAATCCAGAGCACCACCATGGATAGTTCTACTACTACTACTACTTTTCGATACTAGAGCAACAAGCAACTAAGCTACGGTAACGACAGCAGGCAAGCTAGGGTACGCGAGGATGAGCACCAGCCGAGCCGATCCACGTACGCACGCACGGATCGATACCGGAAGCGCGATCGATCCATCCATCGATCAGTCGAAGAGGCTGAAGAAGGCGACGTCATCCTCCTCCTCTTCCTCCTCCTTCTTCGCCTCCTCCTTCTTCTTATCCTCCTCCTCCTTGGCCTCTGCAGCAGCGTTGGCGACTCCACCAGGAGCGGCGCCCACGACCCCGGCACCGGCAGCGGCGGCGGCGGCTCCGGAGGGCGCGTAGGCGAGCTGCTCCCTGCCCGCGGCGATGAGGTCGGCGACGTCCTTGCCGTCCACGAGCGCGAACAGCAGGTCGATGCGGGCGTCCTCCACCTCCGCGCCCACGGGCCCAGGATGCGACGCACGTCGTCCTTGGTCGGGACGACCGGGACCGCCCCTCCTCGGTAGCGGCGGCGGCGGTCTGTTCCGCGCCCAGGCACGCCAGCAGGTACGCGGCGGCGAACTTCATCTCGGACGAAGGCGGCGGGTTGCGCGCGCGAGAGAGCTTTGCAGTGCTTGCGGTTGCTTGCGATTGGTGGCGTGACGGGGGTTTTGGGAGCGCAGGGGGCTTTGGGGCCGCCGCGGCGGCGGTTATATGGAAGCTGGCGCGGGTGCGGGCGGGACTCGACTCGAGTCGATCGACGGGTGCGGGACGGATGCGAACTGGAGTGCTGGCTCGGCTGCAGGAAACTTGGCGGCTACTGTCCAGAGCTTCCTTGGCCGCGACGAAAGCGGAGGCCCGGGGCTACGGCCTGCTGCTAGCCTGCGCGTGTCGCTGGAACGTGGGGCCCGCTGGGGTGGGAACGGGAACCGTGAGCCGCACGCACGGCTTCCCTTTCGGAAGAGCCAGCGAGGTACCGTGTGTTTGGTTGGAGAGAGTGGAGCGAGCCGGGTTGGAGTTGGACCTCTTTTTTTTTGTGTTTGGATGGAGGAACCGGGACGGAGCCAACCCGGAAGGGAATATTCCATGAAGATGCGGGTTGGCTCCATCCCTCCAAATCTGGCGTGACGGAGCCAACCCATGCGGGGTTCGAGGCGCGGGCGCTTCGCTCCATCTTCGTCCGTCGACTCTGGCGAGAACTCCGTCCGCCCGCGAAGCCGCGACGCGCGCCATGGTCCGGCCGCGTCCACCGCGAGCCGATCAGCGAGCTTCGCCCGCGAGGGGCCCGGCGGCGGGCGAAGCGCGTCCGCTTGCCATGGCGCCGCCGTGGAGGAAGCCGGGCCGCGGGCATGGCCGGCGGAGCTCATCCCGCCATAAGCTCATGGGAGGAAGGGCGGCTCACGGCGGCACCGACCTGGCCGCTGGCTGCGTGGCTTGGCGATGGGGCATGGCGGCGGGGACGCCCGGCGTCGGGACGCCATTGTCGGGCGCGCGGCGGGGACTTTCGTGAGATCCAGGCGTGGCGGCGCTCAATCTGTACGTAGGAAGAAGAAAGGCTAAAAATTTAATTTTGTTTTTGTTATAGGGTTCCCTGATGTAAAAGTGTTAGAGAGAAACTTTTACGATTTCAGGCTCGATTGATTTCTAGGAAGTCCAAGGTTTCCGATGCAAAATTCCCATCGAATCCTGTACCAACGTTGGATTCACGCTGTTAAATCATTCTTTCTCGTTCCTCCGTCCAAAAACAAAAATGGGTCGAGCCAACCCAACCCATCCCTTCCAACCAAACATGAGAAGAGTTGGAGCCATCCCAAAAAACAAGGGTTGGAGCCAACCCAACCCATCAATCCCGCAACCAAACATACGGGTAGTGTATCGCTTGGTGGGGTCCCTACGAAAACCTTTTTTTTTTTAAATACATACCTGTATTACTTAGTTAAGACAACTACAAAACGACATACAGGTACATATACACGGGGAGGCGGGAGATAGCTCTCCTGACACGTTGTCAGTCGCCACCGTCTTCCCTCGCCGGCGCCGGGAACGCCCACCGCCACCCAAATCCGGAGGTCCACCGTCGCTTGAAAGCTTTATCGGGCCGCAAGATTTGCTCGACCCGACGATCGAGACAACATCATCTCTTAACGAACATCGGCGGGGACCCGCCCGGTACCTCGAACTCGAACCGAGCTGCACCATCGACCGACGCCGAAAAAACGCCCGAAAAAGCGGAGCCCGACCAGCTCTCCAAAAAACCACCAAGCCAAGAGCCACCTCTATACCTGTGACACTCCTAAGAAGATCTCCGCAACCTCTCCGTTGACACCAGAGCAGAGCGTCGCCGGGGCGAGGAAGAGGCCGGAAGATTTTATTCCTCTGCGCCGTCGCCACCTCAACCACAGCGACGCCACCAGGACAACCAAGCCGGCGAGGATTGACATCCCCCTGGCAAACCTTTGCTCCACCGACAGAAAACGTCGACGAGCCAAAACTCCGCATGCCGCCGGCACCGAGGGCAGGGAAACCGCCGGAGAAGCCTCCGTCATCGCCCAGCGGAGCCGCCGGGATGTCGACTCCATCACCGGAGAAGAGCAGCACTACCCGAACCGGAGGTGGAACTCCAATTCCGATGGCAGTGGCCCGCCATCGACGAGGACGTCGCACCAGGCCAGGCCGCAGTCCGCCGTTGCCACTCTCAAATTGGGCTGGCCCAAACATCAAGGCCTTCATGGCTGAGGCATATTTGGATGGGCCACTGTTTCCTCTTGGGCCGGCCCAAGAATAAATTTGTTGTCCCAGGTCTAAAATAAAAGGTCAGCGAAAGTCAATTTAACAATCTTCTTAAATGCCCGTGCGTTGCAACGGGAAAAAAATAATTCGAATGTTATATTGTTATAGAAAAAAGAATGAGCATGATGTTTGAGATATCAATATTACATAAATACAAGTCTCCAAAGATCTTCGACACTTAACTATGGAGTACATGAAATTTTCATGGCAGGGAAACTCATGTGTCCTCAGACAGATCAACAGTAGGTCTCTTGGTTCCTTTCTTCTTCTTCTTCTTCTTCTTCTTCTTTTTTTTTTTTTTTTTAAAAGGGAAGGGGATTTCATTAATATTGGAAAGATAGTACATCCCCTTTTACAAACTGGACTTCAAGAAAAGGAAAATTACAACCAAGTCCCCAAGGCGGGAAGTCGTCTTACTCGTCTCCAACGTCCAGCTCGCCCCGCCACCACGTCGGTCCAGATCCACCTCCCCGCCGGCCAAGAGACCCCAAACCTTGGATATGCCGCAACAGCCCTCGCCCGGACCTCGTCGGGCGATTCGACTTCGTTGAAAGAACATCGGCCAGCCCCATGACAAGAAGGGAGAGGAAGAAGAAACCGCCGCAGCCGCCGGAGGAAGACCGGCGGCCGGAACAAAGATCCTCTGCCACCGGGAAAACCGGCAACGAGGAACAACCACAAACCCACGAGGATGTTGAAACACCCTCCCTTTTCGCGAGTACCGGAGGGCCTCGCCTCCGCGCATGCGGGCAGGGAAGCCGGGCGGAGATGCCTCTCCGTCGCCGCCCCCATCGGAGACGAACCCAAACATTATTCCAACAACAGGAAAGGACGCCGAGCCAAACCACGTGCTGCCATACCGGGGAGGATGACGTCGCCGCCGGAGACCAGCCGCAATACCTTGCTCCCCTGCACCAGCACCATGGCTCGTCAACGCGCTGCCGCCGCCCCGCAGGGCCCCTCGCGCGAAGAAACCGCGAGGAGGAAGCACGAGCTGCAACGCCGCCGCCATCGTCGCTAGGCACGCCGACGACGCCCTACCTGCACAACCTAAGCTAGTACTCATAGAATCCTCGCCGGAGAAGACGCTGTCGTCACCGGAGGGGACAAGCTCCGCCACGCCGGAGGTAGCGCCGACCATGCCGCCGCCGCCACCGAAGAAGCGCAGAAGACCTAACCCTAGTCGGCGACCACGGGCCGCCGGGACACACAAGCTCATAAACCTACAGCTACAGCTATACAAGTCCCTCCCGCCGAGGTGCCGGGCTCCCCTCGCCACTCCGACGCCCGAAGGAACGCCGGAGGGGAGGGGGTCGGCGGATCGACGGAGGGCACACCTGATCATGCACTAAATAAGCGAAATTTTCTATTATATTAAACAATGTCAAACTTCAACTAACTTATCACTCAAGCAAAGACCTTTACCATCAACCAGCGAGCAATAGGTGTCCACGCCACACTCGCCTTCTTCTCGACTACAGCCGAAATCATCCAATATCTCGCCTAAGCTCTTCCCACTGCTCCTCCTTTACATGGTTGAGTAATCATTAAAATAGCATAGATAGTGTACTCATGTTTTCTCAAATCTCAAATATTTGAAGCTTGTTTATTCGTTCTTGTATTCTTGGTTGACTGCAAGTTCCATAACTTCTGAAGCCATTGATTTTCTTAATAAAAATCAAACAAAGAAAAAAAGTTGTCAAAGTCTCATAGCCTTCACAAGTATCTGCATTTGTGAGGCCTTGTATGCATGCAACAACGATCTGTAGTAACATACACGCATAAGACATGTACGTACCTTAGTGGCGCCGACAACCATAAGGCTGGTTGTGCAACTATGGAGAAGGGAGGAAGCACGTAGCCGTCATCGAAAGAAGACCAGCAACGTGAACGGGGGATGGAGGATTACGGAGAAAGAATAGCGTGCACCTTGGATTCTCCACGCGCGGCACATCCGGATCCGTTGGAGGCGATGACTCTGTACAGCGCGTCCCTCAGCGTCTCTTCGCCGGGGGCAGTTGGTGGAGGCATCGGAGCGTCCGGCATCAAGCGGCATACGGCGCGTCCGGCGGTAGCAGCCGGAGCGTGTGCTGGGGCAGTCGTCGTCGAAGCAGGCGCTCGGGGGTCCTTCTGCTGCTGCCGTTGCCGACTGGAACACGTCAGCGTCGGGGGCAACAGATATGACCCACATAAGGTTCATATGACCAAAACATTACAGGACCAGCCAAGTTCTGGTTACCAAGGTCGCTCCAAAATCACATACATGGCTATAGCTTCAGTCACAATTCCTGTTAAAGTGATTACCATGGTCACTCGAAAATCACATCGCAAGTCTCCATATAAAAATGGCAGCCAAGACACTAATATAAAGAAGTTTCGAAACTTACTGTGGTGCATTAGATGTTGCTAGCAAACAACGAACGAAATAAACCATGCATCTCACTTATTTGGTTCTTCAGCCTAGCAATCTCTTCTTCCAGCTTCTTTCTTGCATCCCACTCCTCTACTTGATTCTTCAGATCATCCATTTGAACTCGAACTTCTGCCGCTCCTTCACTGAAATGAGCAGCTCTTAGCTCTTTCGTTGCTGCTGCAATCGACCTGCAAACAAAAGCATAGTAAGCAAGATACTATCAACTTGGCATACACATCAGGTAGCAAGCACAACTTTGTTTCAGGTAGTAACTTGGCATACATTAGATTTTCAGAAAGCAAGCACAACTTTGTTATAAAATTATAAGTAAGGCATGATCATATCAAACAATCACTAATTAGGCATGATCATATCAAACAATCACTAATTAACAGCAAATACAAGATACAGATATTTACTTTAATAAATTGCTCCTTTGCTGTTCAAGATATAATGGCAAAAGAGAATGCATAAAAAAAACGAGACAAGACACAAGATCAAAATGGCAGCTAGCACATGGTTCTGGAATCGGCAATATAAGAATCAGTATTATATTATATTCCAATTGAATATTATAAGGTAGTGGACACTGGGCAAATTAAAACCAAAAAGGACATGCTCGAATGGTTCAGTTACCCACCGTTCCTGCAGTAATGAACCCCTTCCGCATATGTGATGATGTTGTAGCCAATCCTGCACAAATACAACACGCGGACACATGAGTGTGTTCAGCTTCTGATTCCATAAGGTAAAAGGAAGACACTTCTGTACATTATCAGGGAAAGGCTAGCTAGTTTATATGACAGCCCAAGCTACGATCAAGCAAGAAAATTCTGAAGCTTGCTTCTTACCCCTAACGTCGAGAATGTGCGAATAGAATCAAACATTGAAAAGACAAGTAAATTCGTCCGAAATTAATCGCTAGATTGAAACAATACCACTACTACATTTTGACAATACCACTACTACATTTTGCTTGCCATGTGTACTCGCACAACCTGCGGCAAGCAAGCAGGGCAAGATCCGTCATCAGAGTACACGATATACACTGTCCTCTCTCTACTGCTACTTGTAAAAATAAACAAATCGATGGAGATATTAGCTCGCCAACACCGATGACCATATATCGGCAAGGGGAGTGGAGTGGTGGGATACTGGTAGATGGGATCGTCGTCTCAAGACCAATTTCTTGGCGGACACAGTAACAACCCTAAAATTCCCAACACCTTTGGAAAAATGCAACCAACAAATTTTTTTCGAAATTAACCCTTGAGTGGTGAAATTGGCACGTAGGAAACCCTACCTAGTTGCACAAGTAGCACCTATTTAATTTTTGTTGAGCATTTGCATCTCTAACAAAGTTTGATTTGGATTTTTATTTGATTTTTATTTGATTTTATGTGATGCTAATAAAATCAAATAACATAAATATAGTTGCTAATAATTGTTAATATAATGTTGCCAACCCTTGGACATGGTGGCTAAACATCCCTAGTGACCCTAGTAGACCCCATTAGGGTGTGATCATGTTGGCAACACATGAAACACAAATAGGAGTCCAAGAAGTAGTATAGGAATTAGAAAAGAACATAGAAAAAGAAAAAGAAAAGGGAAAGGAGAAATTAGCCTCTCAACCTGTGCCAGCGAAATTGCCTGGATTAGCCAAATTATGCTCGCCACCGAACGCCGCCAAACCAGCCCAATTGCCTAAGGCCGCCGTCGCTGTCGCCTGTGCGCCCGCACTCACCCGCTGACCGGTAGGCCCCACCTATCGCGCTCCCAATGCCGCCACGGTTTACAATGGTGTGGGCCCTGGCTGTCATTCCTTCCATTCCCTTTCGGCAAAAGCGGCAGCCGGGCACACCCACGCCCAGCACCGCGCCGCACCCCTGCGTTGTCAGAACAGCCACCCAACCGTCCGCTCCGCGTGCCCTGCACGCCAAGCTGCCCTGACAGGCCCCCGCTCAAGACCCACAGGGTCACGCGAGGGGCGCGACACATGTACCGGCGCTGAACCGCCATGGCGGAAACGTCTCCTCCGGGTCGCTCCACACCTTTTGCCCAATGGTGACCCGCCCTCGCGAGTATCAGTAGGAGCACGCCACGATGCGAGCCTTGCTCCGATGCCCCCACAACCCTTGGTCGCCCTCTTCGCATCCTAGCTGCCCGCCATCGCTATGAGCACCGGCCGGGCTATAAAACCTGCGCCGGAGCCTGAAGTCTTCGACGCTCGCCACTTTGGTGGCACACCTCGGCACTGACCAAAGGCCGCGGAGAGTAGGGCGGGGAGCAGAGGACAAGAAGGAGGCCGGGGAAGGAGCGCCTGCTGCCAGAGTCGCCGGAGCGCTGCCAGGAGCCACCGGAAGCGCTGCTGTGCACCATGTGCCGGAGGTGAGAAGGAGCCCGCTGTCGTTATCGTTGCTTTCGGACAAATGCACGCTTCCCTGCCATGCCACCGCTCTGGCCGCAAGCTTCGGGTGAGCCCGCCATGCCGCTCTGAAAGCAAAGCTGCGCTTCGCCATGGCAGACACGGCCATGGCGAGACCCGTTCTAGTTCCAGCTCGTCTAGATGGAGTAGCGATGATTGGGCTTTATTCGTCGTGAAGGAGAGCACACGAGCGCCGCTTGTTTTGCCTTGAGATGCCCCTGGATACCCCGGTGCTCATGACCTTACGCGCGGCCGTGCTCTCGGCGTCGCCATGCGAGCATGTTGCCGCCAATTCCGGCCGCCTTGTGCGTGAGATGAAGCGATGATATCGCCTAGACCTAAGCGCACCTAAACGACTCGCTTAGAAGGAGGAAAAGCGCCTGCCTTGCCTCGGACCGCAGCCACCAGCGTGTCCGCCCGGGCGCCGCCGTGTGAACCGTCGTCGCGTCCGGACTCCGCCGTGTGTTTTGGTCGCCGTAGTGTTGCTTATCGGCACTAGGATGACGCGAATCGAAGTTAGGAAGGCCAAGTCGGGACCTTTCTCACCGCGGCCCTCGCCATCATCGCCATCGGTAGCGGCCATGCGCGCCGCCTGCGCAGGGACGCCTCCACGTGTCGATGCCCTAAGGCGCCACCATCTTTGCCGCAAGACCTCCTCGAAGCTAGACCAGGGAAAAAGGGGCAGCTTGGAGCCCTAAGCGACCCACAGCTCCTCGCGGCGCAGGTCACCCCAAGGCGTGGCCAAGCGCGTTAATCTGTAGCCCTAGCACTCTTACATTAAGCCGGTCGTGACGGAAGAAGCTAGGAAGGAGGCTCGCCGCCGTCGGGCGAAAGTGGAGAAGGAGAAGGAAGAAGAAGCGGAGGAGGCGCGCTAACAGCGATGGGACCCGTCGACAAAGGGAGAGAAGAAGAGAGGGAGGTGGACTTGGTCCACAAGGACTGCGCCCGAGGGAGCCGCCTCGGTCCACCGTGGACAGCGCCGCGCCCACGTTCCGGCTCTGTAACACCCCTGGTGTTACTATACTAATTAAAACTTGATTAATTAATAATCATGCATTATCAGTATGCATTAAGGCATAAGATGCATTTCATGTTTAAATATTTATATCATGTTGTATGCCATGTTTTACTTGTTCTTTGGATGGATTGTTTGAGCAATGTTTAGTCTTTAATTAATTGCCTAGGTTTGAAAAGAAATGTGGATTTGAAAATCAAATTCGAAAATGATTTATTTTAACTCTAATTTCAATACCCTCTTTTACCCCTTTTCATTGATTTCAAAATTATGCAAAATTTAAGGTTAGTTACAAAAGCAAAAGTATATATCTTTTCGTGGTGTACATTTTTGGTTTTGGAAGTTTTTAAAGTTCTTATGAAAATTTAAAGTTTTTGCAAATTCATTGAAATCCTATTTCGACCCTATTTTAAAAAGTCATATTTGGAGGCATATTTTGAAAATGATTTCAAAAGCAAAAAGAGTAGATTTCGAAATTTGGAGCAACTTTTATTTTGGAAGATTTTTGAGTTGCTATATAATTTTGGAAGATATTTGAAGAAGAAAGAAGCAAGACGTACTAGTACACAATTTCGAGAAGCAGCCACAGCTCCACCAAACTGCTTGCCTGCTTGCTTGCCGTCGCCGTGAGCGGATTGACCAGCTCCGTGGCGTTCCTCGCACCTGGCCACGTCTCTGTCCGCGTGGTCGAGTTCACCAAGGCGCTGGTCACCTCTTCATCCCCTCCATCAGCTCTCTCGCTCGACCTCACGCTCTTTTCCTCTGCAGCCATGGCAGCCAGCACAGCAGCACCTGCCGCCCCAGTTCTTGCTCGCCGTCCAGCCGGCTGAGCATACCCTTGCCTCCCTTGCCTCGCTCCACTCCTCCATAGCTCCTTCCTGTCGCCGCCGGGAAGCGCAGCAGCGGTAGAGCAGCAGCGGCCGCCGGCGTAGAAGCCACAGGCTCACGTGGCCGCGCCTCCAAAAGTCATCTCGGGCCAAGCAAAGCAGCCCCGCGGGTGCGCACGGACCCCCTCGTGCTCCTCCTTCACTTCTCTGCCGCTGGAGTGCAACCAGTCGGCCGGAATCGCTCGTTCATGCCGTTGTCGTCGTCGCGGCTGCGTCGCCATGGCCGTCGAGGCCACCTCACCATCGTCAGCCCTCTGTAGCACATCCCAGGTCGTCATGTTGCTTGTAATAGCTTCTCCTTGATTCCTTGATCATTTTCGGCTCGTTTGTTTTGCCATTCATCCTCAGGACGCGCTAGAACGCGACCTCGTCGCCGGCACGACCGTCTTTGTTCCGCCTGCGTGCGTGGCCAGGGGCCATGGGTCACCTCCGGCCAAGCTGTAGGCACCTACAGGTGCGGTCCGATGCCTCCATGCTCCTCCACCCATGCCTCGCCGGCGACGAGCATCAACCGGCCGGAACCGAGCCTCGCCGTGCGCTGCTCTGTTCTTCATTCGCGACCAGGGACTCAGTGTGAGAAAAGAAGCTTTTCCAGGGGTTTCCTGCTAAGTCAGTGACTCAGATGAATAGTGCTCAACAGTGCAGTTTCTCTTTTTCTTTTTTTAGGATATGTGCTGATTTTGTGATTTTCATAACTAATATTTGGTGCATGCTAAAATTCTGAAAATTTTTTTGTGTAGCCTTCCTATGATGTTGTCTATCCATGAAAAATTTGAAACTTGAATTTTGAATAGTTTTGGCATGATTTAAAATTACAATCTTTAATTGAAAAATGCATCTTCCATGAATTTTAGAAAATAAATTATATGTCCTTTTGGCATGAAAATTATTTTGGCACTGTTTCATGAGATGATCTACCTTTACAAAATTTTTGAGCTCTTTTTAAGAAAGTTTAATTGTTTATCATTTTATACTTTATTATTTTATGCGTGTTAAATGAGGTGTTTAGCGAATAATGATTTAGGTTTTGTGTGACTTTTAGGATTGATTGTGAATCTTGGATCATACCACATCAAATGGTCCTTGAGAACTCCTTAGGCAATGGTGATGATATCTTATAGAGTAGTTCAACAAGTTGGTTTTGTTGGCTTGCAACTTTATCGTGAAGGAAAGTTGTACTCAAGTTGTTTATTATTTCATGCATCTATCAAGCATCATGTTTATATTTCATCATGTTAAGCAATGCATCATTTATCGCGTGTAGTAAACGAGAGTGATGAGGTTCGCGATGATCAAGCTTTGGAGAAGATTCATCCGCCAATGGTGTTGATGTCAAGTTTGACTTCTAGCCGATCTTTCCGCGGAATCTAACTTTCTACGCAACACAGGCAAGCCCCGGATGTATTTAAACCCTTCCTTGATGTTTTAAAAAGCTTTATATCACATATGATGATGATATGTTGCATTAAGTAATTAGGAGTTAAGTGATAACCTAATTCTTTGCATTACCAACCTTGATGATTTCATTATCATCCTTGTTAACCGATTTTATTTTAAAATGGCTAGTATGCTTAGCCATGCTTATTATGAGATAGGCTTTACAACAAAAATGTTTTACATGTTGACAATGGTATAGCTTGGTATATGATGAGTAATGAGGAAAGATAATGTTTAATTTGAGGCCGGTTGGGTAACTTGCACTGAGAATGGAGTCTCCGTGTAGTGTTTCCGACTGTGTCGATTAAGGACCGTTCGTTGTAGGCCTGTAAGTTCGGGACTATTGAACGCAAGTTGCGCCTAAGGCCTTCTAGTCAAGGGCACGTCTGCCTGGGCGTCACCCCAGGTCAGTCGAGAGCAGTACTGGCCACATACTCTGGTAAGCCTAATCTCGGGGGTGTGCCAAATTGGGAACGGCAACTGCGCACTGGGAGTGGAGAGATGGCGGGAGTACATGTTACCCTCGTGGGTTAAAGTCCCGGATTGGAGGTGTACTGTGCTCTCGGGTGGCGTAGGCCTCGTTCCCGTTTTGGACGAACTGAGTGAGGGTTGACATATGCAAGTTTAAGTTCTACATATGTCGTGTGGTAAGGAATCCCCAGCTGGGTTATAATCGATTCGAATCGCCGTTGCTTCTCGGAGAAGGAGACCCGTACTTCCGACCATACATCGTAGCTTAAGAATGGAATAATGGATCAATGGAAGTGGAGAATGGATTGACTAAGAAGTGTTTGTTCTAGTGTAGGCTCACCTAGAGTATATGAGCTACTAATCTAAGTTAAAATATTGAAAGTAAGGATCCACTATTAGTAAGCTTTTCGGCAAAAGAGTCCTTGTTCTTGCTAAAACCTTACCTTGATTCCCAAGGCCTGCATTCCTGAGTCTTTTCCTCTTTTCTTTGTCGGTTAAGTCTTGTTGAGTACTCTCGCACTCGGGGTTCTTTGACCCCTATTGCGAGTCTTGACTCATCTTTGTTAACCAAGGTTATGTCGGTGGGCTCGACATGATCGGTTGTCTTCTAGTTCTACCTAGCTTCCACAAATTAAGTTAAGTTTACTCCAAAGTAACTTATTCATATTTTGTAAATTAATGTTATTTATCTTCTGCACTCGATTCATATTTTTGTAATAATTGTTGTAATGTTGTAGCTACTCCTTTGTTGATCCCGGTATGAGATATAAATTGTGGTTTAAATGGGGTTTCCGATGAACCTAATGAGCTTCTTAAGTTATTAGGTGCATCCGTACGGTTGTCGCCGAGGTCTTTGGGACAATGACGAGGGTGCAGTGGGCCTTATAATTTAGGAGGTTACATTACACCTCGGCCCGTTAAGCCCCGAGTTGCCACGTGGCCGTCTAGCAGCCCGACATTAATGCGGGCGGCCGGCACAAGGCCGCCCATTAGGCCCAATAACGGCCTATTTAGGGTTGGCCGTTGACCCGGTCAACGCCGACGCGTCCGACGCGGCATGGTATTACCGATGGGACGGGCGGTTGGACCCGCCCTATCGGTCTTGGCGTCATGCCGGCGCCGGGGCGACATCGCGACAGCCAATCTGAGTCTGCCACGTGTCAGCCCTGTGTTAATTCACTCTTTTTCAAGTTCAGAAATGAATTTAATCTTAGAAAATTCATAAGAAATTCATACGATTTCAGAAAAATATAAAACAAGAGTCTGAATTTTTATAAAATCAAGCTCTACGTCATAGGCTTGTGTTTGAGTGCATTTGGTTCTTCTGGATTTTTATTGCTTCTTTGTGTATCTCTATAGGGGTTGCTTATCGCAACCATACGTCTCGTTTCGTAGACCCGGAGGAGGACCCGCAGGACCTTGAGGACCCAGACTACAAGGAGGAGCTCGGTGACTTCTCAGGTGCCACGGCTCACCCACCTCGTAGAATCCTATTAGGCATATCACTACTAGTTGCTAGTGCTTTACATTTCTACAATTGCTATCTGCTAGGGTTGCATGGTAGAATTGCTTGTGAGACTATACCTTGACGCAACCTTACACCTGCTTACCCGCAGATAGATTAGACACGCTGCGCTATACCTGTTACTTTTTGCTCCGCTTGTCTTTTTATATTCGAGCTGAGCATGATAACTTGAGAACTTGGTTAATGAACTTGAGAACCTGATTAATGAACTTGAGAACAGGTTAATAATCTAAGAATGTGGATAACTTGGTAATGGGGAGTGTCTTTGTGAGTCTTGGGTGAGTGGTGAGGGTTGAGTCGACTCGACAGAATCTACGACAAGTCATGAGACGAGTCTTCTTTGAGGGGGTGTGTCCTGGACATCCCATTGTGAGATATCTGTGGCGGATAAAAAATTATTGTTGTGTTGTTCCGAGAAGGTTCCGGGGTGGAGTGTCTTTGTGGGATGAAGCCCTAGATTGGAGGTGCTGTAGTGGCACCGGACGATGTCCCTTACGAGAAGATGTCCTATCTAGTCCTATCTAAGGACTTGAGTCTCTTGAGAACCCAAAACCTTGGATCTTTCGTGCACACCACTGCGTCCATGAATGGGCGGGGTGCGGAATACCCTTTTACCTTGGCGGTGCCGTTACTGCTAGGTTGTTAGTTGATAGTGTAGGGAGGGGGACTGCAGTCTATGCCCTCCTTAGCTAGCGTGGCTACCTTCTGCGGTTGGTACCCCATGTTTTCACAGTCTCAGCGTGCCTTCTGTGGTTGGTGTCCTAGGGCTGAGTGGTAGGATGGCATTGTCGAGCTAGGAGGTCTCTGTTATTGCCGATGCGCTTCTAGGGCGCTGATGATGGTGATCTTGTGGTTACAGGTGTACGCGCTCTGCAGAGTTGATGAATCAATATGTATTGTCCTGCCTTCGGGCATGGTCATATCTTAAGCCTGGACTACCTGGAGATTGCGCCGGTTTTGGAATCTGGACTTGCGCCGGCATGGAGCCGGGACTTGCACCGGTTTTCTAACCTGGACTAGCTGTGGGAATGCGCCAGCTCGAAGATGTGTTCTTTCCAAGACCCACGCTTCACTTGAGTAGAGAGAGGTGTGTTGACGGTCACAAACGACACATTTTTACCGTCAACTTACTACCAAAAAGGGTGTAAACTAAAGACTTTTACACTCATATACCTTTACTATTGATCTAGTTCCACTTGTATTGGAGATTCATAACATTGCAGGAATTTATGCACAAAACAAGTGAAAAAATACCAAAAAGGCGCCATTCGGGAAAGCGTAAAAAGAATACAACTTTCACCCCAATGGAGAAAAGCCCAACACGATGCAAAAGCTGGACAAACAACCGGCATGGAACAACTTTTCCTGCACCCACGGCTCTCACCGGCGGGGCCGGGCCAAGCTGGCTTTGGCGCGCGCGCGGCGCTAGCTTTGGCGCCCGGCCGCCCCGACCTCGGTGTGGCGGTGCATTAAACCCAGAGGAGGGAGGTGCACGACGTCGGTTGCGGATTCGGTGAACCTGGACGCCAGGGGGAGGTCGGTTTGGTGGCAAAGTTGCATTTAGCCCCCTCCCCTCCTCCTACAAATAGTGGCTCTCACTCTCCTCCACACACACACCACATCTTGGAGCTACACACCTCACTCTCTACCTCCTCTCTCACTGTTTAGCTAGTGTTAGTAGAATTGGAGTAGGAGAGCTACAAGGAGGGCTTGTATCCTAAGAAGAAGTGCCACATTGGTAATATATTCTATGGAGAATTCTTCTTTATTCAAGTCCTCATATCCTTTATTTAGCCTTGCATATGAACTAGAGTATAGTATTGATTATGTTATAATCTTGATATATAGACTAGACCAAGGTTTGTGTGTCATGATCATAAAATGTTCATGCTTGATCTTCATTGTTCATATGATTTGTATGGTTAGAGGTAGAGACAAGATTGGGATAACGGTTTGTCGTTCCTTCCGGGTTTGCCCATGTTCTAGATCGTCAATGTAGTAGGGTTGGAGTCCCGTGGGGGGACATGGGTAGTTTCCTTGTATGCGCGGGCGTGGTGCTCGGATACACAGGAGCCTTCTCGATATGACGGTATGCCACGCATGAGGGGATGACGGTAGGTGGTGACAGCCCTGTCCGTCCTTAGCATTCCCCCACGTTCGTATATCGTGTAAGAGTTCGTAAAAGTCTCAATGGTCAGTGCATCCACCGGGGATCTCCTTTGTTATCCTAGACTTAGCTCTAATTATAATCATGTATTTCATGTGACGCTAACTACATTCATTTGTAATGGGCCTAATGGCTATACTAGAAATGACCTACTCCACTTAGGAATATTCTTTTATTATTTATTTTCTCTTTTATCCTTGAGGTTTGCTTCTCAGGTGTGTGTCCACTATCTACAAATCATCATTTTACCCCTATATGATCAAGTGTGGTCCATTATGCACATATGTTTTCGTATTCATACTCCACACTAGACTCTTATACATCATGCCTTCCTTTGGGAAAATATAAATAACGATACCCCGATAATACTTAGGGTGAAATGCAATGATAGATTAGTGACATTGTTAGGGATGGCATTTTAGCCCATTCCTAGTGATCTTCGCTAGGATACACCACGGGGCGTTTCGGCGTTATCGCCTAATTGGTGGTTGCGCTCGGAAATGCCAACAAGCATTTCTGGCGCCATTGCCGGGGAAGGCATTGGTTATAAGAGACCCTAGTAGGATATGAATATGAAACATGCATGTATGGTAGCCACTTGCTCAAGCAGGCTAATCTTTTATGTTTTCTCCTATTGTGGATAAAAACAAGATAGTGTATGTCTGGTTTCCTACTGCCGGAAAACTTCATCGTTGATCCAGAGGCACTCCTAAGGAAGAACAGGTCCCGTACCTCTTCTTCTGCCATTTCCCCGACAGTCGAACCAGTTGCCCCTACGTCAACCGCACTCAACGCTATGGCTCAGAAGTCACTCCGCAAGTTTT
Source organism: Hyparrhenia diplandra (assembly GCA_015847255.1). Taxonomy (NCBI): domain Eukaryota; kingdom Viridiplantae; phylum Streptophyta; class Magnoliopsida; order Poales; family Poaceae; genus Hyparrhenia; species Hyparrhenia diplandra. The sequence continues at coordinate 115,793 of JADLZK010009087.1, forward strand.
CTGTCCCTGCTGTTGCCAACGTGCCCACTGGGCCCGCTGTCAACATTGGAGACAGAAAGTTTGAACTTCGCACTAGGCTGATCACTATGGTGTAGGCTAGTCCCTTATGTGGACTGCCGAGTGAGGATGCCAACGCTCACTTACAACACTTCCTTGAACCAGGCGACACCATCGTCATAAAGACGCCGTGACTTTCGATGCTATCACACTCACCGTTTACTTTCTCCCTTGTGGGAAGGCGGCGCTGGTTTTACAAGGACAAGGATGTTGTTGACACGTGGGACGAAATGTTCCACGTCATTTCGCCAAGTTCTTCCCCCATGGGTAAAACCAATGCCCTAAGGGGAAGAATCGCCAATTTCCAGCAGAACGCAATGGAACCCATCCCGGAGGCGTGGGAGAGGCTGCAAGAATACATCCAAGCATGCCCTCACCACGGGATGGAGAACCGGCCGGTGCTCGGAACTTCTACAATGGGTTAACACCCATGTCGAAGGGGCACCTTGATGCCGCAGCGGGTGGTGGCGCATTCCTATCGCTCACCATTGATGGGGCTACGGTCCCGATTGATAAAATGGTGGCTAATCAAATTTGGGGAGAAGAGAGAAGCCCAGCCAAAACACAAAAGGCATGCATCCCGTAAAGGAGGCGGATATTGTTGCCGCAAAAATGCACTGTTACTAAAAGGCTTTGACGAACGTCTTTGCCGAGAAGGAAGCAATGAGAAGCACACGTCAAGGCCATGGACTCACACATGACATGTGAAGTCCGTGGAGATGTTGGCCATTCGGCAATGATTGCCCGAGACCCGTGAGGACGCCGCGTACATTAATAACGGGTATCGCCAACAACAAAAGGTAATAATGGTCGGAACAACCAATCTCGCCCCGCCATTCCAAGGTAATTCGAACTACAACTCTAATTATAATTTAAATCAGCCTTCTCTTAAAGATTTGGTTTTCGGCCAGGCTAAAATAAATGAAAACCTTACCAAAAAGATTATGAATAATGATAAAATTTTAGAAAACGTTAATTCAAAACTAGAGAGTTTATCATCACCGTCAAAAATCAATTGAGCTTTAATAAAATGATAGAAACACAATTAGCTCAAATTGTCGCTCATGTTCCTTTTAAAAATGATGGGAAGACTCGGGGCAACCCGAAACTTCTTTTGAAAATATCAATGCGGTAACCATGAGAGGTGGAAAGTCAACTCGTGATCCACCAAAACCTAACCATGCAAAGAAGAAAAAAAAAGAAGAACGACCTTTAAGAAGCAACACCTCAAACATCCGAAGAACCGTAAAACATAAGTGGTGCGGCTAGAGTACACAGATACAACATATTTACCATTCACCACCACGCACAAGAAAGCAAGCGATTGATGAACAATTTGCCCGGTTTGTTGAAATGGTACTGAAGGTCCATATAAAGCGTCCCCACCGCTAGATGTACTCCATGTTCCTTCCTACGCCAAATACATCAAAGACATCATCCACAACAAATGGCCACTACCAACCACAGAGGTTGTAAAACTAACTGAAGAATGTAGTGCAGCCATACTCAACCGTTTGCCAGAGAAGAAGAAGGATCCAGGATGTACCATGATCACATATTCAATTGGAACCCAACAGTTCGATCATGCCCTATGTGATCTTGGAGACAGTGTAAGCGTGATGCCCAAGATTGTTTTTGACAAACTCAAATACACACACCTAGAACCAACAACAATGATACTTCAACTAGCCGATTCTTCAATACGATACCCTGCGGGGATCGCAGAGGACATTCCTGTCAAGATTAAGGGATACTTTGTCCCACTTGACTTCATGGTGTTAGACATGGAAACAACCAAGGAAACACCACTAATCCTTGGACGACCTTTCCTCAGCATGGCAGGGGCACAGATTGATGTTGGAGCTGGAGAAATCCATTTCAATATCAATGGGAATGAAGAGAAATTCGAATTTCAGCCCCGAGTCACAGAAGAGTGCAAAATGGTCCGTATGGCGGATTGAAGCGGTTCGGATTGGCGGGGAGCACAAGGACTTCGCAGGGTTCGGTTTGGTTTTTTCTTTGTTGAGAGGTTTTTGTGCTTTTGCTTCGGAACATTTGTTCCTTCTGTATCCGTACGAGGCCTCGGCAGGCTGATGGTAATGAATGGCAACCTTTCCACAAAAAAAAAAAATGATAAACAAGGCATTAGAGAGATAGAAATCCAGCCACAAAATTTGAATGGAACTCCCAAGGTAGTCAACCAAATGAAAAAGTCGAGCAAAAGAAAAAGATAGCTCCCAAAAACAAAGAAAGGAAAGAGCAAAAGAAAGATAAAGCTCCCATAGCTAAAAAGGGCAAAAAGAAAGAAAGCGCCCCAATAGGTAACCCCACACCAACAAAAGAAACAAGGTGGGATCCAAAACAAAATCTTAAATCCACAAACACGCCACACCTGAAATGGTGTGGAGGCCAAAGCAAGTGCAACCGGCCACTTAGGGATCGGATGCACCATCTACAAGTAAACAATGAAAAGGAGAAAAGTCTTGCTCTTCGGACTCAAAAAGGTGAGCCCTTCACGAAGGTAAAATGGTATTTATCCTTCCCCTAACTATTACATCAGCTTACCTTGGCAAAAAAATAAAATATTGAAATAAAAGTAATCAAAATATATATAAAAATAAATGGCGACCCATAGGCCTCCGGCTAGCTTGGGGAGGACCCCCACCAAGGTAAGTGCTTATTTATTTTCAAATAAACATTTCTTATTTATTTCCTTAGCATGTTTAAATTCTACGAACCATGCATCTATATATATATATATATATATGACTAGTCTCTCCATGTGGTTCGGTTTTTGACTAAGCAACATGACATGATACAAGTATGCCTTCTTTCACCTACCCAAAGCTCCACAAAAGCCTTATTTAGAAGGTAGGAAAGAAAGGCAAATGAAAAAGCCTTTGGTGAGGAACAAACATACACATTGAGCGTATCGAGTGATCATTTGAGGAACTGATTTATTTGCAAAATTTTCAAAACCTCTCGGAAGGACGATTTTTGTTTAAAAGAATGAAAGATAAGCATGTTACGTGAATCGTTTCTATTTTGCAACTACCCAAGACTTGGAGATAGCTAAAAAGGCCCATAATGATCAAAGGTAATAAAGGGTGGATAAAAATGTCATTTTATTCAAACTTTAGAAGAAAATTTTTATTATAAGCATGGCACCTATGAAATGTAAATCGGCATAGAAGCAACTCGATCAACAACCAAAGTTCTTAGCTTTTGCTCAGACGAGCAAAGGGGGTAAGCTTGGGGGAGTTTGTTGACTGGTCACAAACGACACATTTTTACCATCAACTTACTACCAAAAGGGAGTAAACTAAACACTTTTACACTCATATACCTTTACTATTGACCTAGTTCCACTTGTATTGAGATTCATAATATTGCAGTGAATTTATACACAAAACAAGTGGAAAAATACAAAAAGGCGCCTTATTCGAAAGCGTAAAAGAATACAACTTTCACCCCAATGGAGAAAATTCCAACACGATGCAAAACTCGGACAAACAACCGGCATGGAACAACTTTTCCCCGCACCCACGGCCCACCCATCAAGACGGGCCCAGCCAGAGCCCGGCCGGCATGGGGTGCTTGGCGCCGGGCTTACAAGGCTGCCAGCTTTTGGCGCGGCCCGGCCCCTCGAAAGTGGCGGTGCATTAAACCCAGAGGAGGGGCGGTGCGCGACGCCGGGTTCTTGGATTTCGGTGAACCGGATGCGGGGGAGGTCGGTTTGGTGGCAAAGTTGCATTTAGCCCCTACCCTCCTCCTACTAATAGTGGCTCTCACTCTCCTCCACACACACCCCCCACATCTTGGAGCTACACACCTCACTCTCTACCTCCTCTCTCACTCTTTAGCTAGTGTTAGTAGAATTTGAGTAGGAGAGCTACAAGTAGGGCTTGTCTCCTAAGAAGAAGTGCCACATTGGTAATATATTCTATAGAGAATTCTTCTTTATTCAAGTCCTCATATCCTTTATTTAGCCTTGCATATGAACTAGAGTATAGTATTGATCATGTTATAATCTTGATATATAGACTAGACCAAGGTTTGTGTGTCATGATCATAACATGTTCATGCTTGGTCTTCATTGTTCATATGATTTGTATGATTAGAGGTAGAGACAAGATTGGGATAACGGTTTGTCATTCCTTCCGGGTTTGCCCATGTTCTAGCTCGCCAATCCCAGGGTTAGAGTCCCGGGGACATGGGTAGTTTCCTTGTTTCTTGGGCGTGGTGCCCGGATACACCGGGAGCCTTCGATATGACGGTATGCAATGATGAGGGATGGCGGTGTGTGGTGATAGCCCCGTCCGTCCTTAGCATTCCCCACGTTCGTATATCGTGTAGGAGTTTCAGAATGTCTCAATGGTCGGGCACCGGTACTGGGGGTATCTCCTCGTTATCCCGGACTTAGCTCTAATTATAATCATGTATTTCATGTGATGCTAACTACATTCATTTGTAATGGCTATACTAGAAATGACCAACTCCACTTAGGAATATTCTTTTTATTATTTATTTTCTCTTTTATCCTTGAGGTTTGCTTCATGTGTGTGTCCACTATCTACAAATCATCTGCTTACCCATGTATGATGATGTGGTCCTTTATGCACGTATGTTTCCATATTCATACTCCACACTAGACTCTTATACATCATGCCTTCCTTTGGGAAAATATAAATAACGATACCCCGTAATACTTTCGGGTGAAATTTCGCAATGATAGATCCGTAGGCTGCGGATAATACCTGTTATGGCTAAGTTCTATTAGCCGCCATCCAACAAGTGTCACTATTAGGATCCATGATCCTAGTAATGATGCTTTGGGATGACGGTGATAGCACTTCTATCGCTATGGCTAGGAGTGGATTCACACTCTACTCCTAGGTATTGGGATCGGAGGCTGGCCGCTGTTCTTAATGACATTGCTAGGGATGGCATTTTAGCCCATTCCTAGTGATCTTTTGCTAGGATACACCACCGGCGTTTCAAGTTATCGCCTAATTGGTGGTTGCGCTTTGGAAACGCCAACAAGGTGTATTCTATTTCTCCCCTTAGAGGTGTTGCTGTTGTGAGATTCTGGCTGCGGTAGTTGAGGCTTGGGTGGGAGGGAGCTGTCCTTGCCGATAGAGAGACTGAGTGGTGTGTGGTGTGTGTGGTGATGGTTTGGGATGATGTTGAGATGGTGGTGATGAATGGGAAATGAGCTGGAATAAAATTTGATTATTGTTATTTTAAAATTTGATTAAACTTGCATAGGAAACTATAGCCATATATTAGGCCTCTTGATAGCCTTTATTTGCATCCAGCTCCAAAGCAATGCACATGGGGTGGGTACGCGGGCCAAGCATAAATCGCACGGATAGTTGTTTTAGGGGAGGAGTCGGACTACGATTTCGACGCTGATGACTGGGAGGACTAGAGGAGGTCTTGTTCTACACTCAGGATGGAGGATGATGTCGCCAAGCAACTTTGATCATTTGCTGTTCTGCTTGCTATGTGTTAGCATGATTCCACCAAGTGGCGATGTAATAAATGTGTAAACCTTGCTATTCTTGCTTTTTGGTACGATGTATGTGATCGATATTGATTGTGATTTTGATATTGTGATGGATTGATCATCCGGGGACTATAACTTTATACTTCGTATTTGTGGATTTCCCATCGCAGAAATTGGGATCATTACGGTTGGTATCGAGAGCCATACTTGACCTTAGGACAAGACCCCTAGGATTGGACGTTAGTCTTAGGAAGAAACTTGTCTTTCCGGTTATATTACCGACCTTGCATCCTTTGCAATGCATGGCTTATCTCTTTATGCTAACCTTCTAACCCGTCTCATGGATGTAATGCAGATGGCCGGACTTCTACCGCACCAGCTGCTTGGCCCAATGTCGTCCCCGTTCGTCAAGCTGCTAGTGGACTCAGCAAACCACGAGGGCTTTGCGCTCCTACTTCGCATGGCACTGGCTGAGCTTGGTGTGCCCACTGAGCACATCAAGTACACCTGCGAGGGACTGCCTTCACCCAACGGAGGATCGCACGGCTACATCACCATCGGCCTCACTTACCCCGCAAGTGAGAAGGTGCCGACATTCAAGGGCCACTCACGAGTTCCACTTCGACGCCTCGGTGACGAGAGTCCAGCCAGATCTCGCGATCGCGCCGCGAGCCGATGAGAGATGCTGGGACCACCTCAAGGACATGCACTTCGGGATCGCTACCCCACGCCTTGGAGCTCACCAGGGAGGTGGCACCACAGCTCACCACCGTCGATGCCGCGCCCTACGCCGATGCAGACCAGGGCTCTCAAGGTCTCAGGATTGTGGCTCGTCACCGGTGTGTACATCCCGGAGATGGAGCAGCAGGATCCGTCGTTGGTCAGAGCCGGTTGTTTGAGTCTGAGGATGCTCGTCAGAGGGAGATCTGGCACACCGAGAGGTGGAAGCATGCCTACCAGGGCTCTCAACATGAGGCTTCCTACAGGGAGACCAACCTCCTGGCTAGCCTTGCCCATTTTGAGTCCAAGGTTGTTGACCTCAAGGACAAGCTCGAGGAGTCCGAGCCTTCGCAAGCGACTTCTACGTGAACAAGAACCTCGAGCTTGAGATGGACAAGGATACTCGAGGGCAAGTCTGAATGCCCGCCAGAGAACCTGCAGTGCATGGATTCACAAGACCATGCTCCGTGAGAAGAGCAACTACTTCGCCGGCCGGCAGGAGGAGCGTAACCGCCGGCCGGCACAACTTTGGGCACCCGGGTTCACCCATGAGGATCGCCGAGGTCCCGGCGACCGCACGACCGTGCCTTGAGGCATGGTTCAAGTCCGATGCCAAGCACGCCGTGGAGTTCGAGGAGCTCTAGGAGAAGCTGCCAGAGGAGTCTCGCAAGAGGCCCCGCAGAGAGGACTACCAGCTTGGGGCTTCATGCCTCAACCTCACCACCTGTCCGCCCGAGGGTTTCCTGACACCCGAGGACACCGAGGAGCTCGACATCGCATGCGCCTCGCCGCCTCGCCCTACAAGACCCCCGCCGAGCCGGGGCCGAGAGCAACCACCCGCCTACCTCTTCTTAGAGTAGAGTCGAGTCGCCCGTCATGATGGTAGAATAAGTAGAGTTGTCATGATGATGAGGTGCCCCGCGAGGACGGAGAGACATGTTTCACCCATGAGTAGACATGATGTCCCACTTTTGAGCCTACCCGCAAGTAGTGTGTTTCTACAATCTTAGATGTTATGACATTGTCATGTAATACAACTCATGTGATGGATGTTTGGGTCTTATTACATCTTTGTGGATCTTATTGCTTCTTTGTTTCAAAGATACTTTAGAATTAAAAGTTTTAAATTGTTAAATGGTTTAATTGATTATGGAAGATAGTAATAAATGAATCTTGCCCATGCACTTAAAACCCATGTTTATGCGGTTTGTATGTCAACCTCGCCATTCTAACCGCCTTTGGAACCGCTCACCTTCCCCGCGCCGGCCATGGCTCGGAGGACGTGGCGTGGAGGCCGAGGAGGCCGTGGAGGAGGCCGTGGGGGCATTGCCCTCAACCGACGAGGATGCACCACGTGCCCCTACCCCAGCCCCTGGCTGGAGAGACCCACCCGCCGGAGGAGCTAAGGGAGGTGCTATTGGAGAAGCACCACCGCCACCGCCACCACCTTCGCCCGCACCGCCTACGAGGTGATGGTTCGGGCAGATGCAGCTACCGGAGGTCTTGGCGGAGAACGTGATGAACCGCTATATGGGGTCACCACAATGACTTCCAGAGGAAGCTAGAGGGCTTTCTCAAGCTGAGGCCACCCACCTTCGATGGTACCGACAAGGACTGGGCCAGGGCCAATGATTCGCCGCATGAGATCGAGAAGAAGCTTGACTTGACCACCGGCACCGACGAGGAGTGCGTCCCCGGATCACGACTTTCGACTCAAGCTCACCAAGGCCGCGACGCGACATGGTGGGACAGTTATTGACCACAAGCACCATGCCACCTACAACTACTTGGGGGAGTTCGCCGAGGCGTTACGTGAGTACCACATTCCCGAGGGTGCCATGGACGCCAAGGCGGACGCAGTTCCGTGAGATCGAGCAAAGGGGTGACAAGATCACCGAGCACGTGGTCCGCTTCACCATGCTAATGCGGTATGTGCCTCATGAGTGTGTCACCAACGAAGAAGGAGAAGATGCTTCGCCGGTGAAGGGCCGAAACTCGCATATCGCCCTCCCTCTCCGCAACTCGCTTGTCAACCTTCGTGACATGATCAACAAGTGTATTGAGATCGAGAAGGATCAGTGCGACACGGATGCCCTCACCAAGGGAAGAAGCATCATTCGGGAGGGTACCTCATGCCCCGCCCTCTCACGCAGGCCCCGCATGGGGAGCACCTCCGCAGCCCGCCCCGCCGAGAGTAAGGCTGCGGTGGTTTGAGCCGAGATGGTGGTACCTACACCACCAACTACCACCGTCCCCGGCCAAAGGCCGCACTCCCATGACACCGTGCAAGTGGAAGGCGCCGGCGTCCCCCCACCACGGTGCGCCCCTTCACCGCTTCACCTATGGCTAGCCAGCCACAAGTCGCTCGAGTGCCCGCTAGAAGAAAGACTGGCGACCCGGCCCACCAAGCGCAGCTCTAGGGTTCGTGAGTAATGCTCCCACAAGATCCACCGTGCGGCGTCTTACCCACCTAACCGCCGAGGACGCCCAGCTGCCCCGACGTGGTGTACGGTATGTTCATTGTGCATGGAGCTAAGGCTTCGGTTTTGTTTGATTCTGGTGCAACATGCTCATACATATCATCTAGCTTTGCACGAGAGCACAAACTTCCAGTCACTCCACGCACTAAACCTATGTATACTAGCTCACCTTTGGGTCACTTTAAAAGTACCCTTATGAGTAAAAGAGTGACCATCACCATTGAGGGATACCCATTTCTGGCCGATCTCACTCTCCTACCTTCCAAGAGTCCGGATGTAATCCTAGGAATGGATTGGTTAACCCAAAGACAAAGGAGTGATATCCTGTGGAGACCAAGATTCATGGAGATCACACACCCTAGCGGCCACATGATCCGTTGTTTACCACACCAAGGGAGTATAGACTCAATGTTGTGTGCCCAAGAGGCAACGACACTAGAAGAAGTGCCTGTAGTGTGTGAGTACCCCGATGTGTTCCCTGAGGAGTTGCCGGGTATGCCACCCGATCGGGATGTGTAGTTTGTGATCGACTTGCTGCCGGGAACAGGACCTATTGCAAAGAGGCCCTATCGCATGGCAGTTGATGAGCTGGAAGAGCTCAAGATGCAGTTGAGGGAGTTATCTAACAAAGGATACATCAGGCCTAGTGCTTCACCCCAGGGTTCTCCTCCGCATTTTGTCGAAAAAGAAGGATGATACTCGAGGATGTGTGTTGACTACCGCAACCCTCGAATGTTGTCATCACTATCAAGAACAAGTACCCCTTTGCCGAGGATAGATGACCTGCTAGACCAGTTACGGAGTGCCAAGTACTTCTCCAAGATTGATCTTTGATCCGCTATCATCGATGAAGATTCAGAAGGAGGACATTCCAAAGACAGCCTTTGTGACAAGATATGGTCAAGATGAGTTCATCAGAGTGTCCTTCGGGCTCACTAATGCCCCGGCCTACTTTATGAACATGATGAACAAGGTGTTCATGGATGAACTGGATAAGTTCATGGTGGTGCTCATTGACGATATCCTGATCTACTCTGCTACCAAAGAAGAGCATGAGCAAAGATCCGAGGATAGTGCTTGAGAAGCTGAGATAGCATCAACTCTATGGTAAGTTCAGCAAATGCGAGTTCTGGCTCGAAGAAGTTGCATTCCTCGGTCATGTTCTCATAGCCAAAGGAGTAGCTGTAGACCTATCCAAGATTGAGACAGTGCAGAAGTGGGAGCAACCGCTCAACATGATGGATGTCAGGAGTTTCTTGGGATTAGTGGGTTATTGTCGCCGATTCATCGAGAACTTCTCCAAGATAGCAAGACCCAAGACCAACCTCCTGAAGAAGACCAAAGGGTTTCAATGGACGCCTCGAAAGTGCAAGAAGAGCTTTTGACTGAAAGAAAAGCTCACTACCACACCTGTGCTAGCCTTACCTGATATCCGACAAGACTTCGTGGTCTACTGTGATGCTTCCAGACAGGGATTGGGATGTGTTCTGATGCAGAATGGGAGAGTCATCACTTATGCTTCCCGCCAACTAAAAGAGCATGAATAGCGTTACCTGACCCATGATCTTGAGCTAGCAGCCATTGTGCATGCCTTGAAGATATGGAGGCATTATCTGATTGGCAACAAGTGTGATATTTACACTGATCACAAGAGCCTAAAGTACTTTTTCACTCAGGAAGATTTGAACATGAGGCAATGTAGATGGCTTGAGCTAATCAAGGACTATGACCGAGATACATTATCATCCGGGAAAGCTAATGTAGTCGCCGACGCCCTGCCGCCGCAAGAGCCATTGCCACACTCTAATCACAGCTACTTTGCCCTCTTTAATTGAAGCAGAGATTGAGGAATTCCAATTTTGAGATAGTGTCACATGGACAGTTGAATGAACTTCGAGTCTAGTACACTCTAGGAGGTAGAATCCATCAAAGCCTAGCTCAACCGCCACGAGATTCATGAAATTTAGGAGCTTATGATGAAAGGCAAGTGTCCGGAGTTCCGATTAGACTAACTAGGGACGTCTTATACAAGGATATAATCAGGTGCCATCCGATTCGTGCATTCGAGAGGAAATCCTATCCGAGGGCATGACTCCAAGTATTGCATTCACCCGGGAGTACCAAGATGTATGCTGATCTGAAGAAGCATTTTGGGTGGGTCAACATGAAAGCAGATATTCTTAGGACATGTAGCTCATTGCGACATCCGCAAGAAGTTAAAGCCGAGCACCAAAGGCCCACGGATTGCTAAAACCCCCGGATGTTCGCAATGGAAGTGGGAGAATATCTCCATGGACTTTATAAATGGTTTGCCCCGATCCTCTAAAGGCAATAATTCCATTTGGGTGATAGTTGATCGCTTGACTAAGGTCGCCACTTCGTTCGATCCAAAGACAACTTCAGAGTGGAATAGTTAGCGGACTTGTATGTGGAGCACATTCTCGTGACTCCACGACGCCCTTACAATATCATATCCGACGAGGGATGCAATACGTGTCTAACTTCCTGGAAGGCACTCAACAAATCCATCGGATTGAGTTAGACTATAGCACAACTTACCACCCACGGATCGATGGATGGATAGACCGAGAGAGTCAATCGATTCTCAAAGACATGCTCCGAGCTTGTGTCCTAAAGTATGGGAAGGATTGGGAGAAGAGTCTACCTCACGCAGAATTCTCTTACACAAATTTCAGCCTAGTATCAAGATGTCACCTTTCGAGGCATTGTATGGCAGATCTTGCGTAACCCCTCGATGTGGTCACGCATCAGAGAGATCATTCTTTGGCCCTACAAAGATCAAAGAGGCTGAAGAAGGAGTCGCCCAAGTGCGAGAGAACTGAAAAGCTACGCAGAAAGCTGGCAAAAGGGCTATGCCGACAAGAGGAGGAAAGACCTCGAAGTTCGGATGTTGGGGACTTTGTATACCCTCAAGGTATCCCCGCTCGTAACTACTATTAGGTTCCATGTGAAGGGAAAGCTAGCCCCTAGATATGTTGGTCCGTGATCGATCCTTGAGAGAATTGGCAAGTTGGCCTACAAAGTTGAGCTACCACCGCACATGGCGTGGATTCACCCCGCCTTTCACGTATCACGCCTTCGGAAGTGTTTGAGAGTGCCCGATGAGCGATACTGTGGAGGCTATTAATGTTCGTGAGAACCTAGAGTACAAGGAACATCCCGTCTAGATTCTTGACACATCCACCAAGGAGACAAGAACCAAGATCATTCCGATGTGCAAGGTGCAATGGAGCAATCACACTGAGAGGGAAGCTAGTTGGGAAAAGGAAGCAGATCTTTGCTTGCATTACCCCTACCTCTTCAAACGTGCACCTTGCCTAAATCTACGGGACAAGATTCTAATGAGCGGTAGGAATGTAACAATCCTAAAATTCCCAACACCGAAAAAAATGCAACCAACAAAAATTTTTCAAAATTAACCCTTGAGTGGTGAAATTGGCACGTAGGAAACCCTACCTAGTTGCACAAGTAACACCTATTTAATTTTTGTTGAGCATTTGCATCTCTAACAAAGTTTGATTTTGATTTTTATTTGATTTTTATGTGATGCTAATAAAATCAAATAACATAAATATAGTTGCTAATAATTGTTAATATAATGTTGCCAACCCTTGGACATGGTGGCTAAACATCCCTAGTGACCCTAGTAGACCCCATTAGGGTGTGATCATGTTGGCAACACATGAAAACACAAATAGGAGTCCAAGAAGTAGAATAGGAATGAGAAAAGAACATAGAAAAAGAAAAGAAAAGGGAAAGGAGAAATCAGCCCAACCGGGCCACCAAAGAGCCGGGCCGGCCCTGCCTACGTTTACGGCGCCAGCCTTGACCCGTAGCCTAGCCGAGCCGCTCGCCAGGCCCGCACTCACCACGACCGGTAGGGCCCCACCTATCGGCGCTTTCCCAACACCATCGCCGGCCAGCATGCCGAGCCGATGACAGGCCCCGCCCCGTCATCCCTTCCGCTCCTTCCAAAGTAGAGCGGTGCGCCAGCGCTCGCCCCACGCCCACACCCCTACCGCTGTCCGAGCTACTTACCCCCACCGGGTCTGCCCGCGTGCCCTGACGCCAAGCTGCCCGACAAGCCCCGCCCGCCCCTCGACAGGTCACGCGAGGCGTGACCTCTCGCACCGCCACACAACCGCCATGGCGCAGCCCTCCCCTCGTCGCCTCCTCACCTTTTTGCCCTAGGCAATTTGAACCGCCCACGCCAGAAGCCGGTGGGAGCACGTCACGATGCAAGAGCCTCGCTCAAAGTGCCCCACAACCCATGGATCGCCCCCTCTTCGCATCCTAGCCACCCGCCGTCGCCATGAGCACCGGCCGGGCTATAAAACCCCAAGGACGGGAGCCCTAGGGTTTCTCATCGCCCGCCGCCACTTTGGTGGCCACACCCGCACCTGACCAAAGGCCGAGAAGGAAGGAGAGAAGGGGGAGCAGAGGAGAAGACGGAGCCGGGGAAGGAGCCGCCGCTACCAGAGTCACCGGAGCGCCGCTAGGAGCCGCCTAGAGCCGCTGTTGTGCACAATGAGCCGAAGCTAGAGAAGGAGCCTGTTGCCGTTGCCATTGCGGCTCGGACCGTCGCCACCGCCCTGTCGTGCACCTGCTACGAGCCGGCAAGCTTCGAGGTGAGCCCCGCCATGCCGCTCTATTTTGGCAAGGCCGCCATGGCTGCATTATGACCATGGCGAGGACCCGTTCTAGTTGCTTCGCTCGTCTAGATGGAGTAGCGATGATAGGGCTTGGTCGTTGTAGAAGGAGAGCACCGGAACGAAGCTTGTTTTGCCTTGAGATGCCCTAGATACCCCGGTGCTCATGACCTTGCGCCGACGGCCATGCTCTCGAGCGCCGCCATGCCGAGCATGTTGCGCCAATTCCGCCGCCTTTGCGCAAAGAAGGACGGGCCGATGATGTCCACCTTGACCTAGCGCACCTAGCCGACCCGCTTAGAAGGAGGAAAGGAGCTTCCTTGCCTCGGACCGCCACCACCGTGTGTCTGCCGGAGCGCCACTGCGAACCATGTCGTCGTGTGCGGACTTCGTCGCGTGTTTTGGTCGCCAGTGTTGCTTATCGGCACTAGGTGACGCGAATCGGGTTAGAAGGCCAAGTCGGGACCTTTCTCACCTCCGGGCCTCGCCATCGTCCGCCGTCGGCGTGGCCATGCCGCCGCCATGGCGGGACGCCCCGCCCATGCCGATGCCCCAGGACGCCGCCATTTTTGCCGCAAGACCTCCTCGAGCTAGACCAAGGGAAAAGGGGGCAGCTTGGAGCCCCTAACCAGCCGCCGGCCGCCGCGCCGTCCGCGGTCCCACGCATGCCGGCCGCCGGAGCGCCCGCGCCGCCGCCGACCACACTGCGTGACCGCCGCGTTGTCCTCGTAGCTCTAGCGCCCTTATGTTGCCGCCGCGACTAGAGAAGCGTGGAAGGAGGCTTGCCGCTGAGCGCCACCATCGCGGCGAGCGGAGAAGGAGAAGGAAGAAGAAGCAGAGGAGGCGCCTGACGTGTGGGACCCGTCGACAAGGGAGAGAAGAAGAGAGGAGAGAGGGAGATGGACTTGGTCCACAAGGACCGCGCGGCCAACACCTCGGAGACCGCCTCGGCCAACACCGTGGGACCGGCCGGCCCGCGGGATCCGCGGTCCCACGCGCCGGGCCGTTAGCGGTCCGAGTCGCCACGTGGCTGTCTGGCAACCCGATACGTGTCTGGGCCGGCCAGGCACAAAACCGGCCCATTAGGCCCAATAACGGCCCATTTAGGGTTGACCGTTGACCGGGCCACCGCTGACGCCGCAAATCTCCAATCGCCCAATAATTCTTATCAAAGATGACCCCACCAGCCGCTTACAAACATTACAAAGAAACATGGCCCCACCAAGGGACCGAGCCGCTTGACCGACCTATCATGCTGACGTCATGCCGATGCCGATGACATCAGCAGACAACCAATCTGAAGTCCGCCACGTGTCAGCCCTGTGTTAATTCACTCTTTTCAAGTTCGAAACGAATTTAATCTTAAAAATTCATAGGAAATTCATACGATTTTAGAAAAACATGAAAAAAGAGTCCAAATTTTTATAAAATCGAGCTCTACGTCATAGGCCTATGTTTGAGTGCATTTGGCTCTTCCGGATTTTTATTGCTTCTTTGTGTATCTCTATAGGGGTTGCTTATCGCAACCATACGTCTCATATTTCTGCAGACCCGGAGGAGGACCCGCAGGACCTTGAGGACCCAGACTACGAGGAGGAGCTCGGTGACTTCTCAGGTGCCACGACTCACCCACCTCGTAGAATCCTATTAGGCATATCACGCTTAGTTGCTAGTGCTTTACATTTTCGCGCAATTGCTATACGCTAGGGTTGCATGGTAGAATTGCTTGTGAGACTATACCTTCACGCAACCTTACACCTGCTTACCTGCTAATAGATTTGACACGCTGCGCTATACCTGTTACTTTCTGCTCCGCTTGTCTTTTTATATTCGGGCTGAGCATGATAACTTGAGAACTTGGTTAATAAACCTGAGAACCTGATTAATGAACTTGAGAACTGGTTAATAATCTGAGAATGTGGATAACTTGGTAATGGGGAGTGTGCTGCGTGAGTCTTGGGTGAGTGGTGAGGGTTGAGTCGACTGGACAGGATCTACGACGAGTCGTGAGACGAGTCTTGCCGAGGGGGTGTGTCCTGGACATCCCCATTGTGAGATACCTGTGGCAGGTAAAAAATTGTTGTTGTGTTGTTCCAAGAAGGTTCCAGGGTGGAGTGTCTTTGTGGGATGAAGCCCCGGATTGGAGGTGCTGTAGTGGCACGGGACGATGTCCCTTACGAGAAGATGTCCTATCTAGTCCTAACTAAGGACTTGAGTCTCTTGAGAACCAGAACCTTGGATCTTGGTGCACACCACTCATCCCTGAATGGGCAGGGTGTGGAATACCCTTTTACCTTGGCGGTGCCGTTACTGCTAGGTTGTTAGTTGATAGTGTAGGGAGGGGGACTGCGGTCTACACCCTCCTTAGCCAGCGTGGCTACCTTCTGCGGTTGGTACCCCCATGTTTTCACAGTCTCAGCGTGCCTTCTGTGGTTGGTGTCCTAGGGCTGAGTGGTAGGATGGCATCGTCGAGCTAGGAGGTCTCCGTTATCGCCGAGGTGCTTCTAGAGCACTGATGATGGTGATCTTGTGGTTACGGGTGTACACACTCTGCAGAGTTGATGAATCAATACGTATTGTCCTGCCTTCGGGCATGGTCATATCTTAAGCCTGGACTACCTGGAGATTGCGCCGGTTTTGGAACCTGGACTTGCGCCGCATCGAGCTTGGACTTGCGCCGGTTTTTGACCTGGACTATTTGTGGGAATGCGCTAGCTTGAAGATGTGTTCTTTCCAAGACCCACGCTTCACTTGAGTAGAGAGAGGTGTATTCTATTTCTCCCCCTCGAGTTGTTGTTGTTGTGAGATTCCGGCTGCGGTCGTTGAGGCTTGGGCGGGAGGGAGCTGCCCTTGCCGATAGAGAGAGTGAGTGGTGTGTGGTGTGTGTGGTGATGGTTTGGGATGATGTTGAGATGGTGGTGATGAATGGGAAATGAGCTGGAATAAAATTTGATTATTGTTATTTAAAATTGGATTAAACTTGCATAGGAAACTACAGCCATATATTAGGCCTCTTGATAGCCTTTATTTGCATCCAGCTCCAAAGCAATGCGCATAGGGTAGGTACGTGGCCAATACAAATCATACTGCTAGTTGTTTTAGGGGAGGAGCCAGACTACGACTTCGACGCTGACGACTGGGAGGACTAGAGGAGGTCTCGCTCTACGCTCAAGATGGAGGATGATGTCGCTTCGCAACTTTGATCGCCTCGCTGTTCTCGCTTGCTGCGTGTTAGCATGATTCCGCCAAGTGGCGATGTAATAAAAGTGTAAACCTTGCTATCTTGCTTTTGGTACGATGTATGTGATCGATATTAACTGTGATTTTCATATTGTGATGGAATGATCATCTGGGACTATCACTTTATACTTCGTATCCCGTGGATTTCGTCGGCGCAAATTGGGATCGTTACAACACCGCCCGATGGCAACGCCGAGCAGCCCTCCCTCCGTCCCCTCGGAGACCCACGCCTCAAGCCCGAAGGAGATCCGTCACCCTGGTGTCCCAAACCTAGGAGAATGAGTGAGCGAGGGCAAGCATAGAGGAGAGTAAGGAGAGAAGAGATGAGGAGCTCACCACCCCCCGCATGCCGGATCCACCGTGGATCTAGTGGATCAGCCTAGCGTCCGCCAGGATTGCCCTCGCGTCCACCGGATCTGCCACATCTCAGACTCTGATTCAAAGTTTTCCCCAAATTTCGAAACCCTAACATCGGTGGGGATCAGAAAACTCACTACCCAGTCAATATAGTTGCCACGGCGGCGCCATGGGCAAACCCCTCAGTGTGGCAGCCTCCCCTTGGCACCGGTTGCCTTGTGTGAGATGGCCACCGCCCCTCGCCACCATACCCCGCCGACACCACGCGCCCCCATCGTTGTTCGCGTTGCGGCTGCTCTAGGGTTTGGCGGGTCGAGGCCCGCCGCCGGTCCCGCCGAATTGTTCATGGTGCCGGTGGGCGGGGGGGGTGGAGGGCATGGTGCGGGCGCCGGCAGCGCCGAAAGTGGGGCGGCAGGGGAAGGGCGGGCGCTGGCTTCGCCCAGCCGAGGTGGGCGGCGAGGCGGGCGGGCGCGCCGGCGGCGACCAAGGGGCGGCAAAGCAGGGGCGGGCGGGCACAGCGCCGGGTGACGGGATGGAGCAGGCAAGCGGCGCGAGTGAGCTTTTTTTTTTTTCACCGAGCGAAGGAGGAGTGGCCGGTTAGACGAGGGAGAAGAGCGAAGGAGTGTGTGGGGGTTCGCGACGAGGGGTTGGAGAGCGGGGCGAGGACGATATCGTGTGACGCTTTTAATGGTAAGATATACAAGTCCAATTTGGGTAGTTTCAAAAAAAAAAAAAAAGTCCAATTTGGGTAGTTTCAAAAAAAAAAAAAGTCCAATTTGGGTCTCCTAATCTTAACTGAAGTAAATTTGACCTCCTTAATCTTCATCGAAGTCCAATAAGCCCCCGCAATGAAAAAATCCGGTTTTGTATAACCTTCTTATAAGTTTCGAAATCCTGCAAATATATATGCTTCCTGGGCACCTGGGCGGATTACACAGTTTTAGCCAACGCAATTAATTTGAAGTACGTGACATTACGACAGCCTCGAGAGGAGATAGATGATCAAATTACATTGATAACTTCAGAGAGACTAAACCAAAACAATTATAAAGAGCAATTTTTTTAAGAAAGAAATGCAATTAAAATCCTACATTTTGATCGAGTTTTTGAAAAAATCATAGAAAAATTGTTTAACCTCGAAAAATCATGGAACTGGTTTAAAAAATTCCAAAAACATGCTTTATCTTATGTTGAAACTTGTATGATATCATTTTGTGTTTTCATGTAGATGCTCTCCTCATCAATTATAAATTAAAATTAGTCTACAACTCTAGATTAGTTCAGACATGCCCATGCCCTACTAGCTTGATACTGTAATATCACAAAGAAACATTCTTAATTTATTCTCTATTTCTTGTGTTACGAATATGCAAATGAATTATGTTTCGTGACTCGTGAGATTTGAGTTAGTGGCACATAATTGTCATAGTCACAAAAGAGAATGGTATGGAAATAAATTAACAAAATATTGCAAATTGTTATAAACATCAAGATGTATGTTATGGCCTTGTCAATCTGTACTCACACTTGAAGAGTCGAGATGGGGACTAGAGGAGGGGGGGTTGAATAGTCCTTTCTAAAACTAATTACACCGGCTAACCAAAATTAATGCAGAATTAAAACTATTCACTTAGCCAAGACTTCACCCCTCTATCTATGACTCTATAGCACCTCTAAAAAGATCCTACACAATGCAATTGAGATGTCGCGCCTAGCTTGAGCTCCTAATCAATTCTATTGCAAGGTCACACAAACCTATGCACTAGTACTTCAAACACGGGGAGTTCCTACACAATTCTAATGAGCAAAAGTACAAAGCCTACCTAAGCTCACTAGATGCACAATGGACACGGCTATACAAGCCTAACCCAAAAGCTCAATTTACTTAGCTACACAAGCTAAGCAAAGTAACTAAACAAGCTACACAAGCTAGATAGATGCAACAATACTACTTCTAGCTACACAAGCAAGAAGACAATTAGAGAGCTACACAAGCTTCTAATTGCAAGAGCAACTACACAATCACAAGCACAAGATATATATGAATGTAAATACAAAGCTTGTGATTTGGAGAATGCAAACCACCGAGAAGAGTAGACATGTTGACACGGTGATTTTTTTATCAAGGTCTCGCGAAGCTTGCCAACTTCCCCTACTCCTCGTTGTGTTTACCAACACCTCGATGGTCCTTAGGCTAGGCGGTCCCCTTGCCGTAGCTGGCCTCTCAAGGCACTCCAAGGCACCACTCACAAGCGAGGTACTCAATGACACGCTCTTGTAGTGTTACTCTTCGCGATCCCCGCGAGGTGTGCACAACCTCTCACAAATCCTCCTCCGGAGCACCACACAATCTCCCTCGGCATGCTTCATGGAGTCTCTTGCCACCAAGCCGTCTAGGAGGTGGCAACCTCCAAGAGTAACAAGCACACCGGCTTGCAACTCGATCACCTAGTGCCACAAATGCTATCTCTCAAAGCAATCGCACTAGAATCGCTTTTCTCACTCGATCGAATGAACTCTATCAAGAACAAGTGAGTAGGAGGGCTCTCAAGCACCACAACACAAGCCACCAAGGCTAGAGTGTGCTCAGCAACCAGCACAAGCCGGTTAGGATATGCTTTTATAGCCCAAGCCTCCAAAGTGGCCGTTGCAATGCAACCAGCCAGCGCGGGAGCACCGGACGCAACCACCAGACGCACTCCTCTGAGCGTCCGGTGCATGGATGCCATCCGCGTGTCCCTGCCTTCAAACGCCTGCCGCTGATCTCCAACGGCTAACTCCCTCCGCGGCGACACGACGACCGGGCGCCGGCCCGAAGCCCGGATGCGTCAGGTGCTCCAACGGCTAGAATGCCGCGCCTCCCGGCCACCCTCCTGACGCACACATCGGACGCACTGCAGTCCACTCGCAGCTGGTGTTGGTACTTGTTATTGCAAATTATTAATAATCAATTAAACATGAAATTAGGGCATAAAATGAATATCAACTTAGAATAGGGGCCTTACTAACTGAATTCCATGAGTTTTGGTGATTTATATATTTTCAGGGATTAAACAGGAAAACACCGAGAGTTTGCAAAGGATACGATGTAAAGACTTGTCCGTGAAGTAACTCAACTTGGCTCCTACGAAAGAAGACTCTAGAAGACACCAGAAGACATGCCCCAAAAGGTGGGACCCACCTGGCATTGAGCTAGCTCGGCCGAGTAGGGGGGCCAACTCGGCCGAGTTAGGGCCCTACCTGTCAGCCTCCAGCTTCTTATGTCGGTTCACCACCGCCATTGAGGAGTAATCTAAGCCATTGATCAAGGTTGGTTTGATCCGAGGGCCACAGTGCATCCTCCGGGGCTATATAACAAGACCCCCTGGCCCTTGGGTGAAACCCTAATTCATTCGAAGTCATTCCAATTCATTTGATCATCAAGTCACCAAGTCATCAAGATCCCAAGCCCTAGAGTTCCACCATAATTAGAGCATTAGCTATCTAGGCTAGTTCTAGAGGAAGGCAAGCTTGTCTTGAATTCTCGATTGTCTAGAAGTTGCGTTGGCAAAGCTTCTCGTGGCTTCTCTCCCGTATCTAATGTAAGTGTTAGCTACATTTGTTATGACTTTGATCTATTCAATGATTATATTCATAGTTATACGCTTCAATGTTTATTATGATTATATGCTTAGTATAGTTGGATTGCCTTTATATTCAAGCATGAAGTCGTATAGCGCCCGCTTAGATACGTACTTTGTGGGTGGTCAACAATGTGTAAACGTGGTGTTTATACAACGTTTGCCTGTGGGCGCACCCTACATTATAGGTCATGTGGTAGCTCGTGGGTGTGACATTCCCATTGAATCCTCGTAGTCCACTCGAATGTAGGGGAAGTTGAGCTTAATTACTCGGTAGACTTGCTCGTTTCTTGATCTTCCTTAGTAATGTTCATCATGTGTAGATATATTGCTCTCTTGCCATGATTACTAGGTGTACTGCACTAATCTTATTATGCATTGACATATGATTAGGAGTAACATAGGAATATTCCATCTATTCTCCCTATACCATATTATTATTGCCTTTTATGATATATTCTAGTGGCACACCATGATCTTTGACTTGGCATTTATCATATCATTTATCATTATCTTTATTATGTGACTTATCCCTGTTTGAGATTAGTTAGATTATATATGGTTTACTCTACATTACCATACTGCAAGTGAATTCAATCAATCTACCCATAAGCCTACCCTTTCCCCGTGGTAAAATATAAATAACGATACCGGATTTACTCCCGGTGAAATGCTACAATGGTATTTCTATATGCGTGTGCTTTGCGGATATCATATTCATATTATTTCAAAGATTCAAGTGGCATATCAAGAATACCATACACGCATTTTCTTAGCATTGTTCTTTGGGATGACAACTAGTATTTAGGTGATGCTAGAAAGTGTGGTAAACCTCGGTGCATATCTTGAGTGAGATTAACTCCACTCTTGATAATGATACTGAGATACACAACCACTAACTTCGTCTAACCCTTTTGATGGAAGTGAGATTAACTCCACCTCCATACTAACATTAGATAGATACCATTAAAACATTTCTGGCGCCTTTGCTGGGGTTGGATCTTAAATCCATCCTTTAGTGATTGCGTTAAGAAATGTCAACAAACCGGGTCGATCTTGGGTCCATTAAGGTCCCCATTGACCATTCTTGCACCGACGGCGCGGTGGAGGTCCATCGGACGAGCACCCGTCCGATCTTTGCTAATACACACTCGGGTGACACACCGGACACGCCGACACGCTCACCGGACGGCGTTAGGTGCATCCTGACCCTAGCGTCCGGTGCGAGCTCCGCAAAGACCGCCGCCACACGCCACACGGGACGCACCGGACCCAGCCTCGGTGCGGCGTCGGTTTTTTGCCCGCCGCCGCTTTCTTCTCCATTTCTCGACACCTTTGCAAATGTGCTAACACCACCAAGTGAACATCTCCATGTGCTTGTGTATTAGCATTTTCACAAACATTTTCAAAGAATTTTCTCTTGCTCTCACCATGCCACTCAATCCTAGCAACATCGCAATGTTAGATCGCTCAAGTGGCACTAGATGACCGATAGGCAAACAAGTTTGCCCCTCTTGATAGTACGGCCATCTATCCTAAGTCCGGTCATAAACTTCTCTACACACCTATGACCGGCGAAATGAAATGCCCTAGGTTATACCTTTGCCTTACGCATTTCTATTCCGTTCCTTCTCCTCCAAGTGTCGAGCAACGCATGCATCAACACGATCAAGAATGATATGATCCATTTTATATCATCACATGACCCTATTGGTGCATCGATCTTGACCTCACCGCTCTTCACCGCTAAGGGGTCGGTCCGTTGCGTCAAGTCTTGCCAAGCTTCACCGCCTCGCGGTCCATCACTTCAAAGCCTTGACTTGCCCTTTACACTTGCAACCGGTCCATCAAGCCAAGCCTCATCTTGATCTTCTCCACCTTGGTCACATGACTCCATGCCATGTCTCATATGCAATAAGCTCCTTCATTGCATTTATCACATGTGAACTAATCTCCTGTGTATTATCTCAATCACACATATTAGTTCACCTAATGTTGTCACTCAATTACCAAAACCAAACAAGGACCTTTCAACACTCACAGGGATGGGTGTGTGTAAGTGTGCATGCATGTACAGGTGACATATGTGTTTACATGCTACTTGTGTCTCACCGAAGTTAGCAAAACTTCTACATGATCTGGGTCATCAATGTATAATGATTATAATACATAACAAGAGCAATACTAACATACATAGAGAAACAAAATAGATCATATAGATTCACATAATTACGAGCTAGGAAACAAAATATAAAGCATTGTTTTGAAGAAAATACAAAAATGTTTTTACATTTTTATGTCTAAAACAAATTTTATATTGTAATAGGGAGTTCCCAGACTACCCGGGAAAGATTGGAAGTTGAAATAGGGAGTTGTTTTTTGACGCAAAAATAAATAGGGAGTTGTTGGATAGCGTTTTTCAAGCTTGCTAATAAGTCAAGAGATGTTAATAAGTGTTTAGCAAGATTGAAAGAAATTTGCTCTCAACAAGTCCCAATATTTTTGCAGTTGGGAAAATTGATCCAATCATGCGAAAATATAGGGTATCAACGTGCCAATCTAGAGGCGGTGGAAGGACGTCAGGAAGAACAAAGAGTAAGATAGGTTCGAGTAATTCAAAAATAGTTCGAGATTCTTAATGCAAAATTGTCTTTTATATTTGAGGAGTGAGGTCTGAAAACTGTTGGAGAAAGCCAACAAATATACTAGTAATTAATAACTTTTTTAGCCACCTTTAAAACTTATTGATTTACCAATTATTTTTGTTGAACTTTATTATTATTGCAGATGCTCTAATAAGCAGGGTAATTGCAACAGCATCTCCTTCAGTCATACACAACGAATTTCACCCACCAACACTAAAAATTAACAACAACGACGCTAGCTAGAAGTAGGGGTTTGTGGCCAGCCCACCATGGAATGGATTTAAAGTTTTTAACGTGATGAGTGGCGTTAGCCAACACTGTAGGAGACTAATAATATATTATTGGAGCAATGCAAAATTAACAACGGAGAAATAAGTGGCTTTTTGGGTCTGATGGCTCAGTAATTAGGATGAGGGACTAGATTGATGCATCAAACGGGAGTCGCGCGAGGGACTCGATTGGTGGTCAGTTTCAAAGGTGAGGGACGACAAAATTGAGCTTCTGATGCAAGTTGGAAGGCGATATTGACTACTCTGCCAAAAGGTTAGATGATAATGCACGGCTGTGTTTAGTTGCCTGAAATTTGGCATTTGAAGCATTAAATTTGGTAAGATTGTGAATCTTTTCGTTTGTGCGTGGTAATTGTTATACTACCATGACATAATTAGGCTCAAAGATTCGTCTCGCAAAGTACATCAAAACTGTGTAATTAGTTATTTTATTTACCTACATTTAATACTCCATGCTTAAGATAAAAAATTTGATGTGATAAAGTTTGGAGTTCCAAAGTTTGGAACTAAACACAGCCTTCAACGTATTTGTTCAATTGATATGATTGATCCATCACTAAAGTGGTCCTCTTCCTCGCCAACATGGTCTGCCCCCGGCGCGGTACTGCCTTGCCCTGCCGCACCTGGAGGCGGCCGTAACCGAGATGCTGCTGGGACCTGGGAGAGGCCTGCGTGGTGTGCAGCATGACTACGTGGGCAATCCTGGGTCTTTCCATTCGAGTGGTCGAGGTGACCGCACCTGTGCTTCAAGTTCAAGCCCACGTCATGTCCTTTGGGGCCCTTCATGGCAACGTGTAC
Source organism: Hyparrhenia diplandra (assembly GCA_015847255.1). Classification (NCBI taxonomy): domain Eukaryota; kingdom Viridiplantae; phylum Streptophyta; class Magnoliopsida; order Poales; family Poaceae; genus Hyparrhenia; species Hyparrhenia diplandra. The sequence goes on from JADLZK010009087.1 coordinate 140,179, forward strand.
TTCATGGGTTGTGTGTCCGGCTTCGCATGGCCTTCATGTCTCTCACTCATTTCCCTTCTTTTTAATTGCCATGTTACTTGCAGCCTTTGGTCCTGTTGACCAATATTCTAACTAGACAGCTACTTCTTTTGTGCTGGTTCTACGACCCTGCCACTACATGGGTTTTCGGCTCGAGCTTCTTCTACCTCCGGCGACGACATCAACAACAGCCTTCGGTTGTCGGCATGTTTTTTCTTCAACGGCTCCGCCGACCCACTCTTTACCGTCGCTTTGTGCGGTCAGTCCATCCGGGTGCACGCGTCTTTGACGCCCCTACAAATACCCCTCACTGGCAGAATCGTCGTTCTCTACGCCTCAGTCGACGCTGCTGTCTTCTTTCTCGGTCGCAATACCTTATGTAACTTGGTCCTCGTTAAAGGACCTCTGTGTAATATGGTTGCTTTAATATATAATATACGTTGTTGTCAAAAAAAAAAAAAAAAAAACTCACGTCTTTAATATATATCAGCGGGGCCAATCTGCTGTCACAGATTTTTGTAGGAATAGTGCATGCACACACTCACCCCTCTTTCAAAGGTTTTAAAAGGACAGAGCCTATCTTGGGGTGAGAAGAAGAAGGGAAAGGGATGGTAGCTGCCAAGAAGACACTGTTTCTCTTGTGAGAAAGAGATGAGGAGGCGGCGTGGTGTGCTTGTGTGGCTGCTGCTTGTGTGTTCATGCATTCATCAAGCACCTCGGTTTCAGGCTCAGCAAACACCGACAACTGATCCAGTCGAAGGTTCGGAAAACTAAAATCCTTTGCTATGGTTATTATCTGAGCCTCGGAGGATCGGGGAGCATGCTAAGCTAACGGCGCGTGTGCAGTGGCGGCGCTGAACACAATCCTGGGGAGGTGGGGCCAGAAGGCGAGGCAGTCGCCGGCGTGGAACATCAGCGGCGAGCCCTGCAGCGGCGCCGCTGTCGACGGCAGCACCGAGATCGACGGCAACTACTACTTCAACCCGGGGATCAAGTGCGACTGCTCCTTCAACAGCAACACCATCTGCCACATCACCAAGCTGTACGTAGTATGCCCGATCTTGTTTTAGATGATGCACAATAGGTGCTCGACGCCGGCACCAAGAGGCCATCTCGTCTCATAAATAAATGGTTAACTTTTGTCTAAGTTCTACAGTGCCTATTTGTACTTATACTGTATTCCCCTTTTTGCACTCGTACAGTCGTACCATGTGATTCATTTTTTTTTTTTTCTGACTTGCCGTTTTTTTGTGCAGGAGGGTGTACGCATTGAACGTTGTTGGTCAGATACCTTCAGAACTGCAGAACCTTACTTACCTATCTTACTTGTATGTTGTCTAGTAACTCATTGTTATCTTCTGTCTTGGTGGTGAACAACTGCTAAACTGTAATTTGATTTTGCAGCAAACGTAAGTGGAAAGCCATATTCTTTACTGTTAATGCGCTAGATGTTTCTTGCTGTCATTTCAGGAACCTGGATCAAAATTACTTGACTGGTCCCATTCCATCATTCATTGGGCAATTTTCTGCAATGCAACACTTGTAAGAGTTATACTTCAAATTATACATTTATGTGATCTCCATCAATAAGTGTTTTTTTCCTTTCTGAACAATGTTTCATTTTTAATACAAAAATTAAAGGAGCCTGGGATTCAATCCACTCTCTGGACCACTTCGAAGGAGCTTGGGAATCTCACGAATCTCAACTTGCTGTAAGAGATCTCTTGTTGCATATTTGCTCAATTTCCAAATGTAGGTTAATGATAGCCTGAAGTAATAATATGAGAATATGGCACAAAATATATGAATAATTTGTCAACTACTCCCTCCATTCTAAATTATAAGGCGTTTTGGCTTTTCTAGATACATTGATTTTTACTATGTATCTAGAAAATTATTCGTGTATATCTAGAAAAGCCAAAACGCCTTATAATTTGGAACGGATTTAATAGAAATTAATGTATATACTAAGAGCATCAGTGTAGTTTCCTGTTTCAAATGGTGCTTCATAGGTTCAAGTGAGATCCAAATGTAGAATATTGTGGGTCAAAAGATTCATCAGGGAAACTGTGTCCCCTTTACCTACCAGTAGCATGGCATGAAAATAAATTTATCAATCACTCCTGAACTATTTTCTTTTGTTACAGAGGCATCAGTTTGGACAATTTTAGTGGTGGGCTTCCTGAAGAACTGGGCAACCTATCCAACCTTGAGCAATTGTAAGAAGCCTCTTTTCTAGTTGCCAAACGCTACTTCTAGAATAAAAGAGCTAAAGTTTGAAGCTGCCAAAATCTCCATTTTTGATAATTGCTGCAATGTTTCCCTGATAGGTACATTGATAGCAGTGGGTTTAGCGGGCCATTCCCTCGACATTCTCAAAGCTTAAGAAGCTGAGAATTCTGTATGGTCAATAACAGAGCCACAACTGCTATGCTCATTCTGCTTCCATATGTTCAATGATAGTATTTTATTGTGCTTTCAGGCGAGCATCTGATAATGATTTCACAGGGAAAATACCTGACTATTTTGGGAGTTTGACTAATTTGGAAGATCTGTAAGATTATTTATTAAATTGTTAATACATTATGTAGATTCTGTCTTATTCAGGAAAGACAACACTGGAAATTGTCTAGCAGAACTTTTCTGCATGTCTTCCATTTAAGTAGGACACGTAACCATGCCATTAAGCTGATCCGCACAGCATATGGATATATGTAGCTTGTTGTTTCCTATATATGTTAAATTGAATGTGATATGGTATTACTTCCTTTCTGAAATCATGAACACATAGGGATTTCAAGGAAATTCTTTTGAGGGCCCGATTCCAGCAAGTTTGTCTAATCTAACCAGGTTGACAAACCTGTAAGTATTTCTTACTTTAGAGACAATTCCTGTGATAGTTTAGGTCAAGCTTGTCATGATAACTGATATCCTAAATACAATGGGCAGAATGGTCGGTGATATTGTAAATGGGAGCTCTTCATTGGCCTTTATCAGTAATCTGACATCTTTGAGTACCCTGTGCGTGACACCTTTAACCTTAGACCTTACAGTTTTATATGTTAACAAAGTGACAAGTTATTGAGATTTTGAATATCTTTCTTATAGGATATTGAGGAACTGCAAGGTATCTGATAACCTTGGAACAGTTGATATTTCTAGTCTGACAAATTTAATCTTGCTGTAAGTTTTTCATTATGGGCCATATTACTAATTTAAGATGTTATTAGTTTTCTTTTTATGAAATTTAATGTGAAGTGCCTCTAATAACATTGTTGTCACGTGGCACAGGGACTTGAGTTTTAATAATATCACTGGCCAAGTTCCTAAATCGATCCTTACTCTGGACAAACTTGAATTCCTGTAAGGAATTCTCGTCTAATTATTTGCACTGTACGAACACAAATTAAGTGGATGTCCATGTTACATCATCATTTACTATACCTAATTCAGGTTTCTGGGGAGTAATAGACTGACAGGAAGCCTGCCAGATGTGAAAAGCGCTTCATTAAAAAGTTTGTATGTTAACCAGTTCAAGATAGGAGTATATGTCATAAATTATTTGATTAATTCATTAATGTGTATTCATTTCACATGTACTAACTTTTGACTCTTTATTATGCAGAGATTTTTCATACAACCAGCTCACTGGAAACTTTCCTTCTTGGGCTAATGAGAATGATTTGCATCTGTAAGTTATTTTTTTCTGAAACTTGTGTATATAGGGTTGGATATAATCAATTTTTTTGTTTTGAACAAGGAACTTGGTGGCAAATAACTTCGTTCTTGGCAGTACCAACAACAGGTAGACATCTACTTAAACGTTTGAAAGGGTTGAATTTAAACAAAATCTTTCTGACAACTTATAATATCAAATTGTTGAATTTGAACAAAATCTTTCTGACAACTTATAATATCAAATTGTTGAATTTTAACAAAATCTTTCTTACAACTTATAATATCAAATTGTTGAATTTGAACAATCTTTCTGACAACTTATAATATCAAATTGTTGAATTTTAACAAAATCTTTCTGACAACTTATAATATCAAATTCATTATCTATGTCACAGTATTCTACCTCCAGGACTAAACTGCCTCCAGCAAGATACTCCTTGTTTCCTTGGCTTTCCACAATGTATTTTCTTTTTTCACTCTTCATCAACCATAGAGGATAACAGGATGTCATGGGTTTAGGATATCATTATTTGTGTGGATCTTAACTGCAGATTACTCCTTTGCGGTAGACTGCGGCAGTAATAGGTCTATGACAGGGTCAGATAATACTGTGTACGATGTAGATCATGCAGATCTTGGGGCAGCATCATATTATGTTACTAGTGAAACAAGATGGGGTGTCAGCAGTGTAGGAAAATTCAACCAGGCCCCAAACGATAGTGACATAATATATAGTTCGAACCAGCAGTTTCAGAATGCAGTGGATTCAGAACTGTTCCAAACTGCAAGGATGTCAGCATCATCTCTGAGATACTACGGTCTTGGACTTGAGAATGGAAATTACACTGTTGTGCTTCAGTTTGCAGAAACTGGTTATCCGGACACACAGACTTGGCAAAGCCTCGGAAGGAGAGTCTTTGACATATATGTTCAGGTGTGCATGGTACATGAAATTAATTAATGGAACACTTTATTTCTTTTTATGTGAAAGGACTAATTATTTTCATTTGCAAAAGGGTTCTCTGAGAGAAAAGAATTTCGATATAAGGAAGACGGCTGGTGGAAAATCTTTTACTGCAGTTAGCAAGAGTTACACGGCAACTGTATCCAAAAACTTCCTTGAGATCCATCTCTTTTGGGCTGGCAAGGGCACTTGTTGCATTCCTATACAAGGTTACTATGGGCCAATGATCTCAGCATTAAGTGTCACTCCAAGTAAGCACTATCCATCATTAATTTAACATAAAGAAGAATTACATCTTACGTTCAAAGAAAAAGAAGAACTGCATCGTATTGGCTTCTCTCAGATATGCAGCCCTGAATCCTTCGCATTTCCAGATTTTACTCCAACTGTGCGAAATGGTGTACCAGAAAAGAAAAGCAACGCTGGTGCAATTTCTGGAATAGTGATTGGTGTATCAGTTTTAGTATTGGCAGTCTTATTTGGAATATTTATGTTCACAAAAAGGAGAAGAAGGCTGGCACGACAGCAACAAGGTATCAGATATACCTACTAGCCAGTACATGATTATACATCAAAATTCTATGATGAAATATTTTTTCTCATGCATGTGCACCCTTCAAAAAATTGCAGAACTTTATGACCTGATTGGGCAGCCCAATGTCTTGAGCTTTGCTGAACTCAAGTTAGCCACTAACAATTTCAACCCTCAAAACATTGTTGGAGAAGGCGGATATGGGCCAGTCTATAAGGTTCCTCACCTGTCTTTCCCATTTTTTTTTTTTTTTTTTGAACTGTTTCCCAATTTGTGAAACTACAACTGAGTATTTATCTTATTATTTGGTAGTGTATCTTAGATGCATCTAACCTCTGAACCTCCTGAAGACCATGTTGGTCAATGGTCAAAATATGCATGTAGATTTTACAGTTACTATGAATTTATTTTGGCAGGGTACGCTAACTGATGGAAGAGTGATAGCTGTTAAACAACTTTCTAAACCATCTCTTCATGGGAGAAGACAGTTCATAGCAGAGGTTGCTACGATTTCAGCTGTCCAACATAGGAACCTTGTCAAACTGCATGGGTGCTGCATTGATGGTAACACGCATTTGTTGGTTTATGAATACCTTGAAAATGGAAGCCTGGATCGAGCTCTCTTTGGTGAGAACACTTGTGTTTTTATTTTTTTTCTCTCTCTCTTTTTGGCGAAACGAAATTGCCTTCATTTCGTCCCCAATAAATTTTGTCATCATTCAAGGTCTTATTTCTGCATCCACAGGAGATGGTGGCTTGAAACTAGACTGGTCAACACGCTTTGAGATCATCTTAGGCATTGCAAGAGGCCTAGCTTATCTTCATGAGGAGTCCAACATCCGCATTGTGCATAGGGATATAAAAGCCAGCAATGTCCTACTTGACACCGATCTCACCCCCAAGGTCTCCGACTTTGGACTTGCCAAGCTCTATGAAGAGAACATGTCCCATGTTGACACAACGAAAATTGCTGGCACATTGTAAGAACCCTTCGCAATTACTCTTCTCATATTCATATGACAGTGCCTTCCAACAACGAAGCTAATTTTAACTTGCCTGGCCATTGCTCTCAAGTGGTTATCTTGCTCCTGAGTATGCCATGAGAGGCCATCTGACTGAAAAGGCCGACGTTTTCGCATTCGGGGTGGTGGCCCTGGAGGCTGTCTCTGGTCGGCGCAACACTGACAACTCCCTCGAGGAAAGCAAAATCTATCTTTTGCAGTGGGTAATAAGCTATTCTATGACCGTCTTTCCATTCAGCAGAAGCTTGTGTACGTCCAGGAGCTTCTCTGCTTGCTGAATAAGCATGTTGTGCTTGTGTTCCTTTACAGGCCTGGAGCTTGTATGAACTGAAGCAACCACTAGGAATCGTGGACCCAAGACTCGACGGATTCAACCCTGAGGAAGCCTTGAGGGTCATCCGTGTCGCGCTCCTCTGCACGCAGGGCTCACCGCACCAGCGGCCGCCGATGTCAAGGGTCGTCGCATTGCTCACCGGGAAAACCGAGGTGACTGTTGAGGTGGCAAAGCCCAGCTACGTCACTGACTGGCAGTTCAGTGGTGGGAATAGTAGCAGCTACACCACGAGCAGCAGCTACTGGGGCTCTACGTCCACCCCTGAGTTGAGCCGGCAGAGAGAGATCGACCCGTTCACGCAGTCACCCACCATCACCGGAGCAAGTCACGAGGTCGAGGGAAGGTGAAAACAAAGGTGATCGCTCAGCTAGCTGCTAAAAGTGATCGGTTTGGAGTCGATCGATAATGTTTCAGATTGGAAGAGTATATATTTCGTCAGATCGGAAGAGTATATATTTTTTTAAAAAAAAAAACGCAGTGGCAGGAGCTCATAATTTCTATCTATGTATGTAATTTCTATCTATGTATTTCCTTCGTCTTGTATGAAACTTGACACGTAATTGTGTATCGATCCATTCATCCCCACTGAGTCAAGGAAAAAAAATTAGATATTGTTTTAAGTAGGATCAAGCATACATCACTTTATTTTTTTAATAGAAGAAAAGACCAACTTAGAGAAGAGTTAGGGACTAACTAATGAGCAAACAGATATCTCAAAAAAAAAGAGTTTGTCTCCTTTCTGATAGGGATACCATGACCTCAGGCTGTCGCCGACGCTATTGCTCTATCCTTGGCCTGCAACTGCAACCCCTCGAATCCTTGCCGCTATACTTGCTCTTCAGTTTTGGGTTTGGGTTTCGCAACGCTAGTTAGCTTAAAATTAGCTAAAATTAGATTTGGTCCATTCAAACAGGAGGATCGATTGAGCTAAGTTTTTTTTTGCTAAGTTTTTAACTTGATAGATGTTAGACAACTAGCTATTCAATCATAGCCAATGTGAACTATTTTTTAACTTCACCCAGTAACTAGTCTAATCATTTTTTATTCAATAATAATACTAATACTAACTAGCTTAATTGGCGGTGTCTAATAAACGGTGTCATGGTTCCAGTAATAATATTAAAAACTTTTAATGACGTTTTTTTTTTTTGAGCTTTGACGTTTTATTTTCGGGGTCGTTGTGTGTACGTGTACCCACCCCACCGGCCCAGTTCGTCACTCCCCCCGGCCCCACCCTGACCTCGCCGCTTCACTGACGGGTTGACCTCACCTGCCCCCTCCCCACCCCGTTCTCCGAGTGACCGTACGCCGTAGCCCGACCGTACGCCGATCCCCGAAACCCTAGGCGCGCCGCCGGAGGCCCGGGCCATGGACGACGGCGCGGCGGAGCTGCGCGAGGCCCACCGCCTGACGGGCCACGCCGACCGAGTGTGGTCGCTCGCCTGGAACCCGGCCCCTGGCCCCGGCTCCGGCCCCGTCCTCGCCACCTGCAGCGGCGACAAGACCGTCCGGATCTGGAAGCGCGGCCCCGACGGCGCCTGGCAGTGCTCGGTAACGAACTCCACCCCTCCCTCCGCTCTCCGCCCCGAAGCCGAAGCCCGGTTCCGTTTGGTTCACAGCTACGGGTCTGTTTGTTTGATGCGTGTCGTGGCTTGGCTTTGGTTCCGGCAGGATGTGCTGGAAGACACGCACAACCGCACGGTGAGGTCCTGCGCCTGGTCCCCCAACGGGAAGCTGCTGGCCACCGCGAGCTTCGACGCCACCACGGCGGTGTGGGAGTACAACGGCGGCGACTTTGAGTGCGTCGCCACGCTGGAGTTGAGTTTGCTAAGCCTTGACAAGGATCAGGATCGGTGTACCTTGCTGTGGAGGATATTGACTTTTGTGCTGCTCTGGGTCGTGCAGGGGCACGAGAACGAGGTGAAGAGCGTGTCGTGGAGCCCGTCCGGGGCGCTGCTCGCCACGTGCAGCCGCGACAAGATGGTGTGGATATGGGAGGCGCTGCCGGGGAACGAGTTCGAGTGTGTCTCGGTGCTGGCGGGCCACACGCAGGACGTCAAGATGGTGCAGTGGCACCCGGTCCTCGACATTTTGGTCTCGGTCAGCTACGATAATTCCATCAGGGTATGAAACCTGTCCGACTCTGAACAGATGCATCCATTGTGCGATTGTGTTTGCTCATCTATGCTCATCTATGTATTGTGTTTAAATCCTTCCATGATCAAGTTGTTTTGCTATTTTGGGACGCTATTACTTAGTGGCAGGAAAGGAAAAAAGAAAGGTGGAGCCTCTTAATTCTGCTGCTATTAAATTCCAGCTTGTATGATGCAGGTCTGGGCTGATGACGGAGACGACGAGTGGCACTGTGTGCAGACATTAACTGAAGACAATAACTGGTAAAATGCTCTTGCCTTGTTTATTACATCATGACATCACATCCAAACTACTATGTTCCAGGTTCTCTGGTTCTTTTTATCTATAATATGTAAAGATACGATGTATGGATGTTGTCCCATTTTATTTCTTCTGCAGTGCATTGTTGTTGATCTATGAGTTTAGGCTAAAACTGTTGTGTATGAAAAAAAAAACACCCTGCATTTTTTGAATCAGAGTCTCCACTAGTTATTTGACCTGCTTCTTTCCCCTGTTCTCATTTTGCTGAGTCATGATCATGGATTCCATGTGATTAACAATTTGTTTGTGTGATTTTGCAGTTAACTTAGGATTGTTTCCCATATGGTTCCTATTGAGATCAATACATGCCACCCTTACAAAATATTAAATACATACGATGGTTTTATTAGTTGTTCATGACAGTTGGGTACTGAATTAATGTTTTCTGACTTATAACAGAATGTAAAATTTTTGTTCTAGTTTCAGTGTTTTACCACCTTGCATTATTGCGTTGTTTGATAGGTCACATTTTTCTTAATTCCAGTGGTCACTCATCAACAGTATGGGCATTATCCTTTAACCTTAAAGGTGATAGGATGGTCACTTGCAGGTTTGTTTGACTGTTCTTTCATTAATGTTTCTCTTTTGCTGGGGTTTACCCTAGAGTAGTTACTAATGTTGTACATCTGTGATTCAGTGATGACCAAACGTTAAAGATATGGGACACCAGTGCTGATTTGACTCAACCAAAAACTGGTGAAGGTCAGGAATCTTGGTAAGAAGTTAGTTTTCTTTTAAGGATTGTGTTCTCTGCATGAATGACATCCTTCAAGACTTTTATGTATTTGGTAACCCAGGAATAAAAAAACTGTGTCCAGAAGCTTAGGCTGTATGGACAGGCTATAATGGAGAACTAACTAGGATGTAGCTTCTCTTTACAGAGAAGTGTTTCTCTTTTATTGTCCTTTCAAATTGGCTGAAGTTGACAACACTTAATGACTATGGATTGACTGTATTAACTGCTGTGGTTCACTTGATATTTTAATTTTATAGTATCTTTTAGGTAATCTTGACAATTAATTGCCATTAAATGACCCCTGTAAAGATAGATGTGAAAGCTCTGTTCTTTTTCAGCCGTCTTCACTGCACCTCCTAAACAGAATAGTTGTTATTTGATTTTTCAGGCAACACCTTTCTACCCTCACAGGATATCATGGACGAACTATTTTTTCAGCCCATTGGTCAAGGTCAGTTGAATTCTCAGGCTCTCAGCCCCCCAAAATGAAATTCTTAGGCAAGCCTGTCATCTAAGATAAGACCTTAAGAACAGTCTCAACTGAGTTCATCTATATGAATTCTCTCATATTAGCTCTGGCTTCTAGTTGTGAGAATTGCCACTGTTCTACAAATTACGCCCCATTGTATTTTTATTGATATACTTTGTTATTTCACATATCTAGATTTTTATATTAGATAATGGCCAAAATCCAACAAAGCAGCTTATATCACATTTGCATGAACCACTATGCTGTTGAAAGATTTCTACCTGAATCCGAACATCTATGTTCTTTTATGACCAAAGTTTTAAGTCCACAGCTTTCTGTTGCTTGGTGAAGCCATCTATCTAACAGATAGTTTACTCTTATTTTGTGACAATTGCATCTAGTTATTGGTTTGCTAATTTTGGTGGTGGAACTATTTCTTATATTCTGCTTTGGCATTTCCTTGTTCCTTGTACATGACAGCGAGGATATTATAGCTAGTAGTGCAGGCGATGATACAATTTGCCTTTTTACTGAAGAGAAGAGTAGCATGGTATGTTGTCCATCCATTGCACATTTATATTTTCATGATTCCAGTCCTTGTATGGTTTGTTTAGCTGGCCTTGTTCAATTTATATATTTCGTTATAATTATGAAGTACAATATTCTAATCAAAATTTAGTATTCAACATTTCCTTTTGATAAAGGGCCGAGAGCTGTTTAGTGTTTACAATTTTGGAAAGCACACATAACCGAAACTTAGTAATCAAACTAGTGATATAGCTGGTTTGCATTAACTAGCAATGATGTATGGCTCTTATTTTCCTAAAAACTGTTTGATTATTATTTTGGAGTACTGTAATGGCATTTTTCTCGTTTGCAAAGCCTGATAGCAGCTTGTAAAGCTTTCACTCATGTGAATCTGAAATTGTTTTAGAAAAAATGATAAAAAGAAAATATACTGTTTTGTGTTATTCACAAAGTATTGAATGTAATCTGGGTCATGCAGGTTGAGAGGCCCTCATTCAGATTGATATTAAGGAAAGAGAAGGCACATGTCATGGACATAAACTGTGTGCGATGGTGTCCTCAGGTAACCTCTGAGAATTTGCAACAAAATAGTCCTTGTTTAGCTGGCGGGTATTGTCTGAGAATTAGGAACAAAACAGTCTTGATTTGTTTAGCTGATGTAATGAAGAGTACCATCTACCTTGTGCGTTTGTCTCTTTTGCTGTCCATAATATTCTGACCTTAATTTTGGATATATACTTATTTTCTCATTATAAATTTCTAGGACCCAAGGTTACTGGCATCCGCGAGCGACGATGGCACAGTGAAATTGTGGGAACTGAGAGGGAATGTACTGGATTGAGTTTTGTTCAATTTACTGTAGTGTACCTTGAGATTATAGAGCAGATTAGGCATCACCTTTGGATTTCTGTTTCACTGAGCTCTGCTCACTGTAGTCCATACTTGTATATCAAGAGGGTGTTTGTGACGGTCTTTCACCAGATTACCATGCAAAAATATGAACAGTGCCATCCTATCTAGACATGTTATTGACCTTGTTTGCATTAAGGGACAACCAAACATGTGATCCAAACAATTTAAACTTATAAGTGATCAGAGACCATTCATGTACAATGATGAATGGTGAATACAAATTTGCAGTTTCTTCAATTTCTTGTCTGCCGACTTCGTATCTGGAATGTTCCTCTGTACTGACGCTGGCAAGAGACAGATTGATCAAACATTCAGATACCTGGCCCTCCTGGCAAAGGCAAGGTTGGCGATTGTCATATATAATGGCAAATGTGAGGTGGCTATCTAAGGGGTTTTTTTTTTTTTACACTTCAATACTGGCTGCCCATTTATATGCCATGCAGCGCACCCCCAACACGACAAATTGAGGTAATTGATGTCTCTGAAAAAAACAGAACTACAATGTGGTATTGTCATAAATAAACAGGTGCACTACACTAAATGTCTTGAAGCAGTACCAGCGAGGTGATCCTAATCAACTGCAGTACCACAGAATGAACATTAACTCCTGTAAGATCGACCTATATGTAAACAGGGTGAGCAAAAAACTAGTGGTGGATATGCATTTTATTATGATGTAGATTCTAGCGTAGTACACAACTAGACAAGGAATCATGCTATTACTTCATATCATGCCAGTCTGCATTGCGAGTACACCTCAGGCATGCAATAAGATCAACTCAGATTTACATTTGTACCGTAATAATAATTGTCCGGTGGAATGAAACTAGAGAGCCAAAGCATATGAGGTACACTTGACTTCACCAGCACAAATTTCACATCCATCGCAACTCCAAGCTAGTACTATAGTTGTGCTATCATTCTTACTATGTTTCATGCTTGGTGCAGTCAAAGCCTTGACAAACAGATACCCAGACTATGATTACAAGGAGCAAAAGGATTCCAAGAATCACCAACTTAATTTTCATGTTCTGCAGCCATGTCTTCCTACGAATCTTCACCCCCTGTTTCTTGAACTCCTGGGCCTGAATAACATACAAGTGAATGCAGGTCCATTATAGAAGGAAACGAAGCACAGAACTGGTATATTGATAAGGGATCATGTACCTGATTATGTAGATCAGAAGTCTTGTCTTGGAGTTCACTCAAGTGTTCTCCACGGCCCAAAGTCTAAAAATATAAGAGGCAGAAATGCTTAAATTATAAGGGATTGCCAATTTAAGCTAACAGTAAAATGAATGCTTAAGTGATGCTGGAATTCAACAAACAAGTATAACTATGGTAACACTTATAAAACAACATTGTTTCTATGATTATTACAAGTTTACAACATTCATAGCAGTTATGAGAACAAGTTAATGATTCTCATGCAGCACACTCAATTTGTACAAACACTATCATTTCTTTCAAGGACAATGATCTGATTCTCAACTATTAATAATTTACCGATGTTTGCACATTATGTCTAATGTACAACTAAATCAAGCATGATAACCATCATACTGTTGTGTAATCTACTAATCTCATTATGTCTCTAGCATTAAAATTTGTTTTATCAATTGAAAATCATCACATGAAACAATTCATGGGAAGTTGGGAATTAGGCATGCATGCTCAAATTAAATCTGAGGAGACATACAAATGCAATTCATTTACCTACTAACATCAACTACTTTTATTGCATATGAAATCAAGTAACATCTAAAAAGGGAAAGCTAATAATAAAAAAAAAAGAGAAAACAATAATAAACTGTAGACCTAACCAGGCATATAATTTCCTTTTTATTCATTGCAGAAAAAAAAATCCTTATATGAACAATGTATTCTTTGATTGTTATGTATGCAATTAAGAAGTTATCTCTATTAATGTGACAGTCCAATACTGCCTCTTTTTTTTTTTCAGAAACGCAAATCAATTTCTGTCATGAGCTCTATCAATTACTTCATCTAGGTGGCACCTATATCATCAACCAAGGATTGCACATATTAATCATTGAATCCTAGCCCTGTTCTATGTTCTTTCAGGTCCTCCTATACACATCAACCAATAAAAACACAACGGCATATGCTCTTGTACAAAATGAGCTATAACATACCTTTTCTATGTTGTCTAACATGATATTTTTAACTTCTGACACTTGGGCTTGCACTTTTAACGTTTTATCTAGTTCCTCTGAATGATCAAGAACATACTGAATGTGCTTCTTTATAACTGGTCTGCATTGATGAAAAGCTCAATTTTCAAAAAAATAAATAAAAACATTCTATGCATTCTTAGAAGCACTTATAGACATACCCATATTCTTTATTTAGACTTTTTGCAAGAGCTGTATCAGCTTTACCACCACCGTATCTCTTCATGAAGTCATCTTTTAACCTCTCAAGAAATGCCACTGAGACATTCTTTGGGACAGATTCCTTCGCAACTACACAATAGGCTACAAAATGTTCAAAGAGCAAAGGTGTCACCATGAGTATACAGATTATTATCATCATGTGATTTATAGCAGTTAAGTCGTAGGCTTGTAGGCTTGTAGCCAGATCTCCAAGATCCATAACAATGCAGGATCAGCATGGTCACGCATAGTTCAGGTTCAGGATCGGCATGGCCACGCATAGTTCAGGTTCAGCATCGGCATGGTCACACATGAGAAAGGAGTTTAGGCTCTTGGCCGATAACCAACATTGCTGTTGAGCTGTTGTAGTTTCAGGATGGTATGTCTGTAGCCATAAAGATTGGTGATGCCATTACAGGGGTGATCTTGCAATGCAATTGCAACGAATCCCCAACTCAGTTACTTATCTTACTTATGTAGTACTCCGTACAAGCTGCAGCAATCAAGATTGGAGCTGAGCTTTGCCACTGTCATTTTTTTGCACAACTACGGAGGCACAACAAATTAGAAAATTAGAATCCTTGGTCCCTCATAGCACTACCTACTTGTACAAGAGCATCAGTAATGCAAAAGCAGAGGGCTTAAAAGGCATCGATTGCTCATCTATCTAGACTTAAAAGGCATCGATTGATCACATCTATCTCACCGTAGCCGCGATGCAGGAGGAAGTTGAAGGTGTGCCCGTCGCAGGCGTAGCTGAACCGTACCGGCGCGCCGCCGCGGCCGTCAGGGCCGGTGGACGACCCGGCGGCGGGTAGCCGCTGCAGGCACTGCGCGGCGATGGCGGGGAAGTTGCCGGTGAACTCCGTGTACTCCGCCAGCACCGCGGTGCCGCGCGCCACGAAGGCGTAGATCAGCCACTCCGCCTTGCCGCCGCCGCCGCCCTCCCCGCACGCGCGTCCTTCCCCCCCGGCGCCGGTGACACCATCGGATCAAGATAGGACCGCTGGGTTTCGCAGGCGGATCTTGGATTCTTGGCAAGATCGGGGTGGTGCGGGCGATTTCGTGGTTTCTTGGTACCGGGGCAGAGTATCCACTATCCTGGGTATCTGGGCGAGCTCGTGAGTGTGCAGTGCCGAACGGCGCCGCCTGCGTGCCTGTCGTCAATGCTTGGAGTAGGAATCGCCAGCGTCCGGACGTCTTTTTCTGGTCGCTTTTTTGCAGGATGCTGGACCGGCGGTGTGGTCAGGCTTCCCAAGCCCAAGTGCTACGTAGGATCGATTTGTCCTGCTAGGTGCTTCTATTCATATTAAGTCGAGTTAAAAGTGTTAAAGGCAATAATGGATATTATGGGAAAGTACTTCATTGAAAAGGTTGATGACATAATGCTAAAAAGGTTAAATGTCTTCTAGATAGTTTTTTTAATCATATAAATGGCATGGTTATTTTTTGAGAAAGCATAAAATAACTTGACATTGATTTTCTAACCAAAATTTGAGAATGATTGGCTTTCTCTCACTTGTTTTGGACCGTACCTTTGTCCTGCTGACATTGTTTTGTTTGCTAATAACTTTAGAATGTTTTGAATAGACTAAATTATTTACTCCAAACAGAAAAAGCCATTTTTAGGAATTATTAGGATTAGTTATTATCAGTTGGAGCTTGGCAACTTAGGACAGAAGAAGAAGAACGAAGACATTTCAGTCATTTTTTTTTTTTTGTAATAAGCATAGATACTATTAATAGTTATTTTAGCAAATCTAAAATATTTGTAATAACAATCTGAAAATCAATTTGTTAAAAGAAATATGAAGATATTGTTTTCCACATTATTATGTACAAAGCCGCTTGCATGGATTGAGGCTTTTTTGTTATTTTAGTAATTAAGAATAAAAATGAATGAATAAATCGGCCCTTGCCTCCAAACAGAAAAAAGCCTTAGGCAACAATATGATCCATTATCTACTATGTTGTTTAAACTTTGTGGTAGATATGTTTGTTGTCATTATTTCTAGATAGAAAGGAGGATGGTTAAGTGAAAGGCATAGAACCACATTTATAAGAGGATGGGTTGTCTATCTTGCAATATGTAGACGGTATGGTGAGACCATAATGTAGAGCAAGCAAAAAAAAAAAAAAATGAAGTTATTTACTTTGAATCTTGAGCAATCGTCTAGACTTCAGATAAACTTTCTGAAAAGGTGAAATCCTTCGATTTGGAAAGGAAAAGGATGTTAGGTGCAATGTTCACATCGATTTGGTTGCAAAATTGGTATTTATCCTTTCCCGCTATTCCAGCACATCAATGCACATTAGAAAAAAAAAAATAAATAACAAAAGATTAGAAGGTTACGGAGGAAACAATTAAGATAAAAGTCATGCAACTAGAAAGGGACATTGCTTTCAGTAGAAGGAATTTAATGTTGATTAATTCTATTATATCTAACTTATCTATGTCCATGCTACTAAGGTCCCTTTTAAAGAAATTGGGATCCCAAAGAAATTTCATAGATTTGGATTTTGCCAACCATAAGTATAAGGAAGTCGAAGTATGTAAAATCTAGACTTGCAAAATAAGTGTTCATATACTAAATAGTTAACCATTGAACAATGAAGGTAGAGTATTGCAAGGTTTATTGAGAAACAAATACATCAAAGATAAAACCTTAACTTGTATATACAAATAAAGGCTAGTAGTTCATATTTTTTAATAAACCTTACGAAAGTGAAGGGTTGGGTTGTAAAACTAGGAAGGTTTAATTTGAGCGATGGCTCCCAAACATCCTTAAAGTGACAATTCCTAGGCAAACAATCCTTAAAGTGACAATAATATTGTTTGTGATACGATAGCTAACACTCTTGGAACAAATACCTCTTAATGTCTCTTTTAGAAGGGCTTTACCGGGTAATAAATTGTTAAGAGTGAGTCACAAACATTATTCCCAAGACGAGCATGATACATTTGTTTGGCATTTTAAAAATAATTAGTCCTTCACTGCCTATATTCTATGTATATGAATTTTATAAGTAACGGGTGGGTTACAGGTTTATCAGGAAATATGGCCTCTAAAGATACCTTTGATTTTTTTTTTGGCAAACATAACTTAGCTAAATGAAACTGTGTCAGAACCGGGCGATAGATTCCGGCGATCGACATGTCGACAAACGAACTTAACGGGCGGCGGGGTTGATCCTGGCGGCCGCGATGACGTAGATGGCGTAGGTTGATGAAGAACGACGAGGTAGAAGGCGGCGAAGATGGCGGAAGCGGCTTCAGCGGTGACGATGATCGGGCGGCGCAGGTCGGGCGGCGTCGGTGAGGAAGGCGGCGGGGAGGCCGCGGCGCGGTGCAGCGGTGGCAGCGGCGGCGTGGGGCTGGGCGGCGTGGCAGCGCTGAGCGGCGATGTGGCGGCGTGCCCGGCGTCTTGCGGCGGTGAAATCTCATGTTTGGTTTTGGAAATTGATGACACACTTGTGGACTAATCCTTTGCTCTAAGTGTATGACTTGAGATAGGATTAGGTGGATGACAAGGAGTATGATGATCATGAACATGGACAATGTCGGTGGACTTGATGGATCGTCAAGCTCGATGATCGGCTTGAGAGGAACCCGGGAGATCAAGGCAAAGGTATCTTGATAGGGTTTTCTTTTCGAGTGATCAAGACACGATAGAGCGTGTGATCACATTATAGGATAGATAGCCGACTATCAAGAAGGGATGCCGCGACAATCCTTTGGTGAAGTGCTTCTAGGTCCAATTGACTTGCATATTGCATTTAGGACAATGAGAGCACTAACCGATCTTGCCTAACTTATCGGCGAGCTAACATGCATGATAACGTGGTCATCTTGGACGTGTTGGCAACCTATGGCAAGAGGCGAAGCAAGGTTGAAGCGAAGGCGACAACAACATGACGAACTATTTGTTTTGTGGTGACCGGACTCTCGGCCGGGCCGGGAGTCGCATCGCCGGACCGACCGAGCGTCCGGTCGGTGGAGTCCGATCGGACTTCGATAAGCATGTTTTTCGGTTCACCCACGACGAAGCGGCCGGACGCGAGCACGGAAGCACCGGCCGGTCGCGTCCGGCCGATGAGTCCGGGCCGACTTTACGGTAAGCATGTTTTCGCTCATCGTAGAGGATCGGCCGGACGTGTGATCGGAACCGGTGGCCGGACGCCGCGAGGCGGTGTCGGTAGTTTGGGCCGGGGGCTCTGTCGTATCCGGCCGGACGCATGGGTTGCGGCCGGAAGGCTGGACGGACCCAGTGCGTGCGTCCGGCCGGGAGTCCCGGTCGGTCTTGCCAGAAACCCCCAATGGCTCCATTTCGAGAGGGGGTCTTTAAATACTTGGATGGCCGGGTCTTTTACCTCTTTTTTGCACATTTGAAGCTTCCAACTTGCTATTGAGCTTGTGAGACTCCTCTCCACTCATCTCCCCATCTCTAACTCGGATTCTTGGTGAGATTGAGAGAGATAGAAGTGCATTGCTTGCATCGGTTGCATTTAGAAGCACTTCATCCTTGGAGAAGCCGCGGGATTCTTGTTTTCTTGGGAATTTGCCCGGTTCCCTAGCGGCTTGGAGCAAGAGGAGGGTGTTGAGCCTCGATTGGAGCTTGTTCGAGGCCACACCGGTGGTGATTGTGAGGGGTCGTTCCTTACCCCCGCGGGAGATTCGCAAAAAGGAGCACTAGTGGATTGCTCGTGGCTTGTTGGACCCTCTCTTGTGATCGTTTGCTTGAGCTCCCAGGGATTTGGCACCGGCCATTAAAGCTTAGCAACCGTCAAGTGAGTGTGTCGCCACAACGGGGACTAGCGTCTTGCGGCAAGCACGCGTGAACCTCGGTGAAAAATCATCGTGTGTCAACCTTGTTGTGCTCGTTGGAGATTTCTTGTTGATCGCGGTGATTGGCATCCACCTCTACACATCGACGTCGGTATATCGTTCACTACTCCACGTGTATTTACATTGATATATCTTGTGTAGCTTTGCTTAGCCTTGTTAGCTCCTAGTGGTAGAATTAGTTAGCATATATTGTTCACCTAGGAGTAACCGCTAACCTAGCTCTTGAGTGTGATTAGAGACTTTAGAATTGCTAGAATTGCTAGGAGGCTTGCATAACTAGTCCGAAGCATTTGCTTATTTGCTACGCCATCTTATTTACTAACCGCCTTGCTTAGTGTTGTTTGTAGATTTTTAATAGGCTATTCACCCCCCTCTAGCCATTAGGACCTTTCGGGCGGTGGTGGTGGCTTGGCCTTGGGGAAGGGGGAGGGAGGGAGAGAGAGAGAGCCTAGGGTCGAGAATTTTGTTGGGAGTTACCCCTTTAATTTATTTCTTCTTAAGATTCAACCCGACTATATGCCCCTTGTATTTATAGTCCGAGGGAGACTTGCATGCTAAGATAGATCTAGAGGTTTCCTTATAGATTGGAATTCCTCTTTTACAAGCAACCTATTTATTCCCTATTTTATTCCTATCTTTATTCCTTAAATATTCCTTACTTAATTCGGCGGAAACAGCGACGTGGCGTGTTTACGGGCGGACGATGGCGACAACCGGCCGAGGGGAGGCGCAGCTAGGGCCTTGGGCCCTAGGCGCGTTCCCCTTGTTGGGCCCTATTAGGCAATCTCTTTTTGGGTCATGACATTTCTCCCCCTTTCGGCCGACAGTAGGCGTCCTGTATTTGTCGTTTTCTTGTTATCGTTGTTGATATGCCGGAGGCGAAGATGGAGACACCATGACCTTTCTTTATTGAGAACACCCTGTAGTACCTTTGATAAGGCCGTGACGTAGTAGCGATGTTTCTTTGAGGAAGACGATCTCCATTCTTGGCGCCCAAGCCATGTTGCTCTGGTTGGAGCTTGATGGTTCAATGATCGCGAAGTAGGTTGTCGCCAATTCGTGTTGCCATTTGATGAAGGATGGGAGCCTCAGGGTAGTGACGGCCGCCGAGGTAGCGGGTTGATGTGGGTGGTATGTACCTCTTGTCGTCGTCGGTGAAGCTCACGAGTCGAGGCTTCTTGAAGATGGAAGCGTCGAAGTCTTGGGCTAGGTGGATCGCCGTTTTCTACGTGTAGGGTGCCTCTGGTGTATTGCAGCCCACGGCTTGTTGGCGTAGTCGCATTTGGATGTAGATGTCGTTGAGGAACAAGGTAGCAAAGTGGTATGGCTCGAGTCGCCCCTGGCCGCCAAAGTCGCGAGTCGACGCCGCGATGGTTGTTGGTGTCGCCGTTGAAGGACGCCCCAAAACCGGAGAGTGGGGCACCATGGTATGTTGTCTCCGTTCTCCCGTGGCGCCTTTGGTGATGCGGAGGAGCCAAAGAAAGAGGAGTGCCGTTGTCGTCGGTTTGGCGGTTTGTACACGATGTTACGCTGCGTGGTGCTGATGATGTCGCCTTTTGCCGGAGCCGCGGCTTGATTGATGGTGTTCTCCACCATTGTCGATGTCGACCGAATGTCCGCAAAGAAGGTGCGATCGCCGTCGTCGAAGGTCGGCGAGTGAACGACCGAATCTCCTTGGTGGCGCTGGGGGGGCGTCGGTGTTCTCATCGGCCGTGGCGCCATGTGTGGAACGTCGTGGTTGCCAATGTCGAGGTTGGCCGCGAGGATGTCGCCGTGGTTGATGCCCTTGTAGTTGTTGTCGATGGTAGGCATGGTGAAGACGTAGTCGACTCGGAGGAACGTCATTGGCGTTGGCATCCTTGAGGACGCCGTTGTCGTTCATGGCGCCCATGGTAGCGTCCTTGTCGTTGTCGATGTCGTCGATGCCGCAAGCATTGTGGCTAGCAACGTTAATGGCGATGTCGGGGACGTCGTTGACGCTCAGGGGGGTGTCGTTGTTCTCGTCGATGATGCCGGGTCGAAGATGTCTTGGTTGACGACGCGTCGGCGACATCGTTGTAGCATGGGTGATAGAGGTAGAAGCTCCTTGTTGAATGGGATGGACTTGCCCGGTGACCGTGGGCGTGTGATGTCCCTGGTCGCCCGGTTGTTGGCGTTGTTGTTCATGTCGCCGTTGTTGTCCGGGGATGTCGTGGACGCCGTGGTTGAGATTGGCGACGTCGGTCGCCGACATCGCGACGTCGTTGAGTCGTCCTTGTTGGCACTCCGGATGTTCCCAATGTCAAAGATGATGTTGGTAGTGACCGGGGAACTTATCTCGTGCCATTGTAGTAGCCGTGAGACGTTGGCCTAGTTGGGTAGGCTTTTCGTTGAACACCGTGGTGAACGTCGGTGGTAGCCTCCGGTTCGATCGACACGGATAGCAATGGGGCGCCCATGGGGTGGACATGCCCGGTGCTCGCCGTGGAGGGGACGACGCCGGCGGCGCTCTCGGAGACACCGTTGTTGTCGGTGGCGTCCGGTGGTAGTAGCGTCGTCGAGTCGCCCGTGACGCATGGCCGGCTGAGCTTTGGCGTTCTTGCGGCGAGCGTGTCGTTGATGTTGGCGCCGCTCGTAGGGTTGTCGCCCTTGGTGGTCGTCGTGGCGGGCTAGTCGCTTCTCCATGAGGGGCGGTGAAGGTGGCTTGCATCTCCCTCCCGAGACAAAGCAAGCTCGCAAATCCCCATCCGAGCTCGGCGATCTTGTGGCTGTCCATCCGATCTTGGCGTTGGTGGTGGTCGGAAGCCGTCGGTGGTGGGAATCGTCCCGGTCTCCGGATACCACCGCCGAAACCGGCGATAGATTCCGGTGATCCGACATGTCGACGACGAACTTGACGGGCGGCGGGCCGATCGGGCACACGCGATGGCGTAGATGACGTAGGTTGATGAAGAACGAGCGAGGTAGAAGACGGCGAAGATGACGCGGAAGCGGCGGGCGGTGGCGATGATCGGCGAGGTCGGGCGGCGTCGGTGAGGAAGCGGCGGCGGCGGGCCGCGCCTAGCGGCGGCGCGGGGGCGTGCCGCGCGTGCGGCGTGGGGGTGGCGTGCGGGCGGCGTGATGGGTGGTGGTGGCCTTATGCTGAACAAAGGGAGAGAGAGAGAGAGCCTAGGGTCGAGAGCTGTTGGGAGTTACTCCTTTAATTTATTTCTTCTTAAGATTCAACTGACTATATGCCCTTTGTATTTATAGTCCGAGGGAGACTTGTATGCTAAGATAGATCTAGAGGTTTCCTTATAGATTGGAATTCATCTTTTACAAGCAACCTATTTATTTCAATCTTTATTCCTTACTTAATTGCGAAGCAACCGACGTGGCGTGTTTACGGCGGACGATGGCGGCGGTCGGCCGGGGCGCTACAAAGCGAGGGGCCTTGGGCCCTAGGCGGCGGCGGTTCCCCTTGTTGAGTCCTATTCGACGATTTCTTTTTTGGATCATGACAAACTGATATGTAACAAGTTGCCCGTCTTTTGTTATAATTTTAGTGTAATTATGCTATTTCTTGAGAGCAGTACATATTGTGCTAACATTAGGTTCCATTCTGAATGTCCAAGACATTTGCAGTCGGTAGTACAAACAGGGAAGCAATAATAATAAAAATTTTTAGCTTAAACTAGAAATAACGTTAAAAATAACTTTTTTTAACATTGTTAAATTAATAGGTGCTGCTTATCCATTTTCTGAATAATATTATTATGACGAAACTATATGGGTTTTAACAAGCGGCAATCCTAAAAATTATTGTATGTTTTATTCATGAGAAAAATTTAAAAATAGTAAATTTCTGAACAAACCGGCCGGCCATTTCCTCCCTAAACAAGGGCCCAAATGGGCAAGCCCGCCTTGCATCCCAGCTAGGGTTTTGCCAAACCCATCTCCATGGCGGCGGCGGCGCTGCGGACACCGGCGGTTAGCCGCCCGGTCCTCGTCTCCCCCACCCTCCTCCGCATCCGGCGTTACCTCTCCTCCACCACACCACCCCCGCCCCCACCACTGCCGCACCACCCGAACACTCTCGCCGCAGAGCTCCTCCGCCTCCTGTCCGCCGCACCCACATGGACGCCGGACCTTGCCAGCGCCGTCTCCTCCTCGCTCTCCGCGGCCTCCGCATCCGCCGCCGACGCCGTCATACCCGTCCTCCGGGCCCTCAAGAACTCCTCCCTCGCCGCTCCCTTCTTCCTCGCCTCCTCCGCCGCCTCCCGCACCCGCTCCCCGCCGACGCCTACAACGCCGTCCTCCCGTTCCTCTCCCACGACCTCGCGGCCATGGAGAAAGTCCTCGAGGAGATGAGCGCCCTCGGGTATGGCGTTCCCAACCCCGCCTGCGCCGACCTTGTCGCGGCGCTCGTCCGCACCCGCCGCCTCGACGACGCCGAGCGCGTGATTGCCGCCATGAGGCGGCTCAAGTTCCGCCCGGCGTTCTCGGCGTACACCGTGCTGATTGGCGCGTTGGCTGAGGCCAGGCGGCCTGAACGCGCGCTCGAGCTGCTGCGGCAGATGCAGGAGGTCGGGTACGAGGTGGGCGTGCCGCTGTTCACGACGCTGGTGCGGGCTTTGGCCCGTGAGGGCCGCGTTGAGGGAGCCCTGGCACTGGTGGACGAGGTGAAGGGAGCTGCCTGGAGCCTGACATTGTCCTGTACAATGTGTGCATTGATTGTTTTGGGAAGGCTGGGAATGTGGACATGGCCTGGAAGTTCTTCCACGAGCTGAAGTCACAAGGGCTGAAACCAGATGATGTATCGTACACGAGCATGATTTGGGTGTTGTGCAAAGCAGGGAGGCTAAGTGAGGCTGAGGAGCTGTTTGGTCAGATGGAGACAGAAAGATCTGTGCCTTGTGCGTATGCGTATAATACAATGATCATGGGTTATGGGTCTGCAGGCCAGTTTGAGAATGCCTATAAGCTTCTTGATCAGTTAAAGGAGAGGGGTTGTATTCCATCTGTTGTGTCATTTAATTCTATTCTCACTTGCCTTGGGAAGAAGAGAAAAGTTGATGAGGCACTGGTCCTGTTCGAGTCCATGAAAAAGGATGCAGAGCCAAATTCCTCGACATATAACATCATCATTGATATGCTTTGCATGGCTGGAAAGGTTGAAGAGGCCTATATGATACGGGATGAGATGGAACATGCTGGTTTGTTCCCTAACTTGCTGACAGTGAATATAATGGTTGATAGGCTCTGCAAGGCAAAGAAGTTTGAGGAGGCGTATGAGATGTTTGAAACTGCAAGTCAGAGGGGTTGCAATCCTGATGCTGTGACTTATTGTTCTCTTATTGACGGATTAGGAAAGAAAGGAAATGTTGATGATGCCTACAGGTTATTTGAGAACATGCTAGATACAGGCCACAATGCTAACCCTGTTGTTTATACATCCTTGATAAGGAATTTCTTCATGCATGGGAGGAAAGAAGATGGGCACAAAATCTTCAAAGAGATGAAACGTCGAGGATGTCAGCCTGATCTTACCCTGCTGAATACATACATGGATTGTGTTTTCAAAGCTGGTGATGTTGAAAAAGGAAGGGTGATATTTGAGGATATCAAGGGTTATGGCTTCCTTCCGGATGTCCGAAGTTATTCCATTTTGATTCATGGTCTCACAAAAGCTGGCCAGGCTAGGGAAACTTCCAGCATTTTCCATGCCATGAAGCAGCAAGGTTTTGCTCTTGATGCCCGGGCTTATAATGCTGTTGTTGATGGGTTCTGCAAATCTGGAAAGGTGGACAAGGCCTATGAAGTTATTGAGGAGATGAAGGTAAAACGTGTACCTCCTACAGTTGCTACATATGGATCAATTATTGATGGTTTAGCTAAGATTGATAGGTTAGATGAAGCTTACATGCTTTTTGAGGAAGCAAAATCAAAAGGGATAGAATTGAATGTTATTGTGTATAGCTCTCTCATCGATGGGTTTGGAAAGGTTGGTAGGATAGACGAAGCTTATTTAATATTGGAAGAGATGATGAAGAAGGGGTTGACACCAAATGTTTACACATGGAACAGCCTTATGGATGCTTTAGTGAAAGCTGAAGAAATCAATGAAGCACTTATTTGTTTCCAGTCAATGAAGGAAATGAAATGTTCCCCAAACACTTACACATACAGTATTCTTATAAATGGCCTTTGCCGTGTACAGAAGTACAATAAGGCTTTTTTGTTTTCTGGCAAGAAATGCAGAAACAGGGATTGGTCCCTAATGTTGTGACTTACACAACCATGATCTCTGGGCTTGCAAAGGTAGGAAACATAACAGATGCTTGCAGTCTCTTTGAGAGGTTTAAGGCCAATGGTGGAATCCCTGATGCTGCAAGTTTCAATGCTCTTATAGAGGGAATGAGCCATGCAAATAGAGCAATAGAGGCATATCAGGTATTTGAAGAAACTCGATTACGAGGATGTAGAATCAATGTAAAGGCATGCATCAGTCTTCTAGATGCTTTGAACAAAGCTGAATGTCTTGAACAGGCTGCTGTTGTAGGTGCAGTTTTGAGAGAGATTGCCAAGTCCCAGCATGCTTCTAGATCGTTGTAAAATTCAGCTTCACTGGGTGCTATTTTGACAGTATTGGCATCATGAAATTGTATGATATGATGCTTGGGTTAGCACGGGACTCACTACACCATTTGGCCTGTATAGTCTGTATTGTTTGACTGGTTGAGAATAAGAATTTTTGACATTATTGTGGTTCAGTATCGAGATAGTGCTCTAGGATTTGGTGAGAACACTGTCAGGCATTTCTTCCAATGGTGGTTGGTGGTAATGGACAGAAGGTTTGGATCTCCTAATTTCAGCTGGGCAACTAGTTAAATAATCAGTCAATCAGTGTCTTGCTCCAATGCTACTTGGTACTTTCATATTTGCAGACTGGAGGATTGTTCTCCAGATATATCAAAAAATCCCTGATTCAGCATGCTGATTCAAAAATTTAAATGAAACTTCAAGACAGGTAACTGTGTAGTTGGCTTCTCTTCTTAATATAATGATACACCTGTGTGTTGGAGAAAAGAACTGTGTAGTTAGCTAGGCCTCAATCTGAAAATTTATTAATTTCCAATAATTGTGAGCCCCAATGCTCGTGCATTTAACTTCTAATAAGATAATAAGAACAATTGGATTGTCCTGATATTTCCAATTCTTTTATCTTGGGCATAGAGTTACTGTAGAAAATTAGTTCCTTTTTTTCTGTTCAAATATTATCCCTGTTATGTTATTGAGTGCACTTATCTTTTGCCATCAAGAATGATGCCTTTTTATCTTGTGAAAGAAGAATGCCTCATATTTTTTTATGTTATACTGTTCAATTTTCCTTTTTTCAGTTTATTTTCAACCTGGAATGATGAAAGTTAGCCAAATCGTATAATGATGTGCTCCTCCTGGTGTCATTTTAGTCTGTGCACTTGGTGAAATTTTTTCTTCTTTCCCGAGCACATGATGAGATGACTCCTGGAGTTGAAGTTTGCATCAGTATGTGATGATAGAAATTGAGATTGGTAACTTGCTGACCAGAAAATATCCTAGTTACTGATGACCAAATATGCAACCTGTTCAATTTTCCTTTTTTCAGTTTATTTTCAACCTGGAATGATGAAAGTTAGCCAAATCGTATAATGATGTGCTCCTCCTGGTGTCATTTTAGTCTGTGCACTTGGTGAAATTTTCTTCTTTCCCAAGCACATGATGAGATGGCTGGAGTTGAAGTTTGCATCAGTATGTGATGATAGAAATTGGGATTGGTAACTTGCTGACCAGAAAATATCAAATAAATGTAGATTGCAGCTATTGTTCGTTGTTTCCACGATTTATTTGTGCATGTCTTCTGTTTGATCAGGTGGCATGTTTCTGCCGCCATTGTCTGCCATCGGGTTTCAACTTTGGAAACCATAGTTTGTTTGGCAGTTCAGTTATTACTCCCTCCATTCCTAAAAGAATGTAAATCTTGCTTTTTGAGAAGTCAATCAGACTCAAGTTTGTCTAGATAGTATTGACATTTATATCTCCAAATAGGTTTATTATGAAAATATATTACACAAGTAATCTAATGATTATTAATATGCATAATAATAAAATGTTTAGTACATTTTTCTTTTTGTATTTGGTTAAACTCGAGGTTTACATTCTTTTTTGGAATGGATGAGTACCTCTTTTTCAGGACGGGGAGGTGTTCAATTTCTATCACTTCTGGTTCGAGTAATTAACTCATTTATGATTGTTTGGAAAGAAATTAGAGGTGTTCTTTTAATTTACTACATTTGTCTATGTATTTGAAGTTCTGATTTGTTCTAATAATAAAATGTTATTGTTCTAGAAACTTACTGCATAAGTATTATAAATGGAGAGGAAATGTGGCATGTTTGCTGTGTTTTTTTTTTTCCATTCTTCGTCTTTTAGAGGGTCTTTGCAAGTATTTTGAGTTGACTTGAGTCAATGATTACGTGTCATTCGATTAATCACATCACCATTTTTTTTCTGCGACTTAATACTGATATGTCCCTTTCTTTACCCAATAATATACAATTTCTACAAACTTAAGCAGATTACAATTGCTCGGAATGATGTAATTTTTTCTTACTAGTTAATGTATTTTCAGTCTTCCAAGGAAGAATGGGGAAGGCCTTGTTACCATTGCGAGAGACGGGGAGGACATCAAAGTTCGTCCGTGGTATCCCAGTAGGCAGTGTAGAGACAAGAAGAAATCTGTGCAGCTTTGGAAGCCTTTGGCCGCGGAGGAGGTCGGAATAATGTGCTGAGTCAAATGCTCTTTAGATCTGTCCAAGATAAAGGTTTCGCAGTGTAAATTTCTGCTAACAAAAGCATTGCATATGGCGAGTGCAGATTAACTTGTAGCTCGAACAAATTACAGCTCACAGACTCCGCAAAAAAAGAAACATAATATGAATAGTTTTTCTGCTGATTTTAAAAAAACAGTATGGAATTGCTATCCTGACTTATTGGATTGTTTCGCATGTTGAACACATTTTTAGTTGATGAGATGAAAAAAAATCGGAAAGGAACAAAAAATTCCGTTGCCGGGACTCGAACCCGGGTCTCTCGGGTGAGAGCCGAGTATCCTAACCAGCTAGACTACAACGGATTGTTGTTGCTGGCTTCTCTCATGCACTACTTGTCTTTTGATTTCTCCATTCTGCAGCTTCTAATTCCAAGATTGCGTGTGGGTGGCGTCGAAAACTTAGCGATGCAAATGCATAGCTCACTGTTCTACAACCGAAGATTTGGGCGTCCTCCCTGTTGATTCTGTTTGCCTAAACAATTTTGCGCCCCGTAGCTACGATTGTCTAGAAATTGGTTGGGCTGCCTGTGGATATATACGTATATGCCTAGACCTGGCCCAACACGAGCTTACTTGGGCTTAGAGATGAAAGCGAGATAGAAAACAACCCTCGAATGATTAGGAAAAACAGGATATGGGTTATCGTCTAATAATAAAGAGTAAATTGCACCAACCATACAACAAACTTGTTAGATGGGTGTAAATTAGTCCAAAAAACTTATAAAATGCTTGATCTAGTACAATAACTTTACAGGTGGGTGCACATTAGTCCAAAAACTTGTAAAATGATCAAATTAGTACAATAACTTGATTAATGGGTGCTGAATGTTATAATGATAACCATATTTACTAATGTCGGAGTAAATTCAAGTCAAAATTAATAAACTATTAAACATTTTTATATATTCACATCACAATATCAGTATATTTAGATAAGACTAAAACCTTCACTATTTTCACATATTTGATTATACTAGGAAATATGCCCGTGCGTTGCTACGGGTGAATACCAAATTATTCGATTCAATGTACACATATTTGTATATTTTTTATATAATGATTAAAAGTATGATACTTGTGCAGTTATCAAGAGAATTTATGATCACATCATCTGTTGGGATATGTCACGGACATAGGATGTAATTGGGCAGAAAGGCGTAAGGGCATTGATGGAAGTAAAGATAATAATAATTTTTTTTTTTAATTTTACTTTAACGTTAAATATAACATCATAGTGTGTTGATATGACTTCTGTTGGTTCATTTTATGAAAAAATATGCAGTAATAAGTCTTAGAACTTTATCTTTGTTTGAGTCATCAAATCATAGTTTTATATGCTAAGTGATATTTAAAATATAACTAGGTAAATGCCCGTGCATTGCACCGGGGAAAAAATGTCATTTTCTCTTTGTTGCACCAAGAAAAAGATGTAATTCTCTTTTTTTGCTGCCTTTGTGATCAACAATTCTTATTTTCTTTGTGCTTCGATCTGTTCTGTCCATATAATAAATCCTCTATCAACAAGAGGATTGATGACGAAGACCAAATTTCAATACAAGAACGCTGAAGCCATTTAGAAATTTCTGTTGCGAAATAAGGCCAACAACGCTCTAACCTGAAGTTGCACAAAATCTCACAAAATAAGCAATTTAACCCAAAGGTTTAGAGCGAACATGTATTTATCCCATGCCAAGCCAACAAAGCTTCAAAGTCCATAGGTACTTTGTTGATCAGTTCATTATTATAGGAGCCAGAAGGCAGCAACAGAAGGCTATCACAGTTTCAAGTCGCATGCACTGCATGAAAAATTAAGTTAACAAAAAAAAAAAAAAAAAACGGTACAAGCATCCTCCTATTGCAGGCCTTATAATGGGGGCAAGAACACAGGCTCCTATCTCATCTCATACAAATGCTTCACACGGAGTCTGTGAGTACTGATTCACAAGAGAAAAGCTAGTAAGGGCGATATCACCAACTGTGTCCTTGGCCACCTCTGTCACTATCTCTTCGGTTTGCACCCCTCCACATTGGAGGCAAAGGTAGCAAAACATGATGTCACAAAGTGCAGATGATATTGCCGAGAAAAACATGATGTCACAAAGTGCAGATGATATTGCCGAGAAATGGTCTTACAGGGCATAGTCAAGGTGATCATCGTGAAGCACCATCGGCATCATTACCATTCTTGCCAGTGCTAGCGTCTGCCATTTATCATTGGCTACCATAGATCACTGGTCGTGAGCAGGACTGCTGCCACCATATATAAACACCATATGGATCTAACCACCAGCCCACCATAGGAAGGAAGAGGACATAGTTATGTTAATAAATGATCCTTAGGATCTAAAATAATAAACTCAAGTCACAATTGCATGTGCAAAGCTGAGAGGTGGCCAATTAATCAGTATAGGTACCAACAGAAACTTAGGTGACTGATTCAACTACAAATAATTTCTGATTATTTTGGCCAAAAACAAATTCTAATTGTGCACCTGCTGTAACTCAAGTCACCACCAATTTCATGTTTTTTTGGTTCCTCTGACTGCCTTTAGTGAACTTGATCTTTTGAGCAAAGTGAAAAGCCAAAAATCCCTCTTTTATGCCCAACATTTTAGGGCCAAACTCAGACTGATTACCATGTAATCAATATCAATGGGGTTCTCATGCTGCAACAATAAACATGGTTTATGGAGATCACACATTTGGAACAAGCTCACACAACAGAAAGCACAAAAACAACCTACAACTTTCAGGGAACACACTTCCTTCGAAATATAAAAACTTGGTCTTCTCTCAGGGTAGCCAAAATGCCAACGCTGGATCAGTTATTTGGCAAGAAATTCCAAGCCATCGTGCATGTAGTAAATCTTCAGTAAATATAAGTTGCAGGGGAGAGTTATCTTCGTATTCAGTAGCATGTACTGATTAGTGACTTGTTACCTGAATTGAACACCTCAGATGGAGGTTGGAGCTATGAATCAAGACTGTGGATTTGGATGGCAGCAATGCAAAGTAGCAAAGGCCGAGTGGAGAGTGTCGTCCCATTCTACATTGGCGTGGACAAATTATCATGAATCTGTGATTCATTTTCTAATAAGTAAGATTAGTCTCTGTATTGTTATTCAGCATGTGCATCTCTATAAACCATAGCCACATAAGAAAAAAAATTATTACATAGATGAGATGAGATGACAGAAGCAAAGGGGACAAGGCTCACCAAAAAGAGAGATGTGATGAAGCTTAGGTCTATCCATGAATACATAAAAAAATGAATCATTTTTTAATTAATCTTGCAATGGCCTTTAGATGCTGGATTTTTTTATATATATAAAAAACACAGTCCTATGGTCCATGTGTTAAAAGGTAATGTATTAGTTCATCTTATTTCAGTATGTATGCAAAAAAAAAAAAGCACATGCTGACATGCTTATGTTCTAATGCCAAACACCATTGTGGATCATTTATCTAAATAACAAGGTTGAATAATCAAATGATGCTAATACTTTCAGGTATAAACAACATTAATTATATTGGTAATAGCTTGAACAACTCAATGGGTCCCTGCAGGCAAATCCTCCGAGATCTAGCACAGGACAAAATCATATCAGTGAAATAAATGGAAGTAGAAAGCCCACGGAGCGTCGTAACTCAAGTCTGCAGGCAAACCCTCCGTCACCACGCTCGCGGAGTCCCCGGACGACCCTCCGGCATCCGCCTCCACTCCGTCTGCGTGGATCTGGCCGCTCGATGTGTTGGCCTGTTGGGTCGCTGCTCGATGGTCGCGCTTCGTCGTGGGTCCGCGAAGCAGGACCGCGCCCGACTCCGTCGGCGCCGCCCGGACTGAAGCCGGGGTGGATCGCGCGAGGTGATGGCAGCGCCATGGAATGGTGGTGGCGTGGCGAGGGCACGATGGCGGCAGCGTGGGCAGGCGCGTGGCGTGGAGAGGCGCGCGCGGACGCGACGGCTTGGGCTAACCTGGAGGGCACATTGGGGCGCGGCGCATGCTAGTAGTAGTGTTGGTGTAACTATATATCTTGTGTAGCTTGTTTAGTTGCTTTACTTAGTTTGTGTAACTAAATAATTAATTTGAGCCATTGGGTTAGGAGTGTGTTGTCTTGTCCATTGTGCATCTAATGAGCTTACATAGGCTTTATGCTTTTGCTCATTAGAATTGTGTAGGAGCTCCCGGTGCTTGAAGTACTAATGCATAGGTTTATGTGACCTTGCAATAGAATTGTTTAGGAGTTAGGAGCTCAAACTAGATTCAACACCTCATTTGCTTTGTGCAGGATCTTTTTGTGAGACGTTTTTAAAGTCATAGATAGAGGGGTGAAGTCTTGGCGAAGCGATTAGTTTAAATTCCGTATTAATATCGGTTAGCCAACGTAATTAGTTTTAGAAAGGACTATTCTCTCGTCCGCCATCTCGACCCTACAAGGCCTTGGGCCTAGACCCCGCCTTTCTTGGTCGTTGTGAAGATCCTCGCTTTTTCAAGGGTGGATCTTTGTTGATCAGGTGGTAGTAGCTACGGAGGTCGCCGTTTTGGTGATTGTGGTTGTCGGTCGAGAGGATAGACGCGTGAGTTACTGTTGGAAGCAGTGATGGTGCACATGTCGAGGCAATGGTCGAGGACTCGGTCTGCTTTCGACTCAACTATTGCAAGGGTCATCACCTTGCGGGGATCAGCTTTATGTAGCCGGTGGTCGTAGTAGCAATGGTTGTTGTTTCGGGCGGTCGTTGAGGGTAGATAGACACGTGAGTTGTCCGTCTTGCCTACTCTGTTCTAGGTGAAGTTGAGGCCATTGATGGTGCCGATGGGGCCTGAATTTGGGTGTAGATCTGCAACCAAAATGTCACCGAGGTAGATGTATTTGAGGTCGAAGGCGGCGAGTACTTGGCCGAGGATGATCACAAGAAGCACCATGACGCCAATTCAAACAACCTGACTGCAAAGGATGTAGCAATGTCTTAATAGAACTGAAACAAACACCATAGGAATTGCAAAGAATGAAGATTCGAGAAAATGCAGCCTTGGAACCAACGAATGCACCTAGGATAGAACCTCCAACTTTAGGAACCCAAAATTGGGAGAACACACCATCAATCCAAACTGCTTGGTCCAATCTCTTGCTCGAACATGTGATGAGACAAGCGAAAGCGAAAGCAAGGGACATGGAACAACAAATTGCAAGGGTTCGAAACTTCTATTAGCATGAAAAATAATAGGACAAATAACCTACATTGGCAAGAGAGGGGAAACTGAAAATCCTGTGTAAAATCCAAAGTCCATGACACCAGAAATCTAGCAAGCCAGTAAAACCACCACCATCAGAATAAAGTGGATCTAGCAAGGCCAAGGGATGTACCAACAGGAAACCCTAGCTACTGGCAATCAGCCACACTGACGGCGCGTGACTTCGCATCCGGTTTCCTACAAATATTGGGCGGGTGTTGGACGGATCCAACAACACAAGCAACAAATACGACCATACGTGCAGTGGATACAGCCGAGGAGTCACAGCAAGCCAAGGCCGAGAGAGAGAGAGAGAGAGAGAGAGAGAGAGAGAGAGAGAGAGAGAGAGAGGAGAGGGGAGGAGAGAGGCGGAGGAGGGGTCGATGTGACCGCCGAAGGTCGATCCATGGCCAGCTCGCCTACTGTCGGGGCCGGCAGCAGCGACAGCGGTGGCAGGGCATCGACGTGGTGAGATATCTTGGAAGGGGGAGGGGAAGGACGGAGGAGCATGTCTAGGAGGCTGGAGAGAGACGAACGTCAAGGGAGAGCTGCCACAACTCGAGACTTTCAGAGAGAAGCCGAAGCCAAGTGAGATTGACATGAGCCGAGCCAAAGAGCCACGACTCTTGCGGTCCCTCCAAAAAACAAAGATAAATATAGTGGGGTCGGCACGTATCTCAAGAAAACCACAACCATGCGAGATAAGTTGGGCGTGCGCTCGGGTGAACATTATTTCCGCTCCGCACATGCGAACAAGAGCTGGCCGGGAAGGTGCAGGATTCGGTCATTTGGGGAGGGGAACCAGCCTCCGGCTGCAGCCTTGGCCCTCTAGGGTGGCGGAAGGGGCAAGCCGCGGTGGTTGCCATCAGGGAAGGGGCTCCCACGCCAAG
The DNA here is from genome assembly GCA_015847255.1 of Hyparrhenia diplandra. Classification (NCBI taxonomy): domain Eukaryota; kingdom Viridiplantae; phylum Streptophyta; class Magnoliopsida; order Poales; family Poaceae; genus Hyparrhenia; species Hyparrhenia diplandra. The sequence goes on from JADLZK010009087.1 coordinate 174,021, forward strand.
GATGTGCTGATCTAGTGGACCGTGACTGGTGATGCCTAGGGTTTGCGGAGTGGGAGTGGAGAGGGAGAGAAGAGGGAAGGGGAGAAAGATAGCACAACGCGAAGGTAGCTTCGGCACCACCACCAGTGGCGGTGGCCAGGGTCGAGCGGGTGTGCGTGGTGGGGGTAGGAGGGGTGCGGGGAGCGGTGCGGCGTCCCCGAGTCACCCTGGCTGCGACGAAATGTATACAATTTCAATCATTTTGTGGACAGCAGTGGGGAAAACTCAGGAGCACCAGTCCATGCAATTTGCTAGATGTCACTCCTTGTGACTTAATTGGGAGGTCTAGAAAGAGCCGAACTCAGAGAACTTCAAGTGGAATTAAGATACTCCATTGCAATTTTGCTTGGTGCATTGCTGGTGTACGTCAAAAACGTGAGGAAGATTGCTGTGGAAGAATAGGGTATATGGCTATATGCTTAGTTTGCATGCATGTTCAGGTTGCAATGACAGGACTATATGAAACTAACCGAGCAATTCACGCAGCGCAGCAAGTCGGTAGGATGAAAGGAAAACCCTGAATGAAACTTTGGATATTGGCAGCAGACAAAGGGATATCGACCAGATCGATGCAATCATCTAAACATGGAAGATTAGCTCATCACCTGGATCGAAGGAGAATTTTTACCAGCGATATTGGCAAGGAATCGGTTTCTCTTCTGGTTACGTTTGGCGGAGGGAACAGTATAAGTGTAGATCCCCGGCCTCCGCTCCTATCTATCCTCGTGAACCCTAGTCGGCAGTTGGCACCATGGCGCCGCCAGCGCGGCGTCTCCCGGACGATCTCATCCCCGATATCCTCGTCCGCCTCGCGCCCGACGACCCCACGAGCGTCGTCCGGTCCTCCGCCGTCTGCAAGGCCTGGCGCCGCATCCTGGCCGATCCCACCTTCGCCGGCCGCTACCGCGCGCTCCACCCGACGGCCCCTGTGCTCGGCTTCCTCCACAATCACAACCAGAGCCACGTCTCCCGCTTGGTTCCCACCACCACGTCCACCTTCCCCGCCACCGAGCACCACAAGCACCACGTGCACGACTGCCGCCATGGCCGCGTCCTCTTCTACGACTACGACTACGTCCGCCGCCCGCCGTCCACCGAGGCCGGGTTCGTCGTCTGGGATCCGATCAACGGCTTCGACCAGCTGCACAGATTCCGACCGGGTTTGGGGGATACCTGGGCGCAGCAGGCCGTGCTCTGCGCCGACGGGGTGGGCTGCGACCACCGCGGCTGCGCCGGGGGGGACCCTTCATCGTCGCGGCAGCCGCCATGGGGTTTGGCGGAGACGATGAAAATTTGGGAAAATCCTCGATAGCGCAGGCTGACTTCTACTCGTCCGAAACCGGCGGGTGGCGCATGCACATCTACACCGACATCGGGACACCCTTCCACCTCAGGGACGTCCCGGCGGCCCTCGTCGGGGACTCGCTCTACTTCGTCGGCGACGCCGGGATCCTCCTGCGGTACCGGTACGATCTCCTACGCCGCCGACTGGACCAGAATGATCTCCTATACCGCCGACTGGGCCATCTCTGTGGCAGAGATTCCGGGTATATCTCTATCAGCGATCGCGACTACCTGTCGGTGATCAAGCCGCCAGAGGGCAAGCGTCTCCGCAACGTCTGGGTCTTGGCGGCGGAGGACGGCGGGCTGGGATTGGCCAGCCTGTACACCAACAGCACCAGGCTCCACCTGTGGGCGAGGGAGGCAGCTGCAGGCCCCGTCGTCGAAGATGCCGGACAGTGGGTGCTGCGCAGGGTCGTTGATCTCAAAACAATGCTCCCGATTCGCAACCCCATGAGGAAACCAATTTTGCGTGGAGTTGCGGAAGACGGCAGCGTCGTTTTTGTGAGCACGGAAGATGGCGTCTTCACCGTTGGCGTTGGCCTCGGGCCGTCATTGGTGACCAGGAAGGTGAGCGAGGTGGTCAATGTCGACAAACTCGTGCATCCCTTCATGAGCTTCTACACGGAGTCATTGCTGGTACGGCCTCTCTTATTACTCTACTTGCCTACGTTTCGCTGATTATTATGTATGATTATTTCTATAGAAGTATTGAGTTTGACAATGGATTTGCCTCGGCATGTTTATCTGCTCTCGTACATATATAGAGTGTGATTGCTGATCATTAACATGATTATAAGCTTAATGTTTGCTCTCATACCTTTTCAGCTGAAGCTAGCCAGTGGCAAGAATGCAGCACACCAGTAGTGACGGATTACTGATGTTCTATATATATGACTTGCTTGACACTATATATGGTCTGGCAAAATGTAAGGAATCAACCAATCCCGTGACCATTTATAGCCTATTCAGCTGGCTAGTGGCCGGTGGCCGGTGCTGCTGATTTATGCTGAGAGAAAAATACCGCTGGTAGGCTGGTGTGGCTAGTACTCATTTGCACGAACTGGGTGAGATGTCTTGTGTTGCTTTTCTTTCTTGTGTTCAAATTATCTGTTATGGTGTTCAGTAAGAAAAATTTAATCAGTCACTTGATAAGTCACCATTCACATTGTCGAGGATCTTGGATTAAACACACAATAATAAATTTCTAGTCTTTTTTTTTTTCGAATCAAATCTATATCTATCTATACCTACTAATAAAGAGAGAAAATTTCCGTCGTCTGCCCTCCACCTTCGTCCAGCCTTCTGTCTTTTTTTTTTGTCCGCGTTCACTTTCCTACTGTTACGATTGCCTCCTCGCGCAGCCACTCGGACCGGAAAAGAAACTCTATCCAACTTTGTGTGCCTTGGTGGAGACAAAGACCGTATACAAGACGTATTTCATCAAATCAAATCAATACCGAAAGGAAACAAGAAAATAAGAGAGGCAAGATGTGCCCCTCCGCCGTGGTGAGACGGGCAGGTGCCATGGCGTGCAGAGGCGGACCTCGAGTGCAGGCTACACCGGCAAGGGGGAGCACGGGTGCAGGCCGCAATGATATGGTGGAGCTCGATGACGAATTGACGACACGGAGCTCAGCTGCCGGCTACGGGCCACAGAGCGTCGCTGGATGGCGGTGAGGCGGAGATCGGCCACGAGCCACAGGGTGCGATGGCGACGTGAAGCTCGGCTCCTCTACGGTGGCGGTGTGGAACAACAACTTACGTCCGTGGCCTCGTGTCCTACGTGTGGTGCGGTGGGGAGGCGTTGATGGGGGAGGCCCAGAGGCATGGCCTCGGGAGCTGCCACCACGAGTACGAGCGCCGCGATGAGAGGAAGGTGCGGCGAAGGGAGCAGAGACGGTGGGCAGCTGGAGGCGGAAGCCGAGTGAGGCGGCATGCGCAGAGCGAAGCGGAGGCGGAGGTTGCAGGCAGCGTGCGGCCGGACTTTTCCGTTCGTGTGTTTTGCAAAGGGATTGTGGAGGTTTTTTTTTTTTTTTTTTTTGGCCATGGGAAGCCAACGCGGTGTGGATTTGATTTTGTTTGACACTGGATGCTCGGACGGGCGGGGACTTGGCCGCACAGTTTTTCCGTGTGTCGGACAATACCGTAACAAAACGTATTTTATTGAAACCTGAGTTCAAATAACCAAGTTGATAGTTCAAGTAATTAAAACCTGAGTTGAATTCTAATAAATCCCTCTAATTAAATACTTTCATCGATGTGGAGGAAGCCAAGAAAGTCGCTAACTAGATAGTTGTATTAACACGGAGTATGTGTTATGAAAATAAAAGAGTATTTTATGATTAGATGTTTCTATGTGCTTTGCAATATAAGAAAAAATTACCAAGACAATATTTTTAACTCTGATACAACTTAATAGCGCATTGTAATGTTGTTATATATATATTAATTTATATTATGGATTTCAGATTTATGATATCATTTTTTAATAATATTTTAATAGTTTTTTCCTCTCCCGTTGCAACGCACGGGCACTCTTCTCTAGTTTTTTTACTAATAAAAAGAGAAAATTTCGTGTGTGCGGACCGTAGGATCATCCTCAGCCATCGGATTAGCGTCAACGGTTTAGATTGACTGTCGGATAAGTGGGCCTATGAGGTAGCGTGGACCAACAAAATTGCACAGCCTAGGCCCATGCGGGACTTTATATCTTGAGTATTGAATAGGAATTCTAATCCAAATAGTTCTTTTCTCTTCTATCTCTATCTTTATCTTTATCTTTATCATTATTTTCTTTCCTATCTTTTTCCAAAAATGTTCGGACTTATCTAATTTTTGCCGTTCTCAGTCATGAAACTACGTATCGAATTAGGATAAGACTCAAGCTATCCTGCTCGGGCTACAGTTCCAAAATAAGAACAAGGATCCAACTCCAAAATCCATATTCCATACGCTACATTCAAAGTTAGGGATTCAAGATATCAAAACCCAAACTAATTAAAACGAAATTGGAATTCACATGCGACTCCGCATGCTGGTTGAACAAATCAAAACATAAACACCTAGATATTTACATATGCATCGTACACATAAAAAGGTTTTGAGAACGAAAATTAATTGCTTGCATTGTAGTTCAATACGATATTTGTTAGAATCAGAATACAATATATATTAGAATCAGACTTTGTTTAGTTGCTAGAAGCAAATTATTCTAACTTATATGATCATGGCTCATGAGTTTAGGTTATTTGCAATTGGACTGCCTCAGTCATTGACTCATTGCTCACGTGAGCTGTTCTAAATCGTATGAGCACGGAAGAAAATCTCCATTGTGTAGTAGTTAGATTGAGATTGATAAAAAGAAAGTTAGGATGAAGTTTTGGTTCTTTAATAAAAAAGGTATAGTTTTATCTCCCGTTGTAACACACGGGCATATTTGCTATTAATTAATAAAGTTCCAATTTATGTGTCCTTTAAACCTTTTTCAGAAAAAAAATGCTATCACGCAAAGCTATGGCTGTTGTTCATTTTTGTCCCTTGGAGATAAAATCGAGCCTGGAAACCATGAGGGCCAGGGCCTTACTTTAGGGGTCCAATTTGGACGAGCGTGTCACGTGTGTCCGGCCATTGCCGTGTGTCCGGCTCTTAGCCAAGTGCCAAATATCGGGCACTCAGCTAAGAAGAGATACACCGAGTGCCATCAGTGGGGAACACGACATAGAAAAACACTTTCGACAATGAGCGAGTGTCTATACAGCGGGCTCACGGCAAAACGATTACACTCATCCTAGGAGCAACCTAAGCCGAGTGCCAAAGCGGTAGCACTTTCGGCAAAAGGGGTCCCCCGGATAACAGCCACTTCCGTCGCCCACCGCCGTCATCCACCGTCGCCCATTTGCCGAAAGTGTCCACCGGCGGCAATCGGCAAAGCACCCGGGCACACGGGAAAATTTTAGTTTTGCTGAGCCCACACACACGTGACACTCGGCTTAGGGGCACTCTTTGCCAAGTGTATTCCAGGACACTTGGTAAAGAATTTTATTTTTTTGCTCAATTGCCTTCAAACTTTTTCTCCTCAACACATACCACATTACCTACTCCCCACGACAAAGTTTGGTGCATTTTTCAATTTATTTGCTATATATAACTAATTAATTTCATTTTAAATAATATTTTAATGGGGTGAAATTTGAACTGCAGGTCATTCAAATATTTAGAAATGTGGTGTGTAAAATTGATATTCAAGTTAGTCCACCTAGTTTAAGGCCCTACTTATGATATGATTAGGGTTTTCAAACATCTCGTTTAGGAAACACGACCCCAATCATGTGGATGAATGGTTTTTTTAATTGTATAAAAAGAAAACAAGGTAAAAAAAATCATGAAATTCGACGAAGTTGTCGATCATATCATATGTGGAGGCTGTGGAAAAAAAATTGAGAAGGTTTAAAATAAGTTGTCATCTACGTTGCTTAAAAAACCCGATACATCGCCTAAGAAGTTTCGGGGTTGTTGAGAGTGACCCCTAAGTGTCGACTTACAGCGACGATCAAATTGTGATTTGACTTTGAAACTTTTCTAAAGGCGAAAGACATCGAATATAATGTCATGGTAAAATTTAGAGATTTTTTTGGATCCGTTTGATAATTATTAATTTTTTATTGCGTGTATACAAATGGAATGTGAGCTACAACAACATAGAATCATGGTCCGTTTTTGCAAAATTATGAAATTTGCATTGTTTTGTGAAATTTTTATGGTATGTTAAATGTTTATTCAAACAAAATTAGAAGAAACAATTTAGGAAAAGGAAAACCAAAAAAGAAAAATTCTTTTTAAAAAAATTTGTCTTTGCCAAGTGTCTATCATTCGACACTCGGCAAAGAAACAGCGCCATTTCCATTGTTGTTGGCGCAGCTGTGAATTTTTGGGATGGTTTCTTCGCCGAGTGTCTAGTACGTTGACACTTTCGACAGCGAAATGGCATTTTTTTTTTTTTGCGTGGCTGCGAAAATTTTGGGGATCGCTTCTTTGCCGAGTGTACATCTAGAACACTCGGCAAAGAAAGCTTTTCCTCGTTTTTTTTTTTTTTTTATTCTCTTTTTGTTCTTTGTCGAGTGTCTAGATCGTGGCACCCGCAAGAGAGAGGGTGAAGTATATTTTTTTAACGAAAACCCACCTTATCCCCTACCACTCTCACTCCTGCTGTCTCCCTCACTCCTCACTCTCACACTCTACCCGCCCCGTCGGCCGCCGACGAGCAACGCCGCAGCCCCACCACGCCCCGCCGCCCTACCACGCCCAACCTCGCCCCACGCCGCCACGCCCGACCCGCCACCGCGCTCGCCTCGCCAAGCCTGCCATCCCCCGCTTTGCCCGCCCGCCATTGGCCGTACCCGCGCCGCCCGCCCGCCCGCCCACCATCCGCCGTCCCCGGTCGCGCCGTCCCCGCCCGCCCCGCCCCTGAGACCGGTGCCCCCACCGGAGGAGAGGGAGAAAGGGAGAAGGGGGGAGGAGGAGAGGGAGGATGGGAAGATGAAGGAGGAGGAAGGGGGAGTGTGAGGCCGATGCCCTGGCTGCCCTACCCTACGTCCGCGCCCGCCACTCACACCACCCTGGCCACCGACGCCTGCCACCGACGCAGGCACCCCGCCCCCGACCACATACGCCCCCGCCGGCAAGAGGAGGAGGAGAAGTGGGAAGGGGAGGCCGACGCCCCCAAGTACCGGAGGAGAGGGAGGAAGGGAAAAGGGGGAGGAGGAGAAGGAGAGGGAAGAGAAGGAGTAGCAGAAATTTGGGGGGAGGAGGCCGACGTCCGTGCTTGTTGTTCATGCTTGTGGTCCAACGTACTCCGGGCTCATGCCGCCTACCATCCCCGTTTTCGTTCGCCCACCACTCAAGCAAGGTGAGCTTTCTTGCTTTGTAGTGGTGGTAGTATGTGAATGGGAGCCTGCAATGCATACATGTCCGTCGGCCATCGTGCCATTGTTTTCTTGCAGGTATTGAAAACCTCACCGTGTAGGGGAGGTTTTGTCGAAATTTTTAATTGAACCCATCTTTTTTTTCAGGTGACATCCCATCGGTGCCTAGCCGGAGCACGTGACTTCACCTCCACTGCGGGGCTGCCTGCACCGCTAGGTATAACTCCTCTTTACGTATGATGGTCATAGATCACGTAACCTAGTTAGGCATCTCCCATTCGAAAGTGATACAGATGGAAGTCCTGAGGATGTGTAGAAGGGGTTTGTTTCAGTGCTCTACTCGTATTCGAGAAGGAATTTCGGTAGTACCTCCCTGTTGTTCTCCGGATACACAATCTCCCTACCGGGACGTGTGTTTGGAGAACAGCGGGGAGGTGCTGCCAAAATTCTATCTCGGATACGAGTAGTGCATGGAAACTGACGCCATCTACGCATCCTCGGGTGGGATTAGGACCTATCTTTACCTATTAGATAGTAGGATCTTCGTGTAGAGATGCAATGGAGTATTATATTACTCACATGGAGTATATGGTAAAGGATGGATGACTGTGGGTGGATGTATAATGGCTAGAATGGTTATGGAGCTTGGAGCGAGGAATGGGTGACGAAGACCAATGCTTTCTTGGAAGCAACATTTTAGCGGGCTAATGAAGGTGCTAAAGTTTGGTGTCCCTGCAGCGAGTGTAGGAACAGGCGTAAACAAGAAAAGTTACAAATGGGTAAACACCTTGGCAAGCATGGATTTAAGCCAGACTATACCTGGTGGACCTACCATGGTGAAGGACGTAGGAGAGACGAGGCCCTGAGACAATGCATCGAGGATCACTATCATGAAGCAAACTTTGGTGGAGGATGTACGGATGAGGGTGACCATGCAGAGGCAACCGCAAAGATGTATTACGACATGTTGTCAGCGGCACAGAAACCCCTTCACCGCCATACAAAGGTCTCTCAACAAGATGCCATTGGACGCCTTATGGCCTTGAAGTCCCAGTGCCACTTCAGTCGAGACTCCTTTGAGAGAATGCTCATAGTTTTAGGCACTTTGCATCCAGAAGGTCACGTCCTTCCAAAGAACATGCATGAGTCGCGGAAACTCCTAAATATATTCAAGATGCCATATGAGCAGATACATGCTTGTAAGAATGGTTGCATCTTATTTAGGAAGGAACATGAGAATGCTACGCAATGTCCAAAGTGCAAATCCTCTATGTACCTGGAGCAGGACTTAGGTGATGGCCAGAAGAGGTAGATGAAAATCCCCGTAAATTTCCTACGACACCTACCGTTTGTACTGAGGATCCAACGGCTATACATGACTGAGGAGTCAGCGAAGCAGATGACATGGCACAAAACTGGACATCGATACAATCCAGACAAGATGGTACATCCTTCAGATGGCGAAGCATGGCAACATTTGGATAACATTCATCGTGTCAAAGCTCTTGAGGCTTGTAATGTACGTGTGGCGATGGCAACAGATGGGTTCAATCCTTATGGATTGATGGCTGCCCTATACACTTGTTAGCCTGTGTTCGTTATCCCACTCAATCTCCCACTCGGTGTCGTGTTCCAACGGCAGAACATATTCATGTCGTTGATAATTCCTGGGCACCCTGGGAAGAATATGGGTGTGTTCATAGAGCCCGTGATTGATGAATTGATCAAATCTTGGGATGAGGGGGTATGGACATATGATCGAGCTACAAAGCGAATTTTCAAGATGTATGATTGGTACCAGTAATACATGCATGACTTCGTGGCATATGGAATATTCTACGGTTGGTGTGTTCACGGCAAATTTGTAGCAAAGTCAGGACTCCACGGCCATACATAGGAATCCCACTGTTGCTCCACGACCATGAGCACCTCAGGACTGCATTTATGCTCGCATGTCCACTTGGCACCGCATTTGTAGCAGAGTCCCTAGGCGCGGCGATAACATTTCAGTGCCCCCAGAGGATTTTTAGTAGGAGGAATGACAGCTCGATCATGCGCGCCCGGGGTCGGCAATGCTTGTTGAACCATTGCTGGACGAGCTGTTGGAGGAAGCAGCAGAGGAAGTTTTGGTGAAGCAGCTGAACGAGTCGATGAAGACCAATCACCAGGACGAATCTGCCGAGCCGCCAACAATGCCGCCTCCTGAATCAAAGAGTTTGTGGTTGATGAATCATAACAGCAGCACGAATATCATAACGTAAACTATCAATGAATCACATAGCAAAAGACAACTCATCATGTTGGGGAGTATAAACTTTCAATTGATCAGTGAGTTCAGTGAATTTGGACAGGTAGTCTGTGACTGTGGTGGTTTGGTTGATGTGGAACATCTGGCGTATTAATGACTCATGACGCACACGATCAAAACGATCATGCATGATCACACAGAAGGAATTCCAAGTGAGAGTTGGAATAAGATGCTCGATGGACTAGTACCACAACGAAGCTGGGCCATCAAAGTGCATCTCAGCGATTTCAATCCACAGTGGCTCCTCCACAAAGTACATACGAAAATACTTCTCGTCTCTATGGCACCAGCAGCATGGATTATCACCATCGAAATGAGGGAAGGGAACCTTAGCCAGGCGACCCTTCTGACCCTGGTTGTTGTGACAATCAGGTGGGCGGGTGTAAGGAAAACCGACTTGAGTTTGAAAATTGTGTGGTGTTGGAGGATCGGAGTTGGGAAATTGGCTTGGGCGAATGGGATCTGCTGGTGGATTGGGTGGAAGTGGTTGGCGAGGTATAGGCGCTAATGGAGGTGGACGCGACTATGATTTGGAAGCGGTGGAAGAAAACACAACTGGGTTTTGGGGAGGACGGAACATACCATGATTGGGTTCGGGGGATCAGTCGTGACGACCCCGATCCCCGAACACGGGCCCAAACACGGGCGGTGTGGCGGTTGGTGCGGCAGATGAGCGCGCGGCCGCCGGCCGACCGCCGCAAGACGACGCCCGGAGGCAATTCGTCAACACCTCAGCAGATTTCTCGAGCTTCTTCACGGTACAGAGAACGTCTTCGAGCACGCCATCAACGTCAGGACGCTAGGTGTTATGAGACCGCGTCATGGCCTCCAGGGACTCGACGCGCGCAATGCACTCATTAGCGACATGGCCGACCCGCAGAGACGCCTGGCCGGCGACACGGGCATCGATGTTGGCGTCGCGATCGGTGAAGTTTGCCTCCAGCGTCGCGAGGCTCCCCTCCACCGCAGACACTTGTCGATCTGTGGGAGCTGCCTCCAAGTCGTAGAGATGGCGAGCGATATCGGCGACGCGGGTGTCTACGATGCGGTGCCGCTTGACCAAGCTCGCCTCCAGGTCGTTGAAGTGCCGGTTGAAGCCCGCTTCCTGCTCATCGAAGCGGCGATTCAACCCCGCCAATCGGTCGAGCACCAACTAGATGTTTGGATCCATGACTCCACGGGAACGCTGCCGGCGAGTGAAGTGGGGATGGGGAAGGGGATCCAGGATCCGAGACGAGTCTCTGATACCAGATTGTTAGCAACCACGAGTTCTATAGCATGAATTCAACCCAAATTACATGTAGGTAGCAATATTCGCCGCAGCGATAGAAGAGAACGAGGAAGGAGTAGAGGAGGAAGACGAGTTTTGGGTACAGAGTTTATGAATCTAAATGAATGCCTCCCCTGCTCTCGAACACACCCAATATACTCACGCAACCCAGGCTGCACCAGCAACACGAGGATTGGGTCGAGCCATCCATCTGGGCCTTGCTGGGCTTGATGGCGAAGCCTGTTCGGCAGCGCTCGATCGAGGGATGCTGACAGGCAACGATAGAGGACATGAACTGAGTATCACAAAGGAATGAAAGGTCCCGTGATAACCCAAGAGAAAAGAGAGTTTTAATTAGGTGACTAATTTGAAACTTCAATCCTAGGGCTCAATTTAAACTACCACTAGAAAAACCCTAAACTATTGTAGCAAGACATGAACTTAAGGTTTTCCTAGTGTGTTCTAACTTGCCCTCAACACAAAAGAGTTATGCAACTTAGAGACAATCCTATCAACTTGCCTATAGCTAATCTAGCTAGGAAGGTAGAGGTCATACAAGCAAAGCGCAAGCGAAAGCATGCAAAAACATGGTAAATAAAGAGCTCAAGCTAGAGAAGGCAAACTCTCAACGACGATATATCCTATATATTAGTTGCCAAATGGCAACACCAAGCAAACACTAAAGCTCCATATAATTCCCTGCAGTTACTTAAGCCTTGTTTAGATGGCTAAAATTTTCTAACCCAACTTTCAAGTTTTTCACTCTCTCTCCATCACATCACATTAAATACACCAAAAGGCATATGTTCGGAGTATGAAATGTAGATATAACTAATTACACAGTTTGCGAGACGATTCTTTTGAGCCTAGTTACCCCATGGTAGGATAATATTTACCACAAATAAACGAAACGTGCTACTGTGTGTTACAGGAGTTCCAACAGTGCTTTTTGCAAAATTTTTCTAACATCTAAACAATGCATTAGTCTGTCCCGATCATGGTGTTGGATTCACCACACAAGTCACCCACCAAGCAAATTATTCTTGTCAACAATTTCAACATTTTTAAATAGGACCATCCATGCATCACACGACTTGGGACAACCATGCTAGAAAACTGGGCTATCTGCTGCAATCCTGCAAGAAAAAAAAAAAAAAAAAATGCACTACCACCATGGCAAATGATATCTAACTAAGGGCTCGTTTGAATGCGGTCCAATCCACATGCATGGTTTATGAGAATTAGGGTGGATTAGAGTGCATCCGAACAAGGCCTTAAACTAACAACACGACTTCCTTGATATATATAGGCATTCAAATACGTTCGTCCCCATCATCCTTGGCCTTCTCGACACCAGCTTCATTTTCATCTGCTCCATGTATGATCACTGGAGCCGGCCTATACCTCTTGGCAAACACGACGAACGCCAAGAGATCGACGGCGTTGAGTGCTGCTATGAGGTAGAAGAACCAGTCCACATGACCCATGTTGAGGTCCTGAGGTATCCACCCAGGCCGGCCACCTCTACAGGTGATGGTCATGACCAGAGTGACGAGAAGGCTGCTCACAAAGCTCCCGGCGGACATGGAGGCGACGCTCATGGCGCTGCCGAGGCTCCTCAGGCCTTCCGGCAGCTGGTCGTTGAAGAACTCCGTCATGGTGACGTACATGAACACCTCGGAGGCCCCGATCATCAGGTACTGCGGGATCTGCCGGAGGATGTTGAGAGAGCTGGACGCGTCGACGCCTCCCGTGGTGGCGCGCATCAGCCTCTGCTGCTCCACCACGCCGGAGGTGATCATGGCGGCCGTGGAGATGACGAGCCCGGTGCCCATCCTCTGGAGCTCCGTCGGCTCGTGCGAGACCTTGGTCATGACCTTGACGATGCAGAACCTGTAGATGAAGACGAAGGCCGTAACGCCCAGTATCTCGAAGACGCCCATGCCGGCCGCAGGGACCTTGAGCTTCCACACCGAGTTGTCCATGGCCTGCGCCTGCTCGATGAACACCGACGTCATCTGCGAGTAGGACGTGGAGAAGAGGATGCTGCAGAGCCAGATCGGGATTAGGCGCAGGATGCACTTGAGCTCTTCCACTTGGGTAAGCGTGCACAGCCTCCATGGATTGGGCGGTTCGACTTGGAGTTGGAGGGCAGATGCTGGATCTTTAGTCACGGCTGCCTTGTCCAAACACCTGATCCATGATGAAAACGAAGAAACATATAAACATGTATATATATATATAAACAAACAACAAAGACCGTATGTATGTACCTGTATTCTGGTGTGTGCACCATCTTCCTGACCCCGGTCTTGACATGAGCTCCATGGGCAGCATCAGGGTCATACAGATCCTGCTCTCTCACGGGAGCTCTGACGCGCCTGTTCCTCACGGCGGCGACAAGCACCTGGCAGACGCTGACGACGGCGTTGCCGCTAGCCAAGAAGTGCCTGTACCTCATGGTCCCGACGGCGAAGAGGAGGTAGCCGAGCATCGCGGCGGCGGTGGCGATCCAGAAGGCCTTCACCCACAGGCCCTCGTCCTCCATGTAGGCGAGCGCGGTGACGGCGAGGATGCCGCCGAGGTTGTTGGCGACGAAGAAGTAGCCGAAGAAGGCGGACTTGGACTTGCGCTCCCGCGCGTCGGTCTCGTCGAACTGGTCCGCGCCGAACGTGGTCACCGCCGGCTGGTACCCCCGTTCCCCAGCGCGATCTGGTAGATGGAACGTAGAACACCGCCGCCTGCAACGTCGTCGGCGGCTTGCAGTGCTCCTGCCGGCCACCGCCGTCGCCGAAGTGGCACGACTTGTCCAGGAACACGTGGCACGCCACGGCCAGCTCCACCAGTCCCTGTTGGACAGGACAGTAGTGTGTATGTACAGTCAGCATGGATCGATGCAGTATGGACAGGACAGTAGAGTTGTACGTACGGCGAGGAAGATGAGCTGGAAGATTGTGCAGGCCTTGTATCTGCCCCAGTAGGAGTCGCTGACGATGGCGCCGACGATGGAGAAGACGTAGGTGGTGCCGTTCCAGTTGCTGGCCTTGCTGGCGGCGTCCGCGTTGTCCAGACGCATCACCACCGACATGAACGTCACCAGGTTGATCCCCACGCAGTTGACCGCCAACGTCACCAGCGCCTGGTTGGCTGCAATGTAGTAATGTAGTAAAATCTGAATTTGGCAAAAGTCAAACAGTGTGAAGTGAAGATAGTAATTAAGAAACAGTAACTAATAAAAACCTGCTAAACTAATCCCTCAAGATAGTGTCCGGCCTCTACGACCGTTACGTCGTTGACTTATTACGTACCGAGCATGAGGAAGCCGGCGAACCATCCTCCTGACCTGTCTCTACGGCACGGCTTTCCGGTCCAGCCCACCGACCCGTCCCGGGTCACCGTCACCGTCGCCGTCGCCGTCGCACTGCCGCCGCCATGGTCGTCCGCCTCCTGGATCAGGTCCACCTCACAGGATGGGCGCTGTTGCAGAGGTAGCTCAGCAGTCGGGGACGGAGTCCAGCTACCCTCCTGCATGTGGATTTGCATATACATATTCACATCAAGGGAAAAGAGAGTATGTAGGTATTGCAAACAAAAATCCAATCGAAATTAAACCCATGCATAGGCATGGCACTTACAGCCATATTCTGCAATCAGGCTAAGACGACACAGGCGATGGCAACTGATCAAAACTTGGTTGGGACCGAATGCGAATGAATCACCGACCCTTGAATTTTGGTCCGATGGATCGAGATCCTCTTGTTCAGGGATGACGGACGAGTTTGGTCTTGCTCACGATCAGAGCATGGATCACCATGCTTAGGCCGGCGTACAGATATATAGAGAGAGATAGAGAGCAGCAGCAATACAATCCAACAGCCAGAGCCAGCAGGTATATATAGGGAAGGGAGGGCTGCGCCCGGCCGCGTCAAGTGCTTAGTCGTTGTCGTGTATGTCATCGTCTTAATTCTTCTCAGTCGTCTCACAGTATGTATCCTCGGCCTGCAAAATCGCACCATTCTGTGGACATCCTTCTGACCATATATATGACCATCATGGCCATAGTTAGCTATACGTGGCACATTTATTTTTTTTATAAATAATACCGTCGTCGTCGTCTGCAAGATTTGTATTCTCCACCACCGTATATGTACGGATTTCAAATGTGTTTGTCGCTGGTTTTAGCCAGGCACCACAGCCTCATGCAGTCCTTGATGGCAGCCGGCCGCTGGAGCACTGATGTCCTCTTTCAACAAGCAATAGTTGCAGATATAGGGGCAGGAGCGTCTGTTTGTGTTCTCTTTGATACTCCCACCCAATCACGACTGCACCCAATCCTAAAATGTCTCTTTTAGGACAGTATGTCACATGCGTGCTCATGGCTTTGCAAAGCTTGGTTTGTCTTCTCCACCACCACCACCACCACCACCCGTACCATAGTTCCTTGTATAAATCTGCAGCCCTGACCCTAAATTCTCTAGCCTGCAGCCCTGAACATAATGGATAGAATCACCTAAACTCAAATTATTTAAAGTTTGACCAGCTTTATAAGAAAGGGCAACACTATCTACAACACCAAATCAGTGCATGTATATTCATGATGTATCTAGTGGCACTACTTTATTTGGTGCTCATAAATATTTATGCCCTTTTTAAAATAGTTTGACTTTTGCACGTCTCAGTGGGAGTGTCATGTGAGTTTCATATGCATTTAATACATTACACATGACTATATTTATGACATGATAACGGTTTTAAGAAGAGATAAAAGAGAACTGATGAAACTCTCTTGCCATTTATCAACTCAATATGAATCATGAAACTAAAATTTATGACGTAATAGAATGAAATGATGCATTTCATCCACGTTGCGTTTTATTTTACGTGATGTGGTAGTATGGAAACAACGCCATGAAGCTCTCTACTGAGAATAGACTAGTACAACTGTAAAGTTGATTTAATTTTGGGATAGAGACGGGTTGAAACCGCTTTGTTTTATCTACCAATGTTGTAATAATAAGAAGTTTGCTCACCTCGATATGTAGTAACACATTTTATTAGCTACTATACTAACTTTATGTGATTAGACATGTGATGTCCGTGCAATGGGACAAGATCTCGCCGTCATTTAGGATGTGCTTCTACTATCGCTTTTGCATGACTGGCCTACTGTGTAGATATGTTAGAACTATGTTCCAATGTTTCTAAAGTTGACGTACTATACATTACATGCTCTCGTTACTGACGCATAATCATAGTTTTGAAGGAATACATGTTCTCCTCGTGTAACATTGTCTTTATGCACCATAATATATCTTGTAGACAACAATATGTAGTTAGTGGTGTTAGCATCATTACATTTCACAAAAAAATACATGGAAAGTAGCATAAATTATTTGAATTTCCTATTCCTTGTCAAATTAATCTATTGCTTTGAACTACACACAAGTAATCTTTAAGAAAATGTAGACTTGAAACCAGTATAAACTCTCCATGCATGTTAGTTTTTTTCCTAGAGCTTGCACATCAAGGATAATAAGGAGACACAAGATACTAAAAGACATATTATAAGAAACAAAGAGCTTTAATTACTAGAGCTAGTATGCCTGCAAGCATGCATGGAATTTAAGTCCTACAGTAATATCTTGAGAACAAATCATAAACCAACAAACTACTACATTTATTTATTTGCAAGAATATGTCATTGCCACTAGAGATAGACCTATATAGTCTGCTATAGATATTTAAGTGTCTTCAAGTATATAAAGATAATCCAAAAGATTGGATTTACAATTAAATTAGTTGGCTCGACTTGTATTTGTATATGTTTTCAACCCCATATTCCATCCAAACAAACTCATTCATATTTATGGAGGGTTCACAAATCAAACCAATACACTCATTGCCACCCCTATTGGAAGATGTGCATCACCTGCTATATAGTTGCGTGCACCGCGTGCACACACACTATATAAAGTCATTGGGTGAGAGGGAAACAGTGAGATGTAAATTCCAAAAAAAAAAAAATACATGGTCCAAAAAAATATTCTTGCTCTTGGCTCTCAAAGAAATTTTGGTGAAACTGTTTTGTTTTACATTACTGTTGTAATAACATTTTTTAAGCTATGGTATACTAACCCAATGTGATTTGGAGACAAGATATAGTGTTCTCCATGTGTAACTCCGTTTTATGTTCACTGACTGAGGATAATTATTGTATCTTGCAGACAACAATATGTAGTTAGTGGTGTTAGTATCATTCCATTTAACAAAAGGGAAAGTTAGCATAAATTATTTGAACTTCCTATTCCCTATCAAATATGAATTACTTGAACAATACATAGCTAATTTCAAGACACAAATACACTAGAAACAATTATATTAAAAGTATCCATTTATGGATGTTTTTTTACCTAGAGCTTGCACATCCAAGAATAATAATTAAGAGACGTAATACATTAAAAGACATATAAGAAAAACAATGCTTTAATTAGTAGCAATAGTATATGTAGATCTTTTGCAAGCATGCAAGAGACTCAAGTCATATAACCATATAGTGGGAAAAAGATCCACATAGCAACAACGACTACAATTATTTATTATTTATTTATCTACTGCAATATATGTTGTTTCCACTAGAGATATGTGTAGATGGTTTGTGCTATAGATTTAAAGATGTGAAAAACATAATCTATAATTAGAAGGGGTCTATAAATTAGTATGGCTCCTCTAATGTTTGTATATGTTTTGAGGCTCTATCTCCAATTTATGCAAACTCATGCCTATATATCTTTGGATAGTTCACAAATCAAACCAACACATTCATTGTCACCCCTACAGGAAGGTATGCATGATCTTCTATAGCTACACGCATAGATACATAATTACAAAATTTATAAAATGATATGGACCGAAAGAGAAGATATTTAAAATTTTTTTGTGTTTGTATATTCTTACATGTCGTACAGGCAAAACAGTACATATATCTATGATAAATTCAACCACTACATCTCATCATTAGGTTCATAAAGATGCTAAGTCATACCAACCCAACCCAAAACTTCACAAACAAGACATCCATAGAGCTTCCTTTTTTAAAATCCTACCGAAACACTCTAAATGTGCATGAAACTAATTAGGTTTTGGTTAAATTTGTGTAGAATAATATTGGAATCAACAAAAAAGTTAAACCATTTGGACCTTGATAAAATATTATCAAAAATAGAAACTAGAGCACTTGAAAGATAACTTAATTTTACTTTGCACATACCATCTTGTTTTTTGAGCTCCCAACATGATACAAGCACATAATACAAAGTAAAATAACTTCAAAAGAAGTAAAGTATATATTATTACAACTCTAAATTTGACCTCTAGATCAGCAGAGAGGAGGTCACCTAGAAGAAAAATGTAGTAGTCACGCAAAGATCCAACTAATGTAACAAGCTAGTAGTCCAATGATATACATTGCTAATTTCTTTTCACGCATTTGTCATTTGAACCACACCACCATGTCTCTCATCAATAGACGAGTTGGCTGCATCAACATTTGTTTTGTTCTTTTTTGTTACGCCTTCTAGCACTTTGAGCCCAGTTGGCAAGATCTTTAGATACATTATCATCAAATATTGCTTTGTTGAATGAACTTCCCATCTTTTTTCAGCAGGGAACAAATAAAAATAACATTCATTAGCATCATATTCTAAAACAAAAGTAGATAGAGAAATTTAAATAATTTGAGACTCAAGATGGCTTTAATATTTGAAAACATCAATAAAATAGAATACATTTCCATTAGTTGACACATCAAAGAAAAAAATATACATTTCCTTTATTTCTCAATAGATTTCAGTTTTGGTTTTTTTTGCAACAATTAACGTAGAACAAAAAAAACTACAAATTTTATTAGGATACAAGTCAACATGATTTAGATCTTAAGATTTCTCAAAATAGGTGAATATACAACTAAATAGGCGAATCTAGAACTAGATGTATCGCAATTCTAGCTATAAGTATGGTCATTCCTATGAGGTTGATATGTGCCAATACAACACATATATTAGTAAATGGTGTTGTAAATAGAAGTATGGTTGTTAAACGAAAAAAGTATATATATGTGGGGGATCGATATTTGGGACACCCCTACAAGAGATCCCAACTCGTCATCCGCAAGCAAACGCGACCCCGGTCTCGACGCGCGAGAGGCGTAGCAAGATGAGACGACCGACCACGGCGCACGAGGTCTTCACAGCGTATGAGCTCCCGCCGCGGACGAGCTTCCTCCTCGCTTGAGCTCCCACACGCGAGCTCCCCGATCGGGACCCACCTTCCCGGTTCGTTCGAGCTCTCCCCATGACGCAGCCCCCGTCTTCATCACACCAAGACCTCGCTGGGGACCTCTTTCCGACTTCGCTCGAGCTCTCCCGCGACGAGCCCCGCGGCGACGACCCGCGAGAGAGCTCATCCGCCGCCTTCTCGGAGAAGCCTCGCAGGTGCGGGAGTTGGTCAACAACTCCCCCGACAAGTTCAACCACTCTCGACGAGCACCGTAGCCACGTGAGAGCTACAACTACAGGGAGAGGTCATTCGACCACCTCGCCATACCCCATCGGCTCCAACAGCTCCGCTACAGTGCCGTGCGGGTACATACGGGGTACACCTTCCCATCGACGGTATGGACGCCCCCATACCGAGAAGACGTCTTCCAACTGCGATTAGAGACGGGGCGATGCCTGACCACCGCCCAAACCGCGATTCCCGCGTACGACGACGACCAATTTCGACGCCCATGGCACTCAGGAGTTCGAAGGGAGCTCTTGCTCGCGTCGGGAGCTCATTTGGGAGCTCTTCCACGCATCTACTGCCCTGCACGTATGTTTTTATTTCTCCGAGTCCTCAACCCGAGGGGAGCTCATGTTCCCTGCGCCCCTCATTGCGACTATAAAAGGGGAGGTAGGCCTCAGGGTTGAGGCAGAACAACAAGGTTCACTCTCCACAGCACAACACCCACTCGATATTGGCACTAGCCTCAATCACAGAGACTTGGGAGCCCTCTCCCTCTCTCGACCTGCTTGTACTCGCCCCGGTATGAGCGTTTGAGCTCGGATAGTGATCACACTGGACTAGGGAGCGCGACTTGCCCCGAACCAGTATAAATCTTGTGTCATTGTCTCTAGAGCTAGGCCATCGGAGCACGCATTGGCCTGACATTACTGTGACGGTGGTACTAGACCACGACAATATATAAGTCATCATGATTTAAATGACATTCTCTTTGACATCACAACTAGCACATGTATTCTTGAACAATATTTTGAAGTTAGGTTACTTATGAATATTTTATTGCATCATATTTTCTAGCCATGCTAATATTTAATTGAACCAATTTACGTAATGTTTAAGAACTCTTTGTGAAACGTCTAGGGCCAACTCACTGTATATGAATAAAGTGACTAAAAAATTAATGTGATTTCTTTCTTAAAATTATTGGACTTTACATGAGAGACAATCACATAGAGAGGTAAGGTGCTGTAACCACATAAGATTCGGCTGGCAATACTGAAAGAAGATAAATAAAAAAATGAGTTTCATGTTCCCTATATTGTATATTCTCTTGTAAGGTTGCTGCTAACATGGAGATTCATCCATACCTTAATACAAGTTGAGTAATAACATGTGCATGTTTTCCCATGATGCATGATTCATACCCATATGACACCTGCAAGAGTTATTGAATGTCATGTGTTAGTTGTAGTTTTTACTTACAAATTTGTTAGGCTAAACAAATATATACTCACTCTGTTCCAAATTATAAGTTGTTTTAGCCTTTTTGGGTACATAGTTTTTGCAACGTATCTAGGCATATCTAGTATATATGTAGGTGCATAACAAAAGCTATGTGTACCTAGAAAATCAAAAAACAGAGGGGATAACCATGTGGTTGTTTGATTGTGTACCATGTGTAGATCACAAAATTGTAATTCTTCTTAAATAATCTTTTACTCCTAGTTTTTCTCTTTTCACCTCCTACAAGTCTCTTTTTAAGTAAGTTCAGGTAATTTTTAGTCTTCTTCTTTGTGGCTTCTTTATACAAACTTTGCTCTCCATTTTCTTAAGCATGTTGTGGGGTAATTTTTTTAGTTTGGGACAGTAAAATTGATTTTTCAACAAAAAGAACATGTCATCGTACCCTAGATACACAAGACAAAGCAACTTGTAGTCTACATATGTGTTTTAGAGGAGTGCTTACTATTACTGTCAATAGTTGTAATCATAAGAGTCGTCCCATATGTTCAAATCTATCTTGATGTAACTTTGTCCTAAAAGATATATGTTTTAATTAAGGATGCATGGTGAGCTACTAGCTTGGTGCTCTTACCAACAGCCAGAAGAAAAATGCAATCTCAAATGCTATCTGAAATAGAATGAAGTGGATCAAATAGAGGACCACTTTGGGCTTGTGGAACCAAAAAAATCATCTGATGGAGCAACGACCACATCCCCTTCTATAGCTGTATGTTTCTGTGCAACCTCAATAGCCATCTCAGTAATAACATGCTCCATCTTACATCCACTCACAAGTAGCAGCTGCCAATAATATAAAACAAAGAGACCATAATTTTAGATTTTAATATTAATTTATATACTATAGTTCATTATTTTACAAACACTAAGGAATAAAACTGCAATTTATTTTTGTATGCTTACAACATTATGGAGAGTTCAACAACAACCACATTTACTAAATTTTCAGGATGTAGATATATGTAAGTCTTTATTTTGACAATGAGTGTTGTTTACTTACAACGAAAGGGACCAATGATAACCATGTGTAGACATGCCATCCTATATATCAATAAAAGAGTAGCATTATTAATTTTTGCATCAAGAGTATATTAATATACAATTGTGCTAAATAAATAAAATTGATCAACAATGGTTATGCAACCACTATTAATAGAGGCAACATGCTACTATTGACCTTAACAAATGTAAACAATATTCATTGTTGACCTAGAAATTATACCATGAACATTTAGTAGCAAGAATACCATTAACAAAGCCCAAAGGTACCAACTGCATAAGAACAAAATTTGACATCAACTAATCAATGGGAACATTACACATACAAATTTATTGTATGAACATGTGGTAAGTTTTGACAACAATACTTCAGATATTTACCTTATGCCAACAACTTTCTTGTAATCAACCTCAAATGCTCTTATCATGTAATTGTAAAAGTTGAACTTTGGGTTCCCCCTGCAGTGTTTCTACCATAAAGATATCACTAATTACATGTTTTTATATTTTTTTTTTTCATAAGATGACATTCTAGGGAAAGGGCTAAGTGTTCGATTGATGAAAGTGTGTGTCTATCTACCTCAATGAAGCCAAGTCTCATGGTTGTGTAGTCCTCCTCGGTGAGTGAACCATAGAACTGCTTGAAGAAAGACCTCTAAAATGGAAGATGAACTAGATTTAATGCCATTGATGTTGGCAAAAAAAATTAATGCAACCTTTTTGTTTAACATTTTAAAATGCAAGTTAATTATAATATACCATCCATCCAAAAATCTTCCAACGTATTCCTTGCCCTCTAAAGTGATCTTGGACAAATTTGAATTCATGAACATGTTTGATTGTTTGGGTACCTAAAATAGTTTGCCAAAATGTGTGCAATTAAAGAACCTTGAAGATGCTGAACTTAAAAACGTGAAAGTATGTGTAGATCTTACCACTATTATCATTTTGTTGGATCTTTTCTTCCCAATGCCTCCAGTTTTTTGTCTACATGACACAATACCATCTAATCTTTAGGGAAAAGGAGTGTAGGTCATTTGTATATACGATACTAAAAGTTCCAGTACCTGTGCAACTCCAACGACAAATGTAAGAACACTAAGAACCACATGTGTAACTGCTAAGTTAAAGATAAATATGTCCAATCGATGCAATGCTTCAGTTGAAAGAATTGGAACTTTACCCTGTTCAAAGTGAGCACATTTAAGTCAGAAATTTGATTACTAATTTATGAATTATAGAATACAAAATGGATATTATTGTTCGACTTATAACTTAACGTATTTTTTTGACACCAAGTTTGACCACTCATCTTATTCAAAAATTTATGCAAAATATCACTTCTTTTATCGTGGCTTGCTTTATTAATAAAAGTTTTCAAGAATAACCTAAATTTAACTATGTTTGCACAACGCTTTTGAATAAGGCGAGTGGTCAAACATAGGCTAAAAAAAGTCAAAGGACTTACAATTTGGGAGGAAGCATTAATTAATGTAATTCTATAGTCATAAACAACACAATAATATAATACATCCGGATGGTCAGTGTGTAACATCAGAGACTGTGCTAGTGAACTACGTCCTATGACCTAGCTAGCTGCTGTAAGAAGAACCTGAACCAACTATGTCTGCTCGATCGGAACTGATTAGAAAGATTAATGCATGAACTACAGTAATAAGGTCCATAATAATTGTCTGAAACATGTAATTCTTAGAGTGATAGTTTTCCATCCAATCAGGTACTAATGGCAACTATTCCTGGTAACCATAGTGTCCAACCGGTTGAACAAGAAGAGCCACCCAAGCACCCCCCTCCTCCTCCCCCGATATAATTGTTCTTCCTCCAACTCGCGCATTGGTTTGACCCAAGGCCCACCTCCTCCCCCGCTTCTGACCCGCGCCAGATATGCCACGAGGTAGGCCTCCTCCTCTTTCTGCTCCTGCTCGTCCTCCCCTTTCCTCTCTCTTCATGCTCCTCCCCGCCTACGACAACCTAGGGTTCCGGCGAGAGCTTCTCCCCCTTCTTCCCCAACTCTAGTGGACTATAGATTATTGTCCAGCCGAACAGGGGAGGTAGGTAGGACAGACGTTGGGAATGGAGGATGGGCGGCTTAGTTGTGGCTGGCGGTGTAGGGGCGGTCGGCTTAGGTTGGGGTGGTGGAACCTCGCCGGAGTTGGAGAAGATGGCAGCGGCGATATCACCGGAGGTGGAGAAGACGGTGGCAGTGAGTAGGGGAGTGCAAGAGGGGTGGTGAAACGGATCGAGGGGTGGGGTGTTGACCTGGTCGAACCCTAGCACGCCCCAGCTCCTACTGTTCTTCACCTCATAATTAACTAATGGCACAAATATCATCAGCGTGCATGAACCCCCTACTATCCATTACTATCACTCAATGGCGTCTATTGAAATTATTGTTGTGGAAAATTATATATAGCTATATAAAAATCACAACTTATAATTTGGAAGAGGGTCACTGGTATCAGTCCATCTAATGATCTTGCATTCTCTAGCCTGTTAGTGGCATCGTCAGCCTCATAGGGGACACACACCCGTATGTGGCCATGTGGCTGCTGCTTTAGTGGTGTGTCAGTGACTCAGTGTGTGTGCGAGCCTGACCTCGCTTGTGTTCTCATAAAGAAAGAAAGCAACACCCTTCTAGGCCGTGCTCTGAACAGTTTGGATCTAAATAACTTAGAACTGAAACAACGCAAACACAGTGCCCAGCCGGTCGGGCAAACCAAAGCAAAATACCTTTCTCAGGCAGTAGTCATCGACGGCGCCTCCAGACAGGAGTCTCCTTGCGCCGGTGAACTTGGCGCTGCCGGCACTCACCGACGGCAGTGAGCAGGGGAGAAGGTGGCGCATGACGCTCTCCTTGACGCATATCTTCTGAGTGGCGCTCTGGAACACGCCGAGCATCAGCGATATGAACCCCAGTAGCATCAGCTCTGCATCGTCCGTTATATATATCATCATTATCAGAAATCAAGAGAGATTCAGATCGAGCGAGAAGCATGCGCGCATGGTGTGTTGTGTGTGTCTAACCTTTCTGGATCTTTAGGAGGGCCTCGTACTGGGTCTTCCTACTTCTCTTCAGTAGCCTCTGTTCATGCATGTGTGGAAATGGTTTGGTATCTACTCCAAGAAGCTGTAGGGTGTGCTTGAGAGCGTGGACACGCAACGCACCTTGCCCAGGCGGTGGAGCATCCGTTCGAAGAGCAGGGAAATGGCGACGATGACCGAGCAACGGCGGCGACGATCCATGTGGGAGTGTACTCCAGTGTTATCTCCGTCACGCCGCTGCCGGCTGCCTCTCCTCCTCCGGCCATGATGATTCAGGCGAGCTACTTCTTCGGATGGCTTGTGCTGCTCTCTACCGTGCACAGTACCCTCCCCTTGGTTCGTCTATTGTTGTTGGAGAGGCCTGCCAATATGGTTTGGGTAGCAGCAAAAAGTTGCATCTTCTTGGTCTATTTATAAACCGCCCCCCACCCCCCCTGGTGTGGTGTATAGTTGACCTTGATTGCTGTGTTGGGTAGCTCAAAATAATGTAACAAGCGTTATGGGGGTGCATATCACTAGCTAGCTAGCATAAGTCCAACAGGCCAGTCTCAATGCAAGTACCATGGGAGTTTCATTTGTATTTAATAAGTTGTTACGTTTTTTTTTTAAGCGTTTTTTTATGATGTAGCAACATTTTTAAGAAAAGAGGAGTTTCATGGTGATGAAACTTTTTTTTGACACGATAACCAATTCTTCATGAGCCATGAAACTAAATTTCTGTAAAACTGTAGAATGAAACTTTCTATTAAGAGTTTGTTTTATCCATGTTTCATTTCACTCCACATGGCATGCCATTCTTGCATTGGAAACAATAACATGAATCATCTTATTAAGAGTGTCCTTATGCCAAAGCTTAAAAGGCAAGCAAAAAATCATTTAGGTATATATATTTCATTCAACCGGACAAAGTTCTAATATAAAATTGGCTCTATAAACATACACCAAATAAGCACAAAGAAAAAAAAACTTCCTTTCGGTAGGGTTTTTGTTTCTTAGTAAACCATTTGACAAATGATGGTTTATGTATAATTTAATTTTTCCTAAGGTCCTTTATATTAGCTTTTTAAAAATCTTGTATTGAATATTTTTACCCATAAAGAATCTCAACTTTAAAAAGTTCTAAGTTACTATAAATTTTTATATCTTGTTGAGTACTAGTACATGTCTTCATCTGAAATCGTTTAAAAAATTGAATTTTCAAATTCCAGAACTTAAAACATGGACCCATAACGATTTAAAATAAGAAAAAAAACTATTAGCTACGAAGTTTCAGATTGTGTCAAGCTCTATAATTTTATTTATATTTTGTTTTGATCTAACATTATTTGAAGACATTATGAATTCAATTTTGGAACCACAGCTAAAGCTGCTCCTTGTATGTATGTACCGGTGAGTGGACAGGTATATCGATATCATGGAAATCTTGACAACCTGCAAGAGGTCTCTACTGAGTGAAAAAAGTACTCCAAAATCCAAGAACTAACCTGAAATAAATCCAAGCTAAGCCAGGGGTTGAGACCCGGGGGGAGGGGGGGATCGAGTGGCATGGGCCAAATATTCACCTTTCCAAATTGAAATACTTTTTGAAAATTTAACACTCTTGGCTCCTAGCATTCAAAAAATCAACTTCCTATCTCTGCCCCTAAACCAAGCACATACAAGAAATTCAAGGCCACTCCCCTAGGCTGCTGCTGCCATTGATGATGATGCCTAATAAACTAATACCAGGAAAAAAAATTGGACTTCAAAAATCAGAAAAATCCTGTCCAAAATAGGGTTGACTCTGTATTTGAGTCATACCACATGGTTTCACATCATCCACTCCTGAAAACGGATCGGAAGAGAATTAATGAATCTCGCTGAGTTCGTACGTTAATAATAAAATTTCACCTTTCCCAGGTACTTCTAGTGAAGTGCATTACGAAGAACGTACGAACTCATCTTATGTGAGATAAAACTTCACCTTTCCCAGGTACTTCTAGTGAAGTGCATTATGAAGAACAAACTCATCTTATGTGAGATGACATGAGAACTGTGTTCACATCTTACTTACGTATTATATTATGGGATATAGTTAACTGAGCTAAGTAATGGGTTTGACTTTGCACAAAAGCCAAATTAATAAGTGATGGAGCCCATGACAACGTATGTGCGAACGCACGTGTCTCTAACATGCGTCAAACAAGCTAGTGAGCTTATGACAATGTGGATGCAAGTCACCTCCGTGCCATGTCGCCATCTTTTTTTTTTTCTGCATGAATCTGTGTTACCTGGTGAGGGTGCACTCAGTAACACAGCTGCACCAAATTATTCTTTATGGTCTTATGGACACTAGCTTGCTGCATATTGCAAGCCCTAATCAACAACCAACTTGGCCACTTGGAGACTTGGGATATACTCCTTCCGTTTCAAATTTTAGTTCGTTTGACTGTTTTTGACCCCTAAGTTTGTCCACTCGTCTTATTCAAAAAATTTACACAAAACTAGTCGAATTTAAGTGATTCTTAAAGAGCATTTGTTAATAAAGCAATCCACAACAAAAGAAGTGATATTTTACTCAAAATTTTGAATAAGACGAGTGGTCAAAGTTGAGGTTAAAAAAAGTTAAATGAATTACAATTTAAAACAAATTTAGTACTTCACAGACGTATCCTCTGAAAGAACAAAACAGTTTAATGCACCTAAAATATAGATCAGTGGCAAGTTGGTGTGCAAGGCTAGGTCAGCAACTCACAACTCAGACTGAGATTGGCCATGCATTCCTCTATTTTAATTATGCTCGGATATATATCAACTACTAATGTTTCGTGCGTGACGTAATAGTTGATACATATCCGTGTTGTCGTTGTCCATTTGCTTTTTTTTTTTTTCTTATTGTTCTTTTAAAATCATGCATTAGCTTTATACTACCGTACTTGCCACTGATCTATATTTTGGGTGCCTGATATTTCTTTTTATTATTAAAGGAATATGTAATTTTATTACTGATTGATTATAGAAAAGATTATGAATTGTCTCTTATAGGTTGTCCTTTTAATTGTACTATTTGGTGGTCAGCTTGAAAATTCAAACACTTAAATACAAAAATTCTCTTGCTCCTCCTTTTCAGATTATAAGTTGTTTTGGTTGCCAAGTCTTAGGCCTGAAAGGCTGAAACAAACAGTATGCAATGTATTTGCTGAATTGTGGTGCATTGATCCAGACAGCAACAAATAACAATCCGTTGTAGTCTAGGTGGTTAGGATACTCGGCTCTCACCCGAGAGACCCGGGTTCAAGTCCCGGCAACGGAATTTTTTTGTTGCTTTTTTGTTTTTTTTTTTTTTTTTTTTTTTTTTTTTTTGGTTCTGGCTTTCTCGATATCATGCATAAATTCCAATCACAAACCAGATCCATTTCCATGCTCCTATACATGCCGTGCTTATGTTTTCTTTTCTTTCTGCACCAAATACAAAAGCCACAAGAACTCTGTCATGCACAAGGCCCCCGCAACTTTGGGTGGGTCACTCACGTATTCAGGGAAGAGACCCATCCACAAGTTCAGTTCAACCCCGCATTTGCTCCAACAATACAAAACCGCTACAGAACATGTTAGATGAAAAATAGTAAATATAAGAGCTAATAGACACTTCCATTGATTCTTCTGCGTTCCAATTCTTCTGCATTTATATATGAGCTCTATTCGAATCTATGCCGTGGTTTCTGCACAAGTTCAAACTGCAATCAGGCCTTATAGTTCAACCAAATGTCACGGGACTAACTAGAGTTCCTCAAATCCTTCTTCGTCAGCGTCTTCATCCATTCTTTCAAAATGAGTCCGGAAGCTCTCCATCTACCAGTGACAGGAAAAGGGGAAAAAAATTAAACGAATGTTCAAAGTGACACCTGAGAATGTTACGAGGCCTGCATTATTCCAAACCTAATAAGGATGATATCACTGGAAGGATTTACTTGGTGAGGTTCTAATGATATTTACCGTTGCATAAAACTTCAAACTATGACAGGTGGGCGAACAGCAGCAACCCAGATCTTCCTTAAGGCCATGGATACAGCGTTGCACCATTGCTATTTCTGAGCCAGCAAACTACTGGAGATACACTACTAAGTCTAAATTACACTTTTCTAGATAGGTTTCACATGCTGAGTGTGTTTTCTTTTCTAGGGACAGACTTGATCTAAGGATCTGATCTCTTGGCTGTCAAACTACACAAAAGATTAAAACTGGAATAGTCAGGGAAAAGGTCTTGACATTTAAAAGGCCACTGAGAACTATGACTGCCTACCAAAAATTCCAGCTGAGGCCTGGGGGTCAGATTTATCAATAAAATTTCCTGACAGAGCTGTCACCATACAGAGCAGTGAGCGACCTACTAACATTAGTGCAGTGGGTTTTTAACAAAACTTTTAGTATCTGTACCTTTACCTCTTACAGCCTAAATCGCTTCAAACAACACACAATGGTCCACAATGATTTATTTGCATGTACATGTTTTCTTATGCAAGGATACTTGCATGTATTGTTGGTAATATATTTCATAAAGAATCGATGGTGATAACTAAACATAGGCTATCTAAAGGTAAAGCCTGTGCACATGTTTTTTTTCGTCTGGATTTTTCGTGATAACTAAAAAGTTACCGATAGTTCTAGAAATATGTCAGATTGACATTTTAGGAAATATTTGAATTTAGATGCCATGGTGTCTACCATAAATCAGTGACAGTTTGCTAACAGTCTCTCTACAAAGATATATTCTCACAAAGGAATTTTAAATCATGAACCTTCAAAATTACAGTAGCTTAAAAAAAAATCAAGCAGAAGTTATTCATTGGCTCACCTGTGCATCTGAAAAACCGCAGCTGTTCTGCAATAAAAAGCATTCTGCCACATTTTTCCCATGGAGTAGCTAGATCTAAGCCAAGATCCTTTGCAACATCGTCATGTTGCACAAAGCTGACTTTCGAAAGCCCTGACTGAAGAAAAGCTTTTTCCAGATTGTCCTGTTCCAAGCCCTGCAAAACAACATACAGGGGAACTATTATTGACAACTCATTTAAAAGATAATATGTGATTTTGACATATATATTTAATCAACCATGTCCATTGGTGCTGTACAGTCTGGAAAACGGGGCAGTTCTCCAATGAAGATACTTCCTTTCATTGCTAAATTGCTTATGAGAAGCAAGAGATTTTCCAAACTAGTGGTTGTGGACAGAGGTAAACCCTGCAATTCCAATAAAACTTCAATTCAGAAAAAGAAGATTATCGTAATTGTTGTTACTGATTGCACTAAAATTCATAATACCATAACTGAACTGTTGTTGTGCTCAAGGCCAATGAAAACACTTGTAAATTCACTTATTTAAATATTTTTTTCTGGATAGAATTGAATAAGATGATAAGGAAACATTCTAAAAATTAATCATGCTTACAAGTTAAGCTAGCTACCTGCAGTACCCACAAGCTAAGCCTATTCCCATTGAAGCCATTTTTGCTCAACCCTGCCTGTAAATCATGGGATTCCAAAGAAGTATGAAGCAAGACACAGTTTAGCGACACTTTTGCTCCAGCTCCTGTGAACCATAAGAAACATAAATGCACATGAGTTCTTGGCAATCATTACCAAAGCTCTAAGTTTTCTTTAGAGAATTAAGAAAACCATTCATATGCCACTGAATAGGTCCATGTTCTAAAACTTGCTACTCATTATGAGCCAAATATATTTTTGAATAAACAGCCCAATATGTCAGTGAGGCATAGCACAAGAACTTATTAGGGATATACAGGGAATGAGCTTGTTACGTTTTTAGTGGTTACTACTACATCTGTTTTCAAATAATTGACATTTGTGATGAAAAACTTTTTTTTTACTACATCTATTTTTTGAAGGCCCGAAGAGCTTGACAAAAATTTTATATTTGAGGGCTGAAATCCAGCCAACAAATTATTACTAGTGCCTCAACTGACCAGACTAGATAGGTTCAGGCACTAATGATGGCATATTGTAGAAAATAACTGGAAAATACATATGTTTTGATTGAACTATAGCATAAGGAAGCCCTATCATCTATTCTTCATAACAAACGAAAAGAAGAAACTTGGGACTGATAAGTCTCTACTACACCTCTGAGCTGCTGAGTTGCTGCAGTGAATACTTTTCCTGGTGAAACATCATATACAACAGACAACCTTGGCCAGTTCAGCCTGTACGGACGAGTGTCCATTCCATCTGTCAACAGAACAATCTATAAGGAACGAGATAACGTATTCTCAAATGGTTGGAAGGAATGAATTTATCATAACATTTAATTAAATTTACCTGTCTAATGTCTTCTGAATTATTGATCAAATTCTGTAATTTGTCATCAATATATCTGGTTGTTAGCCTATAATGATCTTGCCAAGGCACTGCATGTGAACCTAGATAATCCATATCATGATGTGCCACATCATGTGAAAAGAAGAACGGCAGCATATGGATCAATGAAAAGAGGATCTGCATGCATAACTCAATTAAATTACATAGGAACTAACATAGAACATATCTAAAGCTAAAATTTCTTTCAGAAAAAAATATCTAAAGCTAAAAACCTAAGACTCTATAGTGATTATTATCAAATCTTTCCCAGGAAAAGAGTACAGCATGATTCAAACCGTAGTAGATATGTCATCAACATTGCCCCATGACCCATGAGAAACTTCAACATCTTTCAATGTGATTAAATGACTAGAAAATAAAAACCAAAGCACATAACGAAAGTTGCACTAAGCCATCTGATTCTGCAGACCAAAATGAAATCAAAGAACATAACGAAAGTAGCATTAAGCCATCTGCATTCTGCAGACGTAAATATTTTGCTCATGCTAATCAAGTTTGTACCCCAGTTGTCATTAAGAAGTTCCCCACCTTAAAAAAACCTAATAATGAGTTCTGTTCCTACAATTTTGGAGCATAGTAAACCAACACATTGTGCAGAAACAGCAAACAATGTGAAAACAGAGTCTAACAAAAAAAAATTGATCTACCACAAAAGAAATTACTGGACAGCAACAGAAGACACTTGTGTGCTAATATAGAAATGTTCCTATATCTTCTCTGTTGAAGCTAAGCTGCCACATTTTTTATGGGAATCCATAAACTTAAAATCCCTCATTTGAAGCAAAACAATAACAAAAATTCAAGATTCCAGTATCCACAGTGACATTGGATAATCTCTCAAAACATGCAGCCGACTTCCTACAGTACAACATGACCACCAGATTGTTCCATTCCCTTTTAAATGAGTTCACAATTAACGTCAAAATAGCATACAATCCACCAATGTTTCGCATTACCCAAGTGAAAGAGAATCGCTATTATAGTTTCTCCACGATTCGTCGAACAGGTGGCGCGCGATCAGCATTACTGGCACAAATCGGAAGGTCAACCACAGGCAGCAACAACCAACACGGGAAAAATCGCCAGGTGTATGTACCTGAGCGGCGAGACTCCTCGTCGCGGATGCGAGCGGCGCGGAGGGCGGCGAGGTGCAGCTGGTCGAGTTGCTCTGGATCCGGGAGCGGGCCTCCGCGCGCGCGCGCGCGCCAGCGTCGGTAGCGGAGGGCCGCAGCGGCGAGCGCCTCCGGGTGTTCCAGGAGGAGGAGGAGCATGGGGACGTGGCAGCGGTGGCAGGGTCAGAGAGGTGCGGCGCGCATACGGGGCCGCCGTCGGCGGCGGCGGCGCGGCGAGCCTCGTCAGCGCAGGCATGTGCCGAGCCGACGTCACGTGCTGAAGTCCTTGGCATTCGAAAGCAGAGTTCAATTCAATTTTGTGTTTTCGGTGGCTGGAGCGTGTATGTCCACAAAAAAACTAGCATCTCTTTCTTATTGGGGTTTTCTGTGTGTATTAGCATTTCTAAGAGCAGCTGCAATGTGCACCTGGCTAAAGCGGCAGTAAAGAACAGGGGTAGTAGACCCTAAGCTTCCTACCACCCTGTACAATATTCATCCTCGTACTAGCGAGGCTAAGAAATTAAAAATATTAAAACGGTAATGCTGTGGATGGAGCGTCCTACCGATCGGACGCTCACGTTGATGGGCTGCGACCCCGGCTGAACGGCCCATCTACCCAACTCAACCTGCCATCTCATCGTCCCGCATCCTAATCGTTCCTCATTCCGTCTCCATCGAGCTTCCGCCGCGGCACACATCGCCGCCCGCTCCCACGCATCACGCCCGCGTCCAGATCAACCTCGCACTCCGCCACAGATAGCCCCCGGCCTCCAAATCTCATCTCCGCCGACGCCGATGCCTCCTCCTCCGAGGGCAGTGGCAACGTACACAAAAAGGCGCCAAGACGATCACCGCCGCCAACAACGGCGGCTGCGAAGGAGCGGATGGCCATCATCGTGACGGGTCGGCGAGGAGGAGAGCGGGCGGCGGGCGCGGTTGCCGGGTGTCGTGACGGGTGGTGGTGCCTCCCCGGCCGCCAGGCGAGAGCGCATCACCGCCGACGGCCGCCTCGTGATTCGCGGGACGACGAGGGCCGCACCACGTCTGCGCTGGAAGGTCAGGACCGATGCCTCGTCCGGAACTCGCCGACGAAGCGCACTGGCGGGAGTTGCGCCCCCCCCTCGCCAGCGGCGGGCGGTGGTCGCATCCGTTGGTCGGGCGGGCAGCCAGGCGTCGCGATCGGCCCACGGCGAGGGTGCCCGCAGGCGCCAACCACGCCGTCTCCGGCTCTTCGCTGCCGTTGGTGCGGTCCCCTTCCGCGCCGACTAGAGCCTCTCCATCGGGCCGCACGCCGCCGACCGGGTCCCCTTCTTCGCGCCACCACCACCACCGTTTGGATCCTCACCACCTCGTCGTCGCCGCCGCCGCCTACATCCTCTCCACGCCGCCACCGACTACATCCTCTCCACCCCGGCTGTCTCCGTAGTCCATGGATGCGGACTAGAACTGGGAAGGTCATCCCGCCGAGGGGGAGCGGATCCGGTAGCAGTGCTTATTCGGACAGCGGCGATGATGCGGGCGGAGATGCCGCCGTTCTGGCGGCGGGGTTCGTCGTCGTCGCCGTGTGGTGGTCGGGGAAGATGGCGGTGGATAAGTCAGATGCAAGCATCCGGTCTACGAATCGTGCCGCCAAGCAATCAGTGTCCAAGGAAGGAGGCGGGTCACCGGATCGTGCTGCCAAGCAATCTCCATGGAACAAGCTCTGCAATCTGCGAGGTATGAGTAGTTTGGTAGATGTGATTTTGTTTTCTGCATTTTTCCCTTGGAGATTATGATGCATTTTTCAACTTGTTGTTGCTAGGGTTTCCTGTTGTCAGAGGGTATTCCAGATGCTCGGGTTTCCAATGCTAATTGCTAGGAGTTCTAACTCGTCATCTAGGTGTAATGCACATTTTGTTGCTTGAAAATGGACACCATGCCACATGTATGTACTCAGCATTTTCTATAATTTTTCACATGCTAGGTTTTTGAATGGCATTTGCAGGAGTTATGATTCAACATGCTATGTTTTGCAATGCCACAATGTATGAGTTCTAATTCAACATGCTAGAGGTTTTGTATGTTTAATTGACTATTTTCCTTCATAATGGACATGATGCCTCATGTATGTGCTCAGTTTTTGTAATAATTTAAAATATGATATGGTTTCCAAAGCCACATTCTAGGAGATCTAATTCAACACGGTAGTATTTTGGGTGTTGCTAGCGCTCGGACGTCCGATCCGAGCGTTAGCATTCGGATGCTCCAATCAGTTAGGCCTGCCAACTCGCCCCTGCGTACTTCATGTGGTGGCCCACATCGTTTCGTTTCCGCACATGTGTCAATCTATTTCCATTCTCGTTCACGCGCTTGCTGCTGGCACCTCCCCGCTCCCGCACGCATGCAAGCAAGACCAGCACGTAGCTATGGCAGCCTGATGCCGCTTCAATGCTCAAACACTCGATCTACTTTTGCAGTGACTAAAAACAGAAGAAACATTGGGCACATACGGATGAAACATTGAGCATACAATTCAAACACCATTGTGACATGTGCAACATCCCGATCTACTTCGAAACATCCAGATGCAACACTTGCAATATGCAGAAGAAAACAGATGAAACACGTAAGACATGGGTATTAAATATTTGTAGAATAAGTGTAAAAAAAATTATGAAACATTAAGGATAGACATTAGCAACATAAGTGTACAGCTATTGAAACACACGCAACATCCGATATATTTTTTGCAACATCCACGAGAAATACTTAAAACATTTAGATGAAACATACTCTTGCAACATGTCTAGCACAGTGTCACTGAGTGGCCAACACCTACCCGATGGTAGGTGTTGGTAACAATTTTTTCTGTATTCCCTGCACATATATCCTAGTTTTTATGTTGATAACAATTTTATTGGTCATGTTTCGTTTCGCTGTCTTGCGATGTTTCAGCACGACATGTCTAGTGTTTCAAACTGATTTGTGTTCTTTCCATTTCTTTATATGCAGGAACTGCTATTCCTAAGCCCAAGCAGTCATCAAATGAACTATTCCAGACAAGGTTTTAAGTCCACAGGATACGTGATTTGGTGCGTGAGGGCAAGATCAATGCTGAACAGACTGAATGGATAGTTGATGCTGGTTTTGGTGCCCTGCTTTCCATGTCCGAGCTTTCGTGGAATGCAATATAACTCGTTCATAATTTCTCTTTCCATATATAAGTGTTGCAGAATGTGCATTTGTGTGTTGCAGTATTATTTTCTCCATGTTTCAGTCAACCTAGTTTATATGTTGCAGTATTTGACATGCATGCGTGAAAAAGAAACAAAATATGTATTTATGTGTTGCAGTGCCATTTTCAACATTGTAGATGCACACCTCTTTGGAAATGTGTGAATATTTTTTTTTTTCTAAATATAGTTTATCTCATTTGTGGTTCCTTCCAAGATATGGTTGTGGTCTTTATGTGATGCTTTATATGGATTTTTAGGATGGGATGAAGAAGACTACACATATTTAATTTGGCCGTTTGGTGTTTTCCAATATCCATTGCTCTTTTTATATATATATATTTCACTCACTTTCGCATTTGGCATCACTTTTAGTTTTGGCCTAATGTTTTTTTTCAGTGATGATGGTCGACTATACGAAGCATGTGGCTAGCCTCATCCTTCTATCGAATGAACGAGATCTCAATGGATGACTTCATCAAGGAGAATCGCTGAATTAGCCAAGGAGATCTCATTACTCTATGTGTAGTTAATCTAGTGATACTAGAGTTCATTGCGGTTGGGTTTCTCATATCGGATCATGATTTGGGTACTACACAATTGACATGTGAAGTATGGCAGAAGCACATGAGTTTTTGTTATGCCATTTTCTAAGACTATGTCGACAATGTTGAACTGGTATTAGTGGTGCGTTGTAACTACTTAAATCATATGTTGCAATGTTGAAAATACAAATTAATATGTTTTTTTGCCGTTACTTCTATCAGCTTTTCCATGGTTTTCGGAATAATATGTTGCAAGTGCTTCCATCTTATGCTTGCTATCCTCCAAAATAATATGTTGCAATGCTCCTTATTATATCTTGAGAGTGTCTGATGCACCATGTTGAACTAGTATTATTTCACCGTTGCAAGTACTTCCTTATGATGTTGCAATGCTCCTTACACATGTCATTTGGCTGATGGACCATGTTCAACTGGTACTAGTGGCATGTTGCAAGTAATAAATTGTGATGTTGCAAATGCTCCAAAAGAGGTTTAAGTAAGAGTTCGAAAGTGATTCTTGGCGAAGGTAGTATGTCCATGTGTATGAAATTTGATGGGGCTTCTTGGGTGTGTGTCTCCTCTCTAGTACTCCTTGACCATACTACCTGGGTGCCACTACCTCCTTTCGTATCGTGGAATCTGTAGCGCCCAGACGTTTGATGCGTGAGATACATCTAGACACCGCTTTAGTTTTGAAACCCACCCACCCTATGAACACGAATAGAATGGGATTGGGATAGATTCGCTCCTTTGCTCCAAGATCCTTGTTCCCCATCTGCGGCACTATCCCCATTGCCCCCACGCACCCGATCCCCACCCGGCCGAGACCTGCGGCCGGTTTGCGTGCGGTGTAGAGGGCTTCGTCTCGGCGGGCGGGGAAAGCGGCACTAGAATGGGAATATCGTGCTGGGTTCAGCGATCGAGGAAAGGATAAGGGGAGCAACGTGCAGCGCGGGCAGGTCGGGTTCGGTGCGGGTTGGGTCCTTGCGTCTCGTCTAGACACCCGCTGTACACAATTACCTATCAGAGAGTGGTGTTGGTGTCTACCTCTTCTACACTCGTCATTCACCAATCAGCACATTTGGCATGGTTGGATTTCCTAGTGGCCCTTGCAATCCACTCCTTATTAATTTCTTGTTATTGTTTGCCCATGAGGGGACAATAGTTTTACTTCACTCCATGGTGTTGGTGTTCCTGCCCTAGTGCAATTGCACTGTTCTCTCCCGCACTCAAATCTCCACCACGCCACATCCCTTGGCGGATATATGAGCAAAACTTGCATTGAACTAGGGTGTGGCCAAACCACCCAAGTCCCTCCACTCTTTTGGACCATTGCAACATCACAATGTATTACTTGCAACATGCCACTAGTACCAGTTGAACATGGTCCATCAGACACTCACAAGTGTAAGGAGCATTGCAACATCATAAGGAAGTACTTGCAACGGTGAAATAATACTAGTTCAACATGGTGCATCAGACACTCTCAAGATATAATAAGGAGCATTGCAACATATTATTTTGGAGGATAGCAAGCATAAGATGGAAGCACTTGCAACATATTATTCCGAAAACCATGGAAAAAGCTGATAGAAGTAACGGCAAAAAACATATTAATTTGTATTTTCAACATTGCAACATATGATTTAAGTAGTTACAACAGACCACTAATACCAGTTCAACATTGTCGATTACAGTCTTAGAAAATGGCATAACAAAAACTCATGTGCTTCTGCCATACTTCACATGTCAATTGTGTAGTACCCAAATCATGATCCAGATATGAGAAACCCAACTGCAATGAACTCTAGTATCACTAGATTAACTACACATAGAGTAATGAGATCTCCTTGGCTAATTCAGCGATTCTCCTTGATGAAGTCATCCATTGAGATCTCGTTCATTCGCGATAGAAGGATGAGGCTAGCCACATGCTTCGTATAGTCGACCATCATCGAAAAAAAAAACATTAGGCCAAAACTAAAAGTGATGCCAAATGCGAGTGAGTGAAATATATATATATAAAAAGAGCAATGGATATTGGAAAACACCAAACGGCCAAATTAAATATGTGTAGTCTTCTTCATCCCATCCTAAAAATCCATATAAAGCATCACATAAAGACCACAACCATATCTTGGAAGGAACCACAAATGAGATAAACTATATTTAGAAAAAAAAAAAATATTCACACATTTCCAAAGAGGTGTGCCATGCATTTATAGTGCCCCAACATTACTCCAGCGTAGTTGAAAAGGAAAAAGGAAATAAACCGAAGCATACTCATTCAACCTCCATAGATACTGAATACATGTTATTTTCATAGGGTCCACTATATCAAACGTAAGAACTATAAATACTAGGCGTATTGAGATACAAGAATATTTTCTAAAACATGCAAAAAATATTATCGATTCGTCCATAGGAATTTCCATAGACTTCTGCCGCCAAGGCCTTAGGGGCACAACCGTTGAAATGTTTTACATTTTACGTTGGAGGTAACATTGTTCCTAGCACCAAAAACAACTTACGTATGTTTTGATGACCTAAGGCCCTCCCACAGTGTGTCGCTTAAGTGGTGCCCCAAACAAGAGAGAATGTTTTGGCGTCACTCCTCCCATTGCAGCTAGTGCTGCCATCTTCTAGTGGTGCTAGAAAATTTGGGGAGCGGCGCTGCGGAGTGATGCCCATCAATAAAAAATACTACTACTACTTGCTGCAGGTGTTGTCGGCATGAAGAAGCATTGCATGAATTAGCCAAATGACATGCATTAGTCTTTGCATAGTTAATCTAGTGAAATCAGGGAATACACAGAATCGGGTTTTCTCATCTATGTAACATGTTGTTATGGTACTAAACATGTGGATGTCAAGTATTGCAAAAGGATACTATTGGGTGTCCTGTTATGCCATTTCTTTTTGTATTCAGCCATGTTACATTGGCAATAGCGGTCTGTTGCAATTACCCGAACCATACCGTTTTGCGGTGTTGAGAATCCAACTTTTACAAGTTAATTGTGTCACTTTTGTTTCATTGGTTCGAAATGTTTGGTTCCATCGTATTTGACTCTATGCTTCATGCAAACACTCATATCTTTTCGACGAGTGTGTGCTTTGGACCATGTTGAACTATTATTTGGACCGTTGCAACTACTCCCTAGGATGTTGCAACGATTCTCATGCCATGTTTAACTAGTCTTTAGTTGCCTGTTGCAAGTAATATATTTTACATGTGGTAAACTACTTTCATATGATGTTGCCGTTGCAACTACTTCCATAGAATCTTTGACTACCTACAGCTTGTTAGCACATCAGCTCTCAGAAGGTCATAAATCCAGACTAGATCAAACGAACATAGTTAATACATCCTAAAATTCGGCATCATCCTGGCTAAAACCCATATTGCAATGCAAACTGCATAAGCACATGTCTCATGTTTCATAATAGTTTGTTGCAAGTTGTAATCTGCTACTTGCTATTTGCAAACATGGTCAGAAGAAGCTGCAATTATAGATCTTACCGGAGACACGCCATGAATGTAGATTGGAAGGCTCTCGCTGCCACCCGCGACATCTCCGGCATCTAATTGATGAGTTGGTGATCCGGCTGCTCAAAGCACCCTCTCCATGAGTCCGTTTGAACAAATCGACGAATCGCTTGCAAAAAATTGGAGATGGGCGACACGTGCATAGGGATGGGGAAACTCGACTCAAGGAGAAGATGAGGGAGAGACATGGGGGAAGGGATTTCGAGGGAAGCTGCCGGGCGTGGAGCTGGGCCGGGCGACGGGGAGAAAGCCGCGAAACCGGGCGGGTGACGGGGAGGTGGGGCGCATGACGCTGGGGAGAAGGCTGCGCGGCCGGGCGGGCGATTGGGGGAGGACGGCGCCACGACGCGAGCGGAGAAGCGCCACGGCGCCGGGCGGGCGTTGGGGAAGCCGCGGTGCCGACCCGACGGTGACGGGCTGCGACACTTCCTAGAGAAGGACGTGAGCTGGGCTGTTTTGCCGATGGGCGCGCGCAGGGAGTCCGATGGATCATGTTTTGTGTAGGACGTCCGAGCGCTAGCTCGCCCCATATTAAAACACCTCTCCTTTAGCACGGTTGCATCCAACACAACTGTGGCCCCGTGAACTGTGAGAGATAGAATAGAAATTTTTTATTCCTACTCCCAGGTAGTAGTGTTGCTCCCCGTAACATTGTCCCATTGAGATCGTCGTTCCAACGTTCACCTTGTGTCCCATAGAGATTGTCGTTATAGGCCTGCATGCACCGACACCATGACCCACTAGCTTCGGTCCCTATCCACTGCCTCGAGTCTCTCACATCAATTCGCCTCTCTCATGGTCTGCATGCTGCCTCTCTCTCTCTCCTCTACTCCGCCAGGACCACACAACTTCGACAGAATACAGAGAGACCAGGGACTGAGTTCGTAGGGGACAGAGTACCAGCCTACTTCTTCCTTGGTCTTTGTGCCTTTTCCTCAAACGTCAATCTCCGTGGGACAGAGGGAGTACCAACTGCCATGCTCACAATGTATTCCTGCCCTTAATACCCCCCATTGTGGCTGCCCTAAGTTTTCTAAAAATCAATCCGTAAATAACTGAGTTTTAACGGCTAAAAAGTTGTAAGTATATCTTTTTTGTTTTTCTAAAAGTTTTTAAACCCTAGCTTCTACAAGTAAAAGATAATTTTACAACGGAAAGCAAACTATTTTAAAATATTCCTACATTTGCATTGAACCTTCCTACTTCCCCCACCGCATTTCACCTCCAAATTGGCCTATCGATGTTTATATTTCCACGCAATAAAGTATATTTTCTTGGCAGTTAAATATACAAAAAGTGGTTGGAGAATAGTTTTTGCAATCTCGCCAAAAATTTGAGCATTAGCCGTGGATTTTGAAAAATCTTGGAGATGCTCTAAGAGCATGGGTTCAGAACATGTGAAAGAAATCAGGCAAGTATTGTGAAGAATCGAACCTTATTTAAAGTTTACCTTTGTTTTTTTTTTAACTTTACGATTTTACCATTGCTATTTCAAAATGAACTGAGAGTCTACTCTTAGTCTGCTAAGTCTGGTAATGGTGTTTGAAAGGACAATTTTGCCCATGCGTTGGGTTTTTGGTTTAAGTCAAGTTGACATTGTATACATATACATATTTCTTATAAAATTTTAGCAGCATTTGAGCTTGCAACTCATATAAACAGAATGTAATATCACACATCAAAGTAATTCCACACATATTGGATTAGTAGCAACAAATCTGATCCAGGGTGATTGTCCTGGGGGTGAGGATGATGGGGAGGATGACGAGAGAGGGGTCGCTGGCCGCGGGAGCACCACCGTCGGCCATCAGGAGCACCACCGCCTGAACCCTAACCCCGCCCATCATGCTGCTCACGCGCCGGGAGCAGCGACGAGGGCAGGGCGATATGGAAAAGGGGAGTTCGAAGGGGAGAAAGGGCACGACCGCCCCACGCGAAGGCGGTAGAGCCCATCACCGCCGGTCGGGAGAGCAAACCGCGACGCCGGCAACGATGACCCTGCGGCCGCCGTGCGGCTCCCAAGTCGATGCCCCTGCTGGGGTCGCCAGGTGGCACGAGGTGGGGGGATGGTGAGGTGGCTGGAGGGTGTGGGTATGGGGGCACCGAGGTCGCTGGAACCAACATGAACCGTGTTGTCGTCCGAAGCCAACGACGCGCAACCATCCATGACGAAGCTTGTCGCGATGTTCTATGTATCGTGTGACGGGACGAGCAATAGTGTTGCGAGGAGACGATAAGGCCAGAGGGCATTTTTGTCATTTGGACCACCTATCTTTTCGTTTTTATTTTTTCGCCATTTAATGTGACATGTACAAATGGTGTTACAAAGTAGGGGTAGATGGAGTTTTCGTTTGAAAAAAGTGAGGGTAAAAGCGCAAAGTTGAAAAAACAATGCATGATTCGAGTAGTAAATTTGATCTTAGAGCAGTAAGCTTCTCAGGTTGTTGTAGATAACAAGGAATGTAACTGACCTCTATATTTAAACTTCTCAGGCTGCCATCTGCCAAGAAAGAAAAAAATATTTTTAATTGCAAGAGAATAGATTAGGAGCTAATTTTTCTTGCCTTCAAAGCCTGTTTGGATCTGCTCATCATCTAGTGGTTTGGTCTTGTCCAATAGGTGGCATGGAGACTCTCTTTGAGCCTCTTGTTCCCGCAGTTCTTTGCTAAAATGCTCCCCTGAATGGCACACATGGAACAATTAAATAGAACAATTATTCTTATATTATTTGGCACACATGGAACAATTATATAGAACAAACTGTGATTAAGCAGAAGGAACAGAAACGTGATTTTTAATCACTGCAAAAATAGACGAATTAGCACATACTAATCACTTTCATACACTGCTACAAAACACAGTAATCCTAGGAACAAAAGTAGAGCAATCTATGGCATGCCTGCATGAAGATCACAGGCCGGCCGACCACTGCCCGCTGCCGTAGATCTTTTAGCACGCACCCATGCCACCAAAGATCCACAGGGGTAGAAGTAGATCACACAGTCGAATCCAACCACATCGAAAAACTCGGAGGAGATGAAGCATATCCCATTTTTTTAACTTGCCATGCATTGATCACCAGGTCATCACCGCAAAAAGAAGCTTTGATTGGATGAAGCAAAAACAAATGCGCGTAGGTAGATCGATGGATATGTAATAAGATCATCTGATCCCAGGACGTTGACGCCGACAGCGAGAATTGCGCGATTCAGATGGTGCCGATCCTGGGGACGTTGGCGCTGCGATCACGGGATGTATATGTACCAGGGGGCGTGCCGATAGCGAAGGTGACGCTCTAGACGACAAACGTCTCACGGCAGCGCCAGCGCCAGCGCCAGCGCCGATGGCCAGTGGCGGTGGCGTTGAGGGATCCCGTTGTGGCCAGTGGCGGCGGCACTGAGCATTTCCGTCGCAGCGGTTCCCAGGCCTTCATGGCGTGCATGAGAAACAAATGTGGTCGTTTATTTCTATTTTTAGTTTTTGTTTCTCGGTGACAAATGTCATCGTTTCTTTCTATTTTTAGTTTTTGTTTTTGTTTTTGCGGTGATGGGCTTCAAACCATGGTTGCAAGGTGTGAATCAAACCTCCATGCGTGAGAATGTGCGGTGGGAGGTGAGGGTGTCAGACCATGCATCAAACTTTTAATCTTAGCCCTCCAATCAGATGATGCTGTTTCGTGAGCCCTTAATTTCGTGAGCCCTCTAACTGGGACATTATAGTATAGATTCTAAGCTTGTTTTACCCAAGGATGGAGAGAGACCAGGAAATGACCGGCAGGGAAGAGAGGGAAGAGGACACCGTTGGATCCACATTAATAAATGGAAAAAGTCCAAATTACTACCCTGTGTTTTCACTCAAGTCCAGATAAACCCCTAAAGTATTGTTTAGTTTATTTTACTCCGGTGGTTTTGCAAACCGGTGCACTTAACACCTTTTGGCACTAATCTAATTCAGTTTTGGTGACGTGGAGGTGGTTTTGCAATTAGTCATGCCACATAAGCTGCTGACGTGGATGCAAGTAATTTTCGGCAGCGTTTTTCTGTCGGCTCGTACGTAACCCTCGCAACTCGTACGTGACTCCCGCGACTCCGTTGCGCACACGTGTGTTCCCTCTCTGCTCCCCAAGCGGACATTCTATCGGAAGTTCGCGGCATATCGAGGCGACCGATGGCGAGCCGTGCTGTATCGATTAAGTTTGTGCTCTCTTCACTCTCTCAGTGGTGTAACTACTGCATGTGCGTATGCAGTTTGCAAGTGGTGCCCGGCTGAATTATAAATATATAAGAGTTGATCCAAAACTTTGCGATGAAGTACATACGTACGCTGAGTTAACAGATCGCCGTCGGTCACCTCGTTGTGCCGCGATCGCCATGAACTTCTGATAGAACGTCCGCTCAGGGAGCAGGGAGGGAAAGTGCATGTGCGCAAGGAAGTTGCGGGAGTCACATACGAGTCCTCGCGAGGGTTACATACGAATCGGCCGAAAAACGCTAGGGAAAATAACTTGCAGCCACGTCAGCAGCAAGTTAATTGCAAAACCACATCTACGTCACCAAAACCGTATTGAATTAGTGCCAAAAGGTGTTAAGTGCACCGGTTTGCAAAATCACCGGAGTAAAATAAACCAAACAATACCTTAGGGGGTTATCTAGACTTGAGTGAAAACATAGGGTAGTAATTTGAACTTTTTCCTTAATAAATACCATTACGAAACTGTGCAATGAAAATAGATCTGTTTCACATG
This sequence comes from Hyparrhenia diplandra, assembly GCA_015847255.1. Taxonomy (NCBI): domain Eukaryota; kingdom Viridiplantae; phylum Streptophyta; class Magnoliopsida; order Poales; family Poaceae; genus Hyparrhenia; species Hyparrhenia diplandra. Next base: position 218,302 of record JADLZK010009087.1, read on the forward strand.
GGAAGGTAAAATTTGCATTTGAGACTGGCCCAACGAAATCATCCACAATGATTTCCTGATGAACAAACAGTAAGACCCTTAGAACTTTTTGATGAATTCGTAGATGTGCTCGTTGACTTCCTCGGGCTTCTCGAGGTGGATGAAGTGCGCGGCGCCTGCGATGACGGCCACCTCCTCCAGCCCCGGCACGTCGCCCTTGAGCCCGCCCTTGTGTATGTACTCCTGCACCCCCGTGTAGTTGTACGACATGGCATCCTCGCCGGCGATGTACTTGGTCGGCACCGTCACCTTCGCCCCTGTCCATGGCGCCGTCAGCTCCCAGTTCCTACTCCACCAATCAATTGCAGATTAGCTCACCACACCCTGTCTGAGATTACTGAGATTAACTCACGTACAGGTCGAGGCAGCGGTAGAAGTTCATGGCGCCGGCGAACCCGGTCTCGTCGAACTTGGCGGCGAGGCGTTCGACGTACTCCTCCGTGAGCCACGGCGGCAGCGGGATGTCCTGGTCCTGCGGCCCCCACCACTCCGGCGACAGCGAGATGGGTCCGGTGTCGCGTGTGGTGAGGATCTTCCTGAAGATGAACCGGGTGTCCATGCTGGCGAACTCGGCCTCCATGACGCCGGGCTCCTGCAGCCGGAGCAGGTAGTATCCATCGCCGTAGAGGCGGCGGAACGCCTCGAGCGGCGGCACGGCGGGGTTGCGCGGCATGAAGGCGACGCTCATGTTGACGAGCGCGCGCACACGGTCGGGGCGGAACGTGGCGAGGTGCCACGCCAGGAGCGCGCCCCAGCCCTGGCCGACGACGTACACCTGGGACAGCGAGAGCGCGTCGAGGAGCGCCACCACGTCGCCCACGAGGTGGAACGCCGAGTAGGAGGACGGGGACGCCGGCGCCGACGAGTCGCCGTAGCCGCGGAGGTCCGGGGACAGGCAGCGGTAGCCCCGCGACGAGAGGGACCGCAGCTGGTGGTGCCACGAGTGCCAGAGCTCCAGGAAGCCGTGCAGGAACAGCACCGTGCCGCCGGAGCCGGAGCCGGAGTCGGAGCAGGCCTCGGCGACGTGGATCTTGATGCCGTTCACGTCCAGCGTCCGGTGGGTCACGCTTATGCCCTCCAACTCCAACACCGTCGCCGCCATCTCTCCAATCCTAGCTTTGAGTTCTCAGCTGCTGCTTCAGTGCCTCTCTGAGTTGTTGGCTGCCTGTCGGTCTCTGCTGGACTACTTATACTTGGGCCTCGTTTAGATGTTAGGAATTTTAGCAAAAGTAATCTTGGAACTTGGCACTCTGGCACTTTCGTTTGTTTGTGGTAAATATTATCCTACCACGGGCGTAACTAGGCTCAAAAGAATCGTCTCGTGAATGTACATCTAAACTGTATAATTAGTTATTTTTTTTACCTACATTTTATACTCCAAACATATATGTATTTAATGTGATGTGATGGACAGAGAGTGAAAAAAGAGTTAGAAATTTTAGCCAACTAAACGAGGCCTTGGTCTCTGGCAGTCTGATTATACATGAAGTCAAGCGGCCGGCTAGGAATGCTAATAATGACTCTGAAAACAACACTGTATTTTCTGGCTTTTACCGTGTTCATTTCTTGCATCTTTGCGACTGCAGAATTGGAAGAAACTTTCGGAAATAAACCCAAAACTTACACATGATAAACTCAGTCTAGCAAAATGCTCTGCTTTGGCTGGTTGCTACAGTGGCATCTTTGATTTTCGATCCACAACCAGCGCCTGTCCTCACTTGCTGTTGGCATCTATGATTTGAGCCTGTCCGGATCCAAACAAGCATCTTTTCAGGTCAGATTCCGATGGCGACCCTTTAGCTCATCAGCTGACAAACTACAACTGATTCTACTCTACTCCCTCCGTCCCTTTATGTACGTCGTCCGGGAAGCGTGTGCGTGAGGGAAACACGGTTTTTCCAGAGACAAACATTTAGGGACAGAGGGAAATACTACAACAACTACAGTACGTCACAAGAGTGACAAACAGTCAAATCCAAAGTGTCTTTTGTTTCAAGCAAGGCTTTCCGAGGTGCCAGCAAACAATGGCGACGGCCTACGTCGCCGTCCTCTCCTTCCTCCTCGCCGTCTCACTCAGCGTCCTCCTCCTTGCTCGCCGTCGGCGTCGCAGCAGCAAGAACAAACCACCGAGCCCGCCCTCCCTCCCGTTCCTCGGCCACCTCCACCTTCTCCGGAAGCCGGTCCACGCGGCGCTGGCGCGCCTCGCGGCGCGCCACGGCCCCGAGGTGCTCTCCCTCCGGCTGGGCTCGCGAGACGCCGTGGTGGTCACCTCCGCGGCGCGCGCCGGGGAGTGCTTCACCGACCACGACCTGTGCTTCGCGACGCGCCCGCGGTTCGCCGCGCTGGACCTCGTCACCTTCGGCGGCACCACGCTCCCGACGTGCGCGTACGGGCCTTACTGGCGCGACCTCCGCCGCGTCGCCACCGTGTACCTCCTGTCCGCGCGCCGCGTGAACCAAGTGGTGTCCGGTGGCGTCGCCGACGAGGTCCGCGCGATGGTGCGCAGGATGCACGGTGCCGCCGCCGCCGTCACCTCTGGCCCCGGTGGCGCGGCGAGGGTGGAGCTCAAGCGGAGGCTGTTCGGCCTCATCCTTGGCGCCCTGATGGAGACCATCGCAAGGCCGCGGAAGACGTCGACGCGCCACGAGGACGACGACGCTGACGCGGACATGACGCCGGAGGCCAACGAGTTCAAGCAGACGCTCGACGTCATGGCGTCGCTGGTCGGCGCCGCCAACGCGTGGGACTATTTCCCGTTGCTGCGGCGGTTCGACGTGTTCCGGGTGAAGAGAAAGATCATGGCTGCCGTGAGGAGAAGAGACGCGTTCCTGCAGAGGCTCGTCGACGCCGAGCGCCGGAGACTCCTTGTTGACGCCGACGGCCGGGAGCGGGACGGCGACGGCGAGGAGGAGAGCATGATCGCCGTGCTGCTCTCCTTGCAGAAGTCAGAGCCGGAGATATACACTGACACTGTGATCATGTCGCTGTGCTCGGTCAGTGCATGCTTCATTCCGTCTTCCTGCCATTGTTACGCTTGCCGTTTGTTCCTGACCGACATGGCCGTCCCTGGTTTTGCAGAGCATGTTCAGTGCCGGAACGGAGACGACAGCGACGGCGGCGGAGTGGGCCATGTCGTTGCTGCTGAACCACCCGGAGGTCCTGAAGAAAGCACAGGCGGAGATAGACGCCACGGTGGGGAGCTCCCGCCTGCTGAGCGCCGCCGACGTGCCGCTCCTCGGCTACCTGCAGTGCGTCATCACCGAGGCCCTCCGGCTGTACCCGGCCGTGCCGCTGCTGGTCCCAGCACGAGTCCACCGCAGACTGCTCGGTCGGCGGCCACCACGTCGCGCGAGGGACGATGCTGCTCGTGAACGCCTACGCCATCCATAGAGACCCCGCGGCGTGGGCGGACCCGGCCGCGTTCAGGCCGGAGCGGTTCGACGGCGGCGGTGAAGGCGGAGCCGCGACGGCGACAGAGGCAGCGGCGCAGCTCATGATCCCGTTCGGCATGGGAAGGCGCAAGTGCCCCGGCGAGACGCTCGCGCTGCGCACGCTGGGCTTGGTTCTGGGCACTCTCGTCCAGTGCTTCGACTGGGACAGGGTCGGCGACGACCAGGTTGACATGGCCCAAGGGGCTGCCGGACTCATGCTGCCGAGGGCGGCTCCTCTTGAGGCCATGTGCAGGCCGCGCCAAGCCATGCTTGGTGTCCTGCAGGACCTATGATCCAACACCATTTCTACTAGTCTAGTTTGCAGTATAGTTGTGCACACCGAGCCTTGTTTTGGGAGCATGTAGTGAAAATTTTGGTGTATTTATTTAGCCCATAGAGAAGTGCTGCAAGATTCAAGTGGAACATTCTTGTCTACACTTGTATTTTTAGTTACACTAATTTTTACCTAGAACTACACCAAAATAATGATTTTTTCTTCTCGAACACACAAAAGGCGCGTCTTTTATATTAAAATGAATAAAAAGTTGAAACTTACAACGATGCGCCAAAAATAACGCACTAGAGGGGGAATACAATTATACAAACAGCTCAGCCCTCCCTTGCAGAAAGAAAAAGAAACACAGTTACTCACTAGATAAACAACCTAGTCGACCACGTCGATCAGACACGACGGCTCGCGCGCCTCATCCGCCTCGGTCCTACAACTGGATAATAATGATTATATAAGTGCTCAAGTGATTGTTTGGAAATTAGACTATTCACACTCTCTAGCCATTCAGAACATTTGAATCGGATATAAAAAGACGTGTTTATTAATACAAGTAGCACCAAAAGGAAAACGCCTGCCTTTGTTAATCATCAGTGAAGTGCTGAAAGCACATGTATTTATTCAGCCTGGGCATTCAATCTCAATTAATTGTACAGTAAAAAAATCAATTAATTGAAACTGATTTATTTGGTTCGTCAATTTTTACTAAAAATTCGGTTATCTTTTTTTTTTTTTTTTTTTTTCTCGATCGGGCCATTCACCCGTATTTCATTAAGAGGGGAAAACCAAATCAAATGATTACAAACACGATGCCGAGAGGACATCAGAAACCGAAAGGAAACCAAATAAGCAACTGGGAAAATAACAAGAGAAACTATCCTACTGAAGTTTTCCGGCGATTACATGGTGAAACGTTGTTGCGACCAAAAGGATAGCACTGGCACAAGGGACCTGAACCCTGCTTGTACCCAAACTTCTGCCTCCTGCACAAGCTTTGCTGCCAAGGAGAACACCGTTGCCGACTCATTTCTAAAGACCCCGCATTACACTCCTTCCAAACCATCCAAGCAAGCAACAACAGGAAGGAGTCAAACACCGGCTGGTGTTCTTTGTTGAGCCGTTGTCTTTGTCGAATCCACCAATCCGCAATGTGCGCATCGCGGTCCGGTACCAAGGCTATCTGCGCCGCGGCGCCAACAGGAGGTTCTACAACGCGTCGGGTGACCACACATCCGAGGAACAAGTGCTCACATGTTTCAGGTTCTTGGCGACACAAAGCACGGGCGTCGTCGTCCTGCAGTCCATGCCTATATCTTCGGTCACTTGTCCAAATGCGTCGGTGCAGCACAAGCCGAAGAAGAAGCGCACCTCGGGCGGTGCCTTTGTGCGCCCGAGCTCTCTTGCACCCGGTAGAGTAACGGCTCAACAGAAGAAGAAGGCGCGGTATGCCGAGGATGCGAGTACAAACCATTCTCCGACCATTTCCAAACAAACCTATCACCCTGCAAAGGGTCGAGCACCACATCACGTACCAAATGCCATACCTGGAGGTACTGGCACAAAACTTGCGTCGTCGTCGCACCAACAATGTCATCCATCCAGGCATTTTGTAGCAGCACCTGTCTTACAGATTTTCCTCCTACCAGCAGGCGAGAGTGCATCAAAGAGACGAGGCGGCGTAGCTACAGACCGCCAACCGGCAACCAAGAGTCAGTCCACATGAGTGCCGAGGCACCGCCGCCGACCCTTCTTGTCATGCTGGCAGCAACCATCGCGATTGACTAGCTTCTCGGATCTGTGTGGCAATGAGGCCGGGGGGCATCAGGGGTTGGTTCTCCCTAACCATGCCCATCACAGCCGTAGAACGCAAGGCCAAAAGAAATTTAGATCAGGAACACCGAGACCCCCAGCTCGGTTGGCCAACAGACGACCAGCCGCGACCTTACATTTGCCACCTGTCATCTTCAAGGTGACCGATCGGTTCTTCTAAAGACTTGGAACCAAGCAATTAAATTTCGCTTTCTTTGAGTCTTATAGTTCCTGTTGTTGCAAGTTGCTAGTACTCCCTCATTTCAAGAATCTTGGAGAGTTAAAACATATCAAATTTGACCAAATTTCTATGATAAATAATAACATTTAGGATGTCAACTAAGTATCATTGGTTTCTTCGTTATTTTAGTTTTCATAGTATATCTATTTAATGTCACAAATCTTTAATTATCTCTATAATTTTGTTCAAACTAATTGTGATGCCTTTGACTCTCTAAGATTCTTGGAATAATAACTTACAATTTTGATATGTTTATATTATAATTTTTAATAATATTAAATTGTAATCCGATCACAAGACAGAACACATAACATTATTTGTTTGATGATTGTTACAAGTAAATGTATCGTAGAAAAACATATAAGACTAGATCGATATCATCAATGTTACAATGGATCAGCCGACTCAGGTGGAGACTGCGTGCGATCTGTCACTGCACAGACACCTTCATCTAGCTGCACGTACGTACGTATACTACTACTTAGTCAAGAGGGATGAGGGAAAACGGACGGCAAAAATGCAATGGGAACAAAAGGGATCGGCATCGCTAGCTCATTGTTGCTCAAGAGGACCCGTCGTCGGAATCATCATCATCGTCGTCGCCGGACGACGGCACCGAGGCGCTGGAGGATCCATCAGACGACGGCCCTGGTGCGCCGGCGGACTTAGACGACGATGGTGCTGATGCACCAGAGGGCCCGGACGCCGGAGCATCAGCAGCCGGCCCGCTGGCCGCACTGCCGCCGTATGCCGGCGCGTCAGCAGCAGACGACGACGGGCCGCTGGCAGCAGGGGCCTCGGGGTCAGAGCCTCCGGGGGGGGTTCCACGGGGGCGGAGCCGCTGGCAGCAGGTGCAGGGGCCTCGGGGTCAGAGCCTCCGGGAGGGGGTTCCACGGAGGCGGAGCCGCCGTACGGCGCGGCCGCGCCGTAGGATGGCGCCCCGGCTGTGGAGGGCGGCAGGGCGATGCCCCGGACATGGATTCGGACGCCTCGGTGATGAGGTCCAGCGTGATGCGCTGCAGCTTCTCGAACTCGAGGCTGAAGTTGACGACGGCGTCCTTGTCGCCGCCCTTGGGCGCGTCCTTGCACGACTCCTCGCAGGTGGAGGTGCCGCCGAGCGTGGAGGAGAGCCACGACTTGAGCTCCAGGAACTTGGCGTCGGTGGGCTCCCGGACCAGCCCGTTGAGGTGCGCCACGGCCTCCTCCACGTCGTCGGAGCAGCTGTCGTAGCAGACGAACAGCGCGTCGCCCTTGTCGGCGCCGCTGTTGTACTTGCCGTGCACGAACGTCGCCATCTTGGCGCCCTTCTCAGCCGCGATGTTCACGAACAGCTCCGCCAGCTTCCGCGGGGTCGCCTTGAAGCTCTCCCGCTTCGCCGAGAGGCTGTCGGTGCAGAGCTTGGGGAACTGTGTCTTGCTGCACGCGTCCTGCACCACGCCCTTTGGCGGATTCCACCCTGTGGCCCGCCCGTCAGTCACACATAATAAAAAAAAAACAAAGAATCGTACAAATTTTTTTTTTTAAAATAATATTATAAGTCTCTCCTATTCCCATATCTTAAAGTATTTGTATTTGATTTTAATAATTTATATCAAGATAACCGAATTGTAAATGGTTTACTAAATTGTAAAAAAAAAAAATTGCACCGCATACCCCACGATAAAATCTTGGAATCGCTAACGGTGTCATCCACAGCCCGTCGGCGGCGGCCGCGGTGGAGACAAGGACGGAGAGGAGGAGCAGAGGCGCCACGACGAGGACGGGGATAGAGCGAGGCGCCATGGCGATCGCTGGTACGTTGTTCGTGTTTCTCTGCCGGTGGTGTGGTATGCAAATTGAAGGGTGGTGGTGAGTGCATGGGCTATATATGTGGGTGCTTTGTGAGCTCAAGGCGTCGAGGGGCCAAACGACGCCCTTGCGTGTATGGCATACCGCCGTTTTAGGAGACGACGAGAAGTGGAACGTAACACATGCCGGACCTTCCAAAGAAGTCAAATGTGCTACGACAGGCGTCCCCCGATTTCTTGGGTGGTATATATGTGTGGCTCAAATTCTTGTGTTGTCGTCAGTTTCTCTCCTTTATTAACATCGACATTGCCAAATTTGTGCCACGTACTGACATAGTGTGTGAGCCAATGGAGTAAATACTACATTTATATATAGGAATCGCTTGTGATGGCACATTATTACTCCCATGATTATATTTCTCTAGCAGATATAGTCGTCAGTAAAACTAGAGGAATTCTCCACGCGTTGCTGCGGTCATTCAAGAATAAATACGAATAAATTTGATTAGATCGATGTTAGCTTCATTATATGAATGAGTTTGATGTTCGATGGAGTCATCATGGAAGTTGCTTGATGCATTAAAGGAACCAAATTGAAGAATATAGTGGGTTCATTTAGTGGGGAGTGATGTGGACATCTTGCATGTAGAGAGAAATCATTTAGTGGGGTTTATCTTTATAAGAGTTATAGATAGATAGATAGTGAATTAAGGCCTTTGGTTTCCATAAGTCAGCTGACTTATTAAGTCAGATGACTTAAAATTAGGGACTTAATAAGTCAAGTATGTTTGGTAAATAAGTCACTTATAACTTATAAGTCTCATGACTTAATAAGTTTTAAGTAGGGTGTACCAACTTAACTTATAAGTCCCATGACTTAATAAGTCATGGCTGTTTGGCAAAATAAGTTACTTATTTCACTCTTTGACTTAATAAGTCACCTGACTTATGAAAACCAAACAGCCCCTAAGACTATTTCTCCCTACTTCTCTCTAGGGAAAGAAAACATGTATGGAATTTACACTAAATAAAAAGAAGATAAATAACAATGTAATAGTACTTTGCTTTGCATGGATACCTCTATATATCAATTTGATGAGAACATCGTACATATGGTGAAGAGATGATGCTCACACTGCCCCATCCACCGCCAACCAAAAGCCAAAGTGCAAATTGTTGCCTTCGTCATGCGCTCTCATGGGGACGTCCCATTGTCGAGCGAAGCATCGTGACGACAAAAAGGCGATAAACAGAGAGTATGGATTCTCATTTGATTCCACATCGCTGGGGGCTCAAGCAACACGAATAAAGCTTAAGCATATGCCGACTATGCGCTTTGTTGGGCTTCCAATGGGGCCGATCGTGCTTCGACTTGGAGTCCTATGAGAGAGTGTGTACAGAGGTTGATGGAGTCAGAGGGAGCTACAAGGCACAATGTGGTTCTAGTCACCTCCTAAGGTGCACATCATATCGGGAATCCTAAGGCCAATACCCATAGATGAGACACGCAAAGGACATATGAACAGGGGTTGAATTGTAGGTTAAGGGTGACTCTGAATCAGAGAACCCTCTCCAATCAAAATATCCAAGAAGAGGGTTTGATTTTCAAACCCATCTTATTCATACCCTACTATTGTGGGTTCATAACTATGGCAGTGATTAGCGATTCAAATCGATGTGGGTTGATGTGTGCAACTCTAGTGGTTCAACACATAAGACAACAAGATTTATCCTAGTTCGGGCATGTAAGCCCTACGTCCTGTACCTAGTTCTTTGTGTTACAATGTTCAATTGATTTCTCACAAGGACGATAGAGAGAGATAGGTGGTAGGGGAGCACTAGCTCATAGTGATCTATGGTTATTTTGGATTCGTTTGGGTCTGATCTCCTAAGTTGTATCGATGCCACCTTATTATATGCCAGGGAGCAAGATGAGTACAAGGAGAAAGGGTTTTTGAAGCTCCATTGAAAGGGTTTTTAATCTCCATTGGTGCACAAGGGAGCACTAGCTTTTCATGTCCGATCTTCAAGTGTTGTTGGTGGGACCGTGTGTTGTTCCTCCTGGTGGTTGTGGCTGGTTGTGGCTGACATTGCCGATCCTCCCTTGACACCAACTACACGAGGAGTGTAGTTGGTTCATAGGATGCATTTTAGATTGGTTTCATAACGTTAGAATTGCGGCATGTTCAATGATTTCCAGTTAATTGTTAAATTCAACATAAGGAGTGTACTTTGGTTAAGGTGTTCAACAAGGCTCTCTATATCTAGTACAAAGGTTGCATCGAGTACTATGGAAGAAGCCGACATAAAAAGAATTTGGATAAAATATTGTATATTTTCTATTTCAGATATTTTTCATGTGTAACTTGGGATATACTGTGCCGAAGTTTTAATATAATTCCTCCTTCCATTTAAAAAAAAGTTTATATTGTTATGTCTGATCCATAGAAACAAAGTCTCGTGTAATTTGCTGTCTACTTATTTTCTTTTTTTTTTTCTTTGTTTCATGAACTCTGTAGCTTTTTTCTTGGGACTTGCTCTATTTTTCATATATTCGTTATTTGTAGGGGCCCGACTCCACTAGTTTTTTTTTTTTTAAAAAGAAACAAACCCTCTATGTTGTTCTATAGTATCATTATTTTCCTATTAAACAATAAACTACTCCCCGTTTTAAATTATAAATCATCAACTTTTTTTTTTTGTTTCATCCATTTAGTTATGTATGTAGGCATATTATATATTATATCTAGATACATAATTAAAAGGATAAACCAAAAAAAAAAAAACAAAGCAACTTATAATTTGAAACTGAGGGAGTATCTAGATACATAACTATAAATGGATAAGTAAAAAAATGTGTGACTTGTAATTTGGAACAGACGGAGTACAAATCTAAGTAACAGTTAAATATTTATGTGGAATTTGAAGTCCATTATATATTTTAACAGATGATGGCTACTAGACATGTCAAAGTAACAAGCTAACATGAATGCTATAATTTTCTGCAAAAGAAAACATCAATGCTATACATTAAATCCTTTGAACACATCCCCTATCAAAAAATAACAATGATAAAACACACTCAACTAAGGCCTATGTGCCATTTTAATTTCTGGCCCCATATATAATTGCATCCATTATTCAGTTGGACCGCCAAACAATTCTAATTCTAAACTGGCATATATACTTAAGCATGGATAATTGTGGGATGGACTTAACAAAATCCTTGGCACATAAGGTGCGTGTGTGCCGCCAGACATGTATATCTTTCACTCATGCTGGGGTCGGTGCCGGTGAGCCACTGGCGCCATAAGCTGGGGCACCGCCATCGCCAGGAGACGGCGCGGCGCCACCGTAGGTGGGGGTGCCAGTGGGGGCGGCGCCACCGTACGCCGACGGCGCGCTGGCGCCCGAGGGCGGCAGTGCGACCTCGGCCGACATGGACCCGGAAGCCTCGGTGATGAGGTCGAGCGTGACGCGCAGCAGCTTCTCGAACTCGAAGCTCTTGGTGATGCAGACGTTCATGATGTCGCTGACGGGGGCGTCCTTGCAGGCGTCCTCGCAGGTGGAGGTGCCCCCGAGCGTGGAGGAGAGCCAGGTCTTGACCTCGAGGAACTTGGCGTCGGAGAAGTCGCGCGAGAGCGCGCTGAGGTGCGCCACGGCCTCCTCGATGTCCTCGGAGCAGGTGTCGAGGCACTTGTACAGGACGTCGTCCTTGATGCCGTTGAGCTCGTGGTGCGCGAACGCCGCCACCGTCATGCCCACCTCGGCAGAGACGTACACGAGCAGCTCGGCGAGACGGCGCGGGGTCACCGGGCCCGACTGGCACTCCGGGTTGTCCTTGAGCGCCGACAGGCACACCTTGGGGAACAGCGTCTTGTTGCAAGCCTCCTGGATGTTCCAGGCGGCGGTGGCGCCGGCGGAGATGGTCCGCACGGCCGGCGCGGTGGTGACGAGGAGGAGGAGGAAGAAGAAGAGGTGCGCCACGGAGTGAGCCATGGCCATGGCGCGCGTGTCGCGGCGGGTGGGATACGTGTGGTGTGGGGTGTGGTGAGAAGGTGACGAGAGGAAGGGTGACACCCGCACGGGCTTATATATCTCTAGCCTACGTGTGCTCTAGCTTGCAAGCGATCGAGTTTTTCTCCATGGCCAAGGACAATTGCATGTGCCTGCCGAGACACATGGAGAGCCTTCCGCAAAGGTGTCTTGTCTCCGTTTTCTTGGGATGCAGATCTGTGGCTAATAATTGATAGGCCAGGGCTTTACGTACACACGGTCACCAAAAGAAATGAAGAAAAAGAGACTGGCTGAAAATAACATTTGTTCAGCCGAGTCATGAGATGAAAATCTAATGGATTAGATGTATGAATAGTGAAGCAAGATCAAAGGCATACGTTGTTGTCTACACCAAAGACACATTTCAGGCGTCTGCTTAATTTATAGGAAAAGTGAAACAAAAACAAGCCTTGTTTAATGTGTTGGCTACTTCTGATTCGAGGCATTGTCGTCTGAACCAAAGACACATTTTAGGCATATGCTTAATTTATAGGAAACTTGAAGGAAAAACAAGCCTTTGTTGTTGGCTACTTCTGATTTGAGGGCTTGTTCAGATATAGTAGGATTCACATCCTTTCACATTTTTTGGATAGATTGAGTGGAACTTGAGTTAATTTCAATCGAGTCCACCACAACATTGGGTTAGGTTGGATTGGAATTTGCTCAACTTTCACTCCAATACATTCAAACACATATATGATTGATGCCAATCTGAGTACATCCAAACAAGCTTTGGTGTATTTGAGCCCAAACCCCACTCCTTTCCTTGATCACAATCCATGTCGGGTTTTACACTAAGATGATCATGTCCTGCCTGGTATAAGAGGTAAGGCGTTGTAAGTATACAATCCATGTCATCTGCCTGGTATTTTTCGATCTATAGTTTTGCTATGACTTTTTCATTTGAAATTATTTAAGATCTAAAAAATAAGTTTTATAGTTTTAAATTGAATATATTAAAATTTTGAAGTGACATGGAGAAATGAAGTAAACCAAACTTGTAGCACTCGAAGGGGTATGCTACAACATTGTAGTTGACCACTTTTCATTTGAAATAATTTAATTAGTATCAGAAATTCTATTTTAAGTTTGCAGATTTTGAAATTTTCAAAGTACATAGGATGAAACTATGATCTTAGCTAAAGTTGTAGAGCATAAATATATACCTAAGCTTGTAGTAAAATAATCTTTTTTATTTGAAATCATTTAAAATTAATTAATTTAAAATTTATTTTTTAAATGACCTCAAATGCAGAAATGATCTAAATTAAAGTTTTAGTATAGTACTCAAAGAGATGAAAAATCTTTCAGTTTATTTTTTCATTTGAATTCGCTTAGATGCACATATACCTAATAATACAAATATTTGTTATTATAATGTTTGATAAAGTAAATAGCGTCCACTTGGTAACAAGTGATTCGCGGCGGTAAGAAATTATAACATGTAAGTAACATGGGAGAATTTTCGATCTCGATGGCCGACACGTGGGCATCTGCATAAAAAATCCTGTGAACTATGACCCGCGGCTGCATCTTCCAAAGTTAAAAAAAGTTTTTTATCTGATTTATTAATTCGTTTGTGTGTACCTGTATCAATATATACCTAATACCTGACAAAAGGTACACACAAACGAAAATAAATCTGATAAAAATGCCAAATCACAGAGAGCTGGTAACATTGTCCTTCAATGTTTTTTTTTTGGGTGTTCTAAGTAGGGGGAGAGAGTGTAACAGAGCAGGAGAGAGATATGGAAACTCGATCGGAATATTTGTCTACGAAACAAAAAATAACTTGATAAAAACCTTTTCAGCTCAAAGTATACAGAGGATATATATGCATCCTCAAATTTCTTTTCTACTATATATAAAATGTGCATATATAAAACGCATCCACACAAATAAATCATATGACTCCATCCATCAGCAAATTTGAGATCGAGCGCGCTTACATTACACATAACATTGACAAAAAAAAAAAAAAACGGCGATACGCTCGCTAAACAGAGAGCGGGCGGCCGGCTAACGCCATGCAAGAGCCACCGCGACGGCCACGGCGCAGGCGACAAGCGGCGGCAGCCGTAGCGGCGCCACTCGTCCGGGCGCCTCGGACAGGAACGCGTACTGGCCGCGCGCCCCCGGCGGCGCGCTGTTGTTGCCCCTCCCCGGCGGCGGCTTCTGGCAGTTGTTGCACGGTGGCCCGCCGGCGCCGGCCGTCGACGGCATCGCTGGCGGCGGGTTGGCGGCGTACCCGGCACCGCCGACGCCGGGAGGAGTGGACGGCGGCGGAGGGAGTAGTAGTAGAACTGCGGCAGCGGCGCCGCCGCGGTCGGGCGCGGCAGCGGCGCCGCCGAGGCGAGGAGCAGCAGGAGCACGGGGAAGAAGAGGTGGAGGGCGTGGGGCGGTGGTGGGGGCGACATGAGAGCGTGGGGAGATGCTCGGTGCCGCTGCCGCTACCTGCTCGATCTCTTGCTCGATGCGCTTGACCGGGAGCGCCGGGAGCGGTGCTATCGAGCTAGTGGCCCGTCAGGACAGGATGCTGCAGCTAGCGCTATATACGTGGCGAGGCTTGCGTGATGCGGCATGGGAGAGTGTGTCCCAGCCCACATGCGCGCTACCTGTTTCTGTGCGCTTCGCTACGACGGTGGCCGGCCTCGATCTGAGGGTAAGGCCACGTACGGTGGTCGGTGGGCAACCGGGGCATGCGGTTCTTTCTCTCTCGGTTCTTTCATTTTAAATTTCAAATTATAAGTCGTTCTAATGATTTTGTAGATTGAAACCATTTCAAGTTTAACCAATTTTTTTAGACAAAAGTATAAAATTAAAAATATAGTGGATAAAGAATCTAATGATATTTAGTTAGCCTCATAAATATTATTATCTTATCATATAAATTTAATTAAATTTGAAATGTTTGACTCTTTTAGAATTCTTAAAAAACTTAAAATTTGAATTTGGGATTGATAAGTATGCATTTTATCATTTCAATCAACGATAAAAAAAAAATTCTATAATTTCAGTAGATACTACTAGCGAGGTACTAGCAAACTTGCTAAGTAGCTAGTACAGTACTCCCTCATTGCAACAAAATATGCAACTATGTGTTGCGTGCTTAAAAAAGTAGTTCATATTTGACTAAGTTTTCTATGAAATACTATTTATACTTATGACTCTAAACTAATTTATTATGAAACTATATTTTATAATTAATCTAATGATATCTATTTGATATTATAAAGGTTGATATCATTTATCTATAATTGATTAAATTTAAGATACTATAAACGTGACTCTGTGTTAAAATTACATTTAGACGGAGGGGTAGTACTGTAGTGAGACTTGTACTAATCACAAGCAAATAAAGCTTTATAGCAAGCTGCTTCGGGGCTCTTCTCTAACAAATTTTGCACTATATACGGAACACGCGTACTGTTATTGTTGTGGCTCGAAGTGGGGTTGGTCATATATTTTCCTGTCATCAGGTAAGGGTTAGCCAGCCAAAGGCATGATGCATAGAGCTAGGCGGCTACTGGAACTGTGGTAGCCGCCGGGATGCACGGCGCCCCGGCTGAGACGGTGAGTCAACCGCCGGAGTGGGATTATTTATTATTCTGCCGGTGAACGGATCAGATCATCACAGCGGGGGTAGAACAACCCTCTCGCCCCCGTCCCCAGGCCGCCAGCCAGCCACACAGAGCCCGGCACGTACGCACCCGCGTCAGCTGGAACTAGATTCATGCTTTGACTCGGCGCCGGCCTCTTGGCACGTCTTTCTATTCTCACCTTCTTTTAAGGGCCCTTTGGATCGTAGGATAGACAAAGGGTAGAGATAGGAAAAAATTTAGGAATAGAGATGACCATATTTCTCAATCTTATAGAATTGAAACAAAGGAAACTTTACATGAGATGGACTTTGGCAAGACCTCAGGTGAAACACAGGAAACGTCCACTACACCCATTATTATTTGCATGCGTGATTTATATATCTATACCCACTAATAAAGAGAGAAAATTTTGCGTTGACCTTTTTTTTCTTTTGCTAGCCCTCATCGAGTCCAACCCAACTACGCACTAAATTGAATCCGTATCCAAACCAAAATAGATTTCAGCCATGTTTTGTCGGCTCTTTTTGGTCTGGCCTCCTACACGTTTGTCCACGTTATTTAACATGATTTCGGTTACCATCGCTTGCTCTTGATGCGTATAGAAGAATCCACAAAAAATGGCCCAATCCTGAGATGGACTCAATGTGCCAAACCAAATAGAACACGAACAGCTGCAGACCTCGATTGCTTTGTCGGCCTCCCCAAACCATAAAGTCGGGCCACTCCGTCTCCCTAATTAAATCTCCACGTGATCAAAGATCAAAGTAAATCAATATGCAATGTCGATAGAAACTCAATGTCGACTCTGCGGGGCATTCGGGGCGAAGCCCACGGTGGTACTATCGGAGCTAGCGCGCAGGGCTAGGGACGTCGAGCTGACGTCCGCCAACCTCGGCGTGGTGAGCCGCGAGCCCCGCCGTTGACCTGACATGGCTTGCCGTGCGTTCACGACAAAGGAGGAAAAGTGCGAGGATGGAGAGAAATTCGCGGCTGCGGCGATCAAGGACAATCAAGAATATGCCTGTGTTGGCTTCACGTCACACACAGCGGCAATAGCTACGCCTTGCCGAAATCCAAACACCAAGGTGCGCATGTGCGAGACAAGCATGAGATCGGGTGAGGAAAGGACTATAGGGCCAATGGTAAGATACAGGACGAGCAGGAGATGAGGAGAGAGGACCACAAGGCACATGCGGAACAATGGATAAGCTCATATGGTTCTCTCCTACTTTCTGTTATAAAATAATAAAATAATATTATCATTTATTTAAAAATGATTTCTTTATTAGAGATTAAATATTGATCATTTTTCTAATTATTTTTATACATAATATTATTTCCTATAATATTCCAATGATCATCCACTGTTTATACAAAATCTCGACTCATCTGTTTTCCACATGCATGTATTCCTGTCATGTTCCTGTGTTTTTGTATTCAGTACCAAAGTAGGTCTATATAAATTAAAATTTTTACCGTTGCAACGCACGGGCATATATGCTAGTATATAAAAAAAGAAACAAAGAAATTAGAGGGGAGCACGGAAGGCGTGGTGGCAAACTGGACAGGCACTTGCTGGGCTCATGGCCTCTCGCTTTTTTTTTTCTGAGTACACACATATGGCCTCTCGAGCCTTCGATCCATAAACTGGGCCCCATTAGTCAATGGATCGTTCTTATCCAATGAGCTCATCTCCACCAGAATATCTTCTCCAGCTTTTTTTCTACTCCATCGCCATGGCGCCGCGGCTCGTTGCCTCTCACCAATCCCCAAGGGCGTGTTTGATATGGGCCAAAAGCGGCAGGGCAGGCCGTGGGATGCAGGTGCCCGTGTTTGATAACACCGGCCCTGTTCCCCGGCCATGCCCTAGCGATGCAATTTACCTTCTCTCTCGGCTCGCGCCGCACGCTCCTCGTGTTCCTCCCGGGCCTGGCTGCCGCGGCGCTCGCCACGAATCTTTGGCGTTGGCGGAGCTCGAGCTGGCTCTCGCCGGGCTCGCGGGAAGTGGGAAACTTCTGCGCGCACTTCTTGCCCACCATCCCCTTCTTAACCCCCCTCCTCCCTCCCTCTTTCTCTCTTCTCCCAACTGTGCTCCCATTATCGACAAGGTAAGCTCAGCTCCCGGCTTGGTCGTGGTGTTCGGGGCTTCCTTTCCGTTCCCCCCGTGTGGATCTGCGGCCAGCGGGGCGCCGCTCGCCGGCTCGGCGAATCGGTCTTCTTCCTTTTTCTTCTTCTCCGGCTTGGTGGTGTTCTTTGCTCGTGGATCTGTCGGCCCTTCTACCCCATCCGGATCTGCAGACAAGCTCCTCCCCACCTCGATTTGAGCTGCACCTCCCTCCCTACCGGATTTGTTGACACCTGTTATAGCATAATATTACTAGTCAACTAAACTTGGATAAGGGCTTAAAATGAATATCAACATAGACTGGGGGTCTAACTAACATAATTCCACGAGCTTTGGTGATTTATTTCTTTTTAGGGACTTAACGGATAAAATGCAGAGAAGAATGGAGAAAGTTCCGTAATATATCTCACATACGATGACAAGACTTAACCGTGAAGTAACTTCGACCCAAAATGTGGACTAAAACACTCTAGAAGGTACCGAAGACACCGGAAGAAAGATGACATGGTTTGGCCACATGGGCTGGGGCCGCCTAAATCTCGCCTAGCGGCCGCCGGTCGAGAACCAATCGGGCTCATCTTCCTAGGTCGGTTTGTAACCGACCTTGAGGTTGTATCTACACCGTTATTGAAGGTCGGTTTGATCCAATGGTCATCATTCATCGCCAAGGCCTATATAAGAAGACCCCCGACCCCGGGGCTAAACCCTAATTCATTCTATCTCATTCTATTCATTATCTCTCGGTTGTAGAGGTGTCCCAATGTAAGGATAACCTCTCTCTGGGATTAGCGAATTAGAAGTAGATTAGAAGTAGATTAGTCATGTAATTAGAAGTAGATTAGCCATGTAATTAGAACTAGATTAGATCTAACTTAGATCTAATCAAGAGTAAAGGAGAGTGGAGCTATGCTCCTGCTCGAGATGTCTTTGAGTATGGTATGTCTTAATATCTTCTCTACAAGACTTATGCGATTCATATATTTATCTTCTCTATTTACTTCCATGACTTTTCTATATTTGATTAAGTATAGTTGTTATGCTATTGCATGGGATCTCCGCTCGTATTGAGGACTCTAGTTATTCCGGGTAGCTAGAGTAGTAATCGATAGTGTAGACTTGGTGTCTAGGCTATAGGTTACATGAGATTGCGCCCAATCCCACAGTTAGTTGTGGTAGCCCTGGGGTGACACTCTGTTAGGCCTTTGTATTCCACCACGTTCGGATTGGTGTTTCAGAGAGCTTTTGGCGACCTTTTCCCGACTACCTTCTTCCCAGTCTTTCGAGAGTTGGGACGGATCTGCTGCTCCAAAGTGCATTAGTATGATTGCTATCATAGAATCTAAGTAATAAAGAAGAACATAGGAACCTTGATCTCTCCCTTTGACCTCTTGATTAGTTTAGTTCTCTTTTGTAATCTTAGGTATACTATTATTTTATGCTTTGTTATTTACTTACCATTTATCATTTACCCCCTCACTATAGTCTAGTGGTTTGCTAAGTTAGTAGATGCATGATTGTGACTTATTAGATTCTTTAGCCAAAGCTTCCCGTGGATACGATACTCTAGAATACTCATCCTAGGGAAAAGCTACAATGGTAGGTGTTCTCAGGCGCTTGCGTAATCCTTCTTATTCTTTTAGCACTTAACAAATGCCAACAAGCTTTTTGGCTAGCTTGTCTGGGAAGCAATTGGCCTAAAGATTCTAGTAATGATCATGATGTCGCGCTAATTTAGTGTATCACTAGCTTTAGTAGGATTACCCTTGTTACGTTGAGTTGTGGAATAGACAGGACAAAAAGATGTCGCTTGCGATCTTCCGACAAGATTCCACAAGATAAGGAAAGAAGAAAGATTGAAGAACCCGTGGTACCCGATCAATCAAGATTCATCAACATTGGAAGCCTGCTATCTCAAGGTATGTATTTAAATATATATTATTCTAACCATGTATAGATTGAAGAAGAA
>JADLZK010009088.1:0-122188 GCA_015847255.1 Hyparrhenia diplandra
ATGATGATTGTAACGCCCTATATAATTGTAGCATTCTAAACTTGGATGGCTTCTAGAAGCAACCGGTTTAGAATTGATGAAATGACAAATGGGCAAATCTGAGTCAACTTTGTACACAACTACTATAATTGTCTTCATAACTACTCTATTTGGCATTATATTGTGCTCATGTTTTTATATGCTCACTGTCATTATATTGTGCTCATGCATGGTGCCATGGCAGCATCTATGATGCTACAGCCACTACCTATGCTTCTCTTCCCTCCCACTCTTCTCCCACCTTCTCTCTTGGCCTCCTCTATCTTTGCCATCATCATGGTAGTGACTATATACTCTGCTACAGATGACTAAGTAGAAGCTCTCTCTCTCTCTCTCCCCCTCTAGCCTCCTCTACCTTCTCTTCCCTCCCACTCTTCTCTCACCTTCTCTCTTGGCCTCCTCTCTATCTTTGCCATCATCATGGCGGCGGCTAAAGTCAAGCTCTCTCTCTCTCTCTCTCTCTCTCCCTCCCTCTCTCTAGCCTCCTCTACCTTCTCTTCCCTCCCACTCTTCTCTCACCTTCTCTCTTGGCCTCCTCTCTTTCTTTGCCATCATGATGGCAGCAGGTGCTGACAGCGCGGCGAAAAATTTCGGACCGACGGTGTAATTTGGGTTTTTATATGGTCACCGAATCCTTCTATGTGCTCACTGTTTTTATATGATAACCCTTTTGTATTTGTCCCCCCCCCTCCTTTGGCCGATGATGAAATTGTCACATTCCATAAAAAATATAACCTGATGATCATGAACTTGTGAGGAGGCGGCCATCATTGCTAGCCGCCCTACATTACCTTCATTACCTTTTTACGTTACGATGCCCTTATGCTCCAAGTTCATGATCAAATGATGATTGACATCTATCTAAGGCCTCTAATGTTTCTACTAGTATTTTGCTCGATGATACAAAAGTGTAAAGCGAGACTACATGATAGTGAACCCGCTAATTTGAGAGCAAACCACTCTTGTCATTTTATTCCTTCATGAAACTAGGACCCAACTGGCATATCTAACGCCAACTCTTTTTTTACTAGACTAAATCAGAAAAATGTCCCCGACAAGAGCGGTGCACCGTAGCCTTGAGCACGGAAACCCATTGAAGAGGGAGAGCCTCATGTCATGAGTTGCGGCGAGTTCTACGCACGATTAGACAAGAATATAGCCTCGATGAAAGATACAATTGATCCGTTCACGGAGGAAGAAGAGGGAAAGAAGGAGAGGATGATGACCTTTCGATGAAGATGATGACGGCGAGGGTTACGAGGAGGGATATGTAAGTCCCGAGGATCCTTCCCCATGTGAACCCAGGCATAGGCCGACTAAGGACGACCCGGACAAAGACTTTGACCCGCGAAACGAGGAGAACGAGGTAGAGACACAAAGCCTTTGTAATCAATTTTGCTAATGCTTTTATCATGTCACTACCATTAACACTTTGGCCTCCCGTGTACATAGGTCCATGATGATTCTCCTCCAAAACGACGACGTCGGCGTCCGCGATGTTTCGTTGAAGGCACTGGAGAGCAACAAAGAGAAGAGGCACGTGCCACAGAGGTGAACAATACAGGACTCGCTCCCGAACCCCGGGACACGACCACAACCTCGGCGCCAAAGAGGAAACGAGGAGGGATAAGAAAACCAAATCAGTATCCTCACAAGGACGTGGTCTATGTGATAACGGAGGTCGGCCGGGGAGGGGACATCCGTCACCGGAGAAGATGAGGGCAAGATTCCGTAATTCGATGGGCGCCCTTGTTAGAGATCGAGTTGAACCCGGCTATCCCATCATGGCGTAAATAGGACGAGACAAAGAGAGGCCTATGGAACAAGCTCTTAGTCAATTTCGGGTTTCCATCTGGTACCGAGGAGGCCGTGAAATGTCAAGCCTTTAGGACAATGGGGGAGATATTCCGACGTTGGAGGTGTGAGCTCAACACCAAAATATATCCAACAGGGGAAAACGCCGTTTCACAAGTATGGGAACATAACTTCGAGTCAATGGGACGACCTTGTGGCTCAAAAAGACTACGGCGGAAGCATTGGCCCTTTCGTTCGTGAATAACGAGCTAGCGAAGAAGAACATACACCCTACCCATTTAGGTTCGGTGGATACTTTGCGTGAAAAGACTTTCCGGGAAGAGGGACGAAGAGACGGAAGCGGTGGGATTCTGTGCAGAATTTGGGGCTTCGGTCAAGGAATTGGATACATGCCAGGAGTACCGCATCGTCCGGTTCTTCCCTTAAGTTTGACAAACCGTAGACTCAAGAGGTAGTATCAAAGATATTGGAATATGGTCAAGGAAAGGAGAAGGGCTCATTCAAACCTTCCGGAGAGAAGGACGAGCCGACACTTGCCTTGGGAAACGCCGAGCACCACCGGGCGCACAGGGGCATAGGGAAAAGAACAACCAGGAGACATGGCTTTGAAGAGGACCAACACACATACAAGAAGCATGGTAGAGACCGAAAGCGTCGGAACTTGAAAGCACAAATCATGGCCATGGTAGCGAGGCGCCGAGGAAAGAGGGCTGTCTGCGAACCCGCCGCCCAACTTGCGGTAGTCGGGAGCCCTCCGGACGTTCCTAGCAGCCAAGGTTCCACTTGCGCAGGCACAACCCCCGTCGATCGCATACAGGAACCAACTAGTTGCCAATGTGTGGTTCTCGTCGGAAGGGCGAACAAAGTCAAGCTTGCCGCAACGGGTGTGGCACATCCCCCTAGGGGCAGGTGGCACGGTAAGCCTATCCCGGCAGACTACACTAGGGTCGAGGTGCATAGCGTGGAGCCCCATTACATGGATTATGACCTTGACCACCCCGACTCTCGAGGGATTGGACAAACTCGGGCAATGCATTCGACAGTTCATCCTACGGCACAAACGAGACATCGTATTAACCGGTTTTCGCCTCCCCACCCAATTATCCATCATTTCCACGGCTAGAAGGAGTTATCGAGGGAGGGGAGATACTTTCACCAACACGTGACGAAGAAATGCACGAGATGCCACACTCCCCTCCTCGTGACCGACAAATGCCTGAGATGCCACACTCTTCTCCATGTCCTACAGAGCAGGTGCCTTCAAAAGAAACTCCAGTTGAAACGGAGGTGCCCTCGAAAAGAAACGAGAGGTGCCTCGAGAAAGAAAGGAGAGGTGCCTCCGAAAGAAACTCGGGGTAAGGAGAAGCGGCAAATTCGGACATGCGGCTTCCGCCGGGGGGCCTTTCGTACCCGAACAAAGTTATGGCATCGTGAGGATTTTTGGGAGGAGTCGAGCTTAGGAAAAAGCATCCAATCCATTGCAGGCCTGTCTTTGTGCCGATGAAGGGCGTCTCGTTGGTGTCGGTGTGGTTCGCCCATGATCAGTTCAAGCCACAGAACCAAGTCAAAGTAGCAGGACAGACTTCCGACCCTTCGGTCACCAATCACTTTTCGGCCAAAAAGTATCGATGTTGGAAGAATCGGATGGTCAAGGCGCCCGAAAAATTATGAAAGAGGCAAGATATTCCTACCAAACGATGTCATGCGAAGATGCCACGTGGAATGAAAAAGTTTCATGATTGGTACTTGTTGGTATCCGAGAGGGCGGACATAACCGAGATAACATTGTCCTACCCCGATGGCCTTCTCGGTGGACCTGGTGGTGAGATTGCCTTCCCTTTCAGCGACATGCATGCATTGTATCACCTCGGTGAAATCGACATTAATCTAGTTCACATCTACTGCATGTAAGTCCTTTTCTCTCTTAATATGGTATGATTGCGATATTTTGATAATGTTGTAACTAACCTAATTGATCTCTTTTAGTATGCAAGCGCACCTTGCAAAACAGGTTCCAGGTCTGAAACATGCATACATGGATCCTCGACAAATAGCACAAACACGCTTTGCATTTCCTAAGCAATGGAAACTGGATAGCAAATACTTAGCGGGTGGAGAGACCGTGGAGGAGAAAGAGAAAATCTGGCAGAAGGCAATGAAGGACGCGGCCATTAACATGGCGGCATACTTAGCCGTGTCTTTCAAAAATCTCGAAAACAATCATAGTATATGGCTACCATACCACTTCGGGTAAGTTCAATCTGTATATAAAGGTTGGTTAATACATATTATACGCAAATGAGCTTATCGTTTTCCTCTGATTGAATTTATGCAGTAACCACTGGATCGCTATATGTGTCAGTGTCGGGATCAGCGTCGCGTGGGTTTTGGATTCACTGCACACTCCGGCCGCATATTATTCCGACTTCATAGCGATTCTCAAATCGTATAAATAACGACAATCCTCTTATATGATCTATACTATAATGGCACGATTGTTTCTATTTTTAGAACTAGCACCACCATCCGTCGGATCTCGCAACCAAGGGCTAGGATTCAAAGTTTGTCACACACGTCTTACGGGTGAGATCCCGACGCCCACTCTGCGACTATTTTGATCGGCGAGGGTTCGATCCCCCCCCATCCTCGGCGTCCGTTTCTTCTCTTCTAAAACATCAGGCTGCCTCCGTTGATGCCGCCGGTATCGTGCATGGGATCCTTCCCCGGCGTGGGCTGCCGCGTCGCCGCCGCCGAGGCGAGGGGCGCACGGCCCGGGCGCTGTCATCCATCGCCTCGCCCGGCGTCGCCACTCGCCGTCATGGGCGCCCGCCGATCGCCGCCACCGACTTCCATGGTAAACAAGATGTAGCGACTCCCACGATCTCTCTCACGACGCACAGCGCAGCCCTAGCGGTGGGCGCAGCCGCGGCTGCATTGCTGCAGTCCCTTTCTTCCCGCTGGTCGTACGCCGATCCCTCTTCTCCCAAGTCCCCATCGCCCCTCCTATCTCTTCAGATCGGCATCGCGGGAAAGAGTTCCTCCGGCGGCGGAGGTGGCCAGGAGGAGGAACGTTGGTGGCGCCGGTGCTGGAGCTGCTGCTCGCGGCGGTCCGACCTGCGTGGTGGAGTGCCGGTTGGATACGGCGGCGTGGCGGTTGCAGGCTGATACGGGTGGAAGTTTCCTCATTTTTTCTCATTTTCTCATTTTCTGACATCATGGCTTTGTTTTAACATCCATAGTCTAATGGAAGTTTCCGTAGGAACACCATGTCACCGAAAACAATACTATTTAATTTAATGTTATCTGATTAAATTCTAAAATTGAATTTGTTTGACAAGAGGTGTACACGGTGCCTGACATCATTTTAATCTTTCAAAAACTGCAGATCATTCTTCTCAATAAGAGTTTTAGATGATAAACATATTTTTCTATTATATTAGTGGAGCTTTAGATTTTAAAAATATTTGGTTGTCATATATTTTGATAGTTTAATAATTTCTGTTAGGATAGAACTAATTATAGAAAAACGGGAAAAGTTATGTGCGAAACCTTTCCAGTTGGAATAGTTTCATATGTATGGTTTACTACTTTACTCAATAATGGTTAATATGGCTAATTTTCTATCCTTTTAAACAGATCCTTCATGGGGGTTAATCACTTGCTCTTGCTCTTGCACTGCTCCAGCAGTTTAAGGACCCTAAGAACAAAGCCTGCTGTGCTGTAAGATTCTTATGTTTATCAGTCTCGGTTGTTTCCTGAGGTGTGGTGGCAAAGCCAAATTGGCCAGAGAAATAACTTGTAGTGTTTCGCTAAAGTCATTTCAATGGTCTTCAACATAACGCTATGATGATCAGATTAGTGAAATATTTTAAGCCGGAATGATTTTTAACCCCCTTTGAAATGGCTTCCGTTCATATCAGAAACCAGTCGTTTACAAAGTTGTAGAGGTTTGAAGTCCAAAGTATATATAATCACATTTTTAAGAAATTTTGGAGGGTCACAATATTACCTCTGCACCATGGGATTGATCTTTGTTTTTTTTATAGAACAATCTGATGCAGGCAGGCAAGGAAAAGAGTAACCAATTTTGACTGGGTTAAAATTTGAAGGAGAGGGAATGGGAGAAGAACTATTCTGCAGGAAGGAACTGAAGATAACTTCGAAATTCCTAATGGAAAGTATGGAAGTATCTGGTGTGTCCCTTATTTCCATTGCAATTATTTTCTGTACAGTATTCCAATCTGATTCATGTGAATAAGGAATAAACCTTGCACCATATTTTGGGAATTAAATGACAATCAGTGAAGGATGCAACATGTTTATCTCCTATGTTTAAGGATGAATTATAGTATTATTTCACTGATGCCGTTGGCTCAAATGTTTGTCTGGATCTTTAGCTTCATCTAATTAGTTGTGGCAAAATATTATATTGGTTTCTTCATAACAGCCAGTTGTCTATGAGTTTTCTTTTGTTCAAGTGTGACACATGATTTTTTTCTTCTAAATATTACTTATGTATCCTACTTATTTTTGTTGCACAGTCTATACACACATGACATGGCGGGATATGGCTGATTTCTTGCAATCAGCTTCACTACTGTAGCTTAGAATCTATACAGAAGCCATTTATGGTCTAGCTCAGAAATCAAACTGATGTTTTAGTTCTGGAGTTAAATCAAATCTAAGAATCTTACCAATCCTGTGAATATGTCGAATTTCTGGTATCACAAAGTTCCAACTATGACTTCGTTGTCTTGTAACCACACAATGCCCCATATTGTGTCTTGGAGCAGTTGCTTATGCCCAATGACAAATCTATCTCTGTTGAGAGGTTGTCTTTCTAACTGATCTATGAGTCCAATGTTGCCTTTCTGTTGAGAGGTTGTAGCCACATAATTGTATTTTTGTTAATGTTATCTGCAGATAGCTAGATTGTTTCTTCTAATTTTTAAAGTTAATTTGTCTGTATCAAAGATCGTAGCTTATGACAATAAGGTGTGTTTATGCCTTTGTTTTTTAATGGCAGGGAGCCAATGGAATAAAGATTGAGATCCATCAAACGGGGTTCACGTAGAAGAACACAGTGAAGTTCATGAAAGAGCTCTAGAGCCGCCTCTTTCAGTGCACAACAGAATGCCAGTGGGGTGACTCAACAGTTTCAGAATGAAAAGGAGGCTGAGATATATATATTTTGCAAATTAGGTTTTCTATTTTATCGTATCTTTATCACAAGCAATATTTTGTGCCCTGCTTTCTGCCATCCAAACGTATGTTTTGAAACCTTACTTGAAGATCTCAAAGGCATGCTTAATAACTTAGGCAGAATGTAAATTAGATTGTTAATGTGATGTGACAAATACCTTTATTATGCTTTACGCAAAAGTATTTTCCCGGATTGTATGAATGCTCAACTATAATTGGGTAAGAGTTGAACTATGGACAAAAAAATGTCATTTGCTTGTTTCATTAGCCTCCCTAAAATAAAACGTGGCGTTAGCACGGGCATTATACTAGTTGAATATAACCTCCTAACTTTTTTTTGTTAGATACTAACATGTTGTATTTGTGAATATCAATTTCAACAGGGGCATACCGTTGGTATGTTAAAAAGTTGAATGGGAGACATCTTCCCGCACGAAGGGTGAGCCGTGTGCGTCAAAAACAGATACTTGTGTAAGTATGACCTACCTCAGATCTTGCATAATCTCAAATGCATTTGCTAACAATTTTATATACACAGTGTGCCAAGCAAAAGCCTGGAAGTGTTCATCGTGGATATTACGTATGCATGGCGATGAGTAACAGCCTTTCGCACTGGAGACACCCGGACTTGGTATATATGCTCATTCCTTTCTCTCTATGTATATGCTCACTATGTGTTTCTATATATAGGCTAACCTTTTCTTATCTCCTAATTGTGTAGGCGAGACGCTGTAGTAGGGACAAAAGGGGACCCTTACCGAGATGATGACCTCTTGGAACTCGTGGCTGGCCTTTGTGACCTCATATTAGATCATGCTATACATCCAAAAGGTTGCTACCTTGATCGTACTTCGAAAGTTGCGTAAGAATCCAATGTTACAACATTTTCGTGGAGGGAAAAAGGCTAGCAATAGGGAGGTGAACTAAGAGATGAGATTGAACTTGTAACTTATGTGAATAATGAATGTTTATTGTAAGATTGAATAATGGAGATGATACTTTGTGAGTTATGTGAATTATAGATATTTATTGAATATAATATGTACATCTTTTGTGAGAATTGTGAATTATAGATGTTTATTGAATATAATATGTATATATATTGTGAGAATTGTGAATTATAGATGTTTATTGAATATAATATGTACATATATTGTGAGAATTGTGAATTATAGATGTTTATAGAGGCGGCTATATATATTTTAGTTTTGAATTTTTTTTTGGCGCCAAATCCGGTGTAGGGGCGGTTTTAGATTCAACCGCCCCTGGGTTTTTCCCCGTTAGGGGTGGTTTTAGACACAACCGCCCCTACAAGATTTTTTGAGTAGGGCGGTTTTAGATTGAGCCGCCCTAATGAAAGCCACAAAGAGGGGCGGTTGTTGTTATTAGCCCCTACAAAGGACCTGATAGGGGCGGCTCGGGAACCGCCCCTACAAAAGGTTGCCATCAGGAACGGAGAGTTAGGGGCGGTTTCAAAACCGCCCCTATCGCTCCAAATGAGCCGCCCTACAGAAGCTTTTAGTAGTAGTGCAGTGCACTTTAATACTATCGACCGTCGATATCGGTCATAGCAAGAAACGAGAGGTAGCTAGGTGGTCCGATGCGCACGTATAGGTCTCAGTAATCGTAGGAATAAGCACAAGAATCACCAACAATTATTAAAACTGTTGGCCATTAATTTGTAGTGTACTTGCCGGGAAGTGCAAATGCCGAGCGTAAACCGTCGGGAAACCTCCCGGGCTGGCGTCCATGGTCGACATTCCCACTTTTACCGACCGTAGTTAGCTAGCTAGTCATCGTATCACTACTACGTAATTGTCCACCACTGCCGCGCTCTAACCCCCTTTCAAAAAAACTGAACCGCGTAACCATAGCGGTAGTGATGTGGGGTTTGAAACACTACCGGGTCAAAACACCGGGCGGTGATGCGAGGAGAGACTGCCGGTTTGATATCGAACCGGCAGCAAGATCGTCACCGAACACGCCGGGTGTTCTACGGACCGGCAAAGCATTTTTGATCCAAGCAATGCAGTTCGGAAGTCACCCGGCAGCGTTGATATTGGGATCACCGCCGGGCTTTAACGAACCGAGTAACTCTAAGGATAACACTATCGGGTTAGATTGAGTCGACATGTGTATCGAAGAGCTAATAATGGCGGCTTACTTTGGACCCGCCGCTGAACTTGCGCGTGAACACCGTCGGGCTGATTTCAACCCGACAGCGTTATTAGAGTGGAGACTATCGGTTGGTTAATGCAACCGGCGGTGATGTTTGTGTCGTCGATGATGGTTAGTAATTCAAACCGATAGTGTTTGGTATAGTTACACTACCGGTTTGTTTCTCATTCACCGCCGGGCCCCATGCCACACTATGTAAAAAAAGGCTAATAACCGCCCGGTGAGCCCGCAGACGCCGCTAATAACGAAGCGCTCGGTGTTGTGTCATGCGGCGACGCGCTGGCCGGGCGCGCCGAATAGGCGACGGATGGTCCCACAAGACCAATACGCCAGTAATAGGAGGTCATTACGCATATCGTGTTCATGTAACGCCGCCCATTTTCTTAATCCGACGCTTTTGTTGGTCGGGCGCGACGCACGCGGCTATGGCGGGACGCTTTTTAAAACCGAAAGTGTCGCAGAATTCAACGTATCTCGGACACGCGTTTCATCACAGCGCATTTTCAAGACCGATCGACCGTGGATGCAACCCCTAATTCAGACGCGTTTTGCTTACGCACACCTTTTTCGGCGCCGCCCGTATCGCTTCGCGAGTATTACCTGACGCGCGTTGATTCACAGACTCGCATGGTCGAGAACCGTCCGTGTTGCTTGACACGGTACAGATGTGTGCCGCGCAGATAACGACGCTTGGAACATACAAGGGTGCAGTAGCGGTCACTTAAATTAAAAGTCGTCGCGTTTATTTTCGGACGAGTTGTGTTAGGAGGTGTGCGTACATGTCAACAACCACTACCTCTGCGCTTGGCGTTTATTTTCAGGCGAGTTGTGTTAGCGGGTGTTCGTACATGTCGCGGCCACTACCAGGCATGCGTTTATTTTTCGGGCGAGTTGTGTTAGCAGTGTGTCCGTACATTGCGCAACCACTACCGGCGCGCGTTTATTTTCGCACGAGTTGTGTTAGCGGTGTACGTACATGTCGCAGGCTCTACCGACGCCGGCGTATAGTTTCGGGACGAGTTGTGTTATCGGGTGTCCGTACATGTCACCAGCCACTACCGACGCCGCGTATAGTTTCGGGCCGAGATGTGTTAGCGGTGTCGTACATGTCGCAACCGCTACCGACGCGCGGTCATTTCTGAGGCGTTTGTCGCTAACATGTATGTATACTTTTTGCCGGTATTGCGGACGCGTATCGGTGAACGGGCCAGCGAATGCGGCGTGCCTGTAACTGTTGCATGTTACGATCGTGCGTTCGCCGCCGTAGTCCACAGTGTCCGTGGTGTGTCAAAGCGTTGCGGACACATGTCGCTGAGAGACGCCGGGGTGCACGCGCTGTATGTCTCGAAGTCTTATGGGGCCGAATCCCCGCTAGAGACGATGGACGTTGACACGCGTCCGTACTGCATCGGGAATTTGGCGGGGCTCAGATCCGGTTTTTGAATGGGCCTCCGCTTCGCTCCGCCAGAAGCGGCCTTCCTTTGGGCCTGAATTTGGACCTGCATGTTAGGCCCGTTCTCTTTGTGGTACATCGAAGCCGGGCCGTTTTCCGGCTGCGTAGGTTATAACACCGCGGACATATTATTATTTATATTATATATATATAATGCGTTGCCACACACTTCAACACTTTGTCTCTATCTCGGTGGTGGCGGCACACCGCAGGTGGGTGGGTGGGGGGGGGGGGGGGGGGCGGAGGAGCGCGGACGCACGGGACGGAAGCTATATACCGTTGATGATTGATTTGCTACGCCGCTGCTATATCAGTATTTGGATCGCCTCCTTGGTGTCCGCGGTATCTGCCGGAAACTGCGGCAGACGCGACGCAGGCTCCAAGTTGGAAGTTGTTCCTCTGTTGGATGCATTTGGAGGATCTTACGCTTTCGGCAGGTCCTCCGGCGCAACAGAAGCACGTCATCACGGCATCCGGAGGCGGCATAGTTTCTCGATTGAATGGAGGCTAGGGTTTTTCCTTACCCCATACATGCTTCTCAAGAAGCAATCTCAACCGTTGAATCCAACCGAGATCAACGGTGCACAAGCACCGGGCGTGTTTGGTTTGGGACGCTTTGTTGGGCTCCAAATTCATCCTCCATGTGGAAGGATAGCCCAACAAAATCTATTCCTAATCATACACAAACTCACAAAGACGAGGCTTTTACGCCTTGCTTCCCTGCAAATTCAGCATAGGTAGCCTCGGTTTTGCAAAGGTGCTTGTCCTCGAAAGTGTGGAAAAAAAAACCCTTCCGAATGACCCTTCCATTCCAGTCTTGCTTCATTGCCATGATAAAGCTCAATCTAGACACGCAGAATGCATTGACAACACTAGCCTTCACACAACCAAAGTAATCGCTACGGATGTGTACACAAAGAAATCAGTTCCAAACCACAAGCAAGTCATCCCGACAAAGAAAGTTTCAATAAACTATAAAACCGCACTATCAACAAAAGGTGCGGCGAAAGTGCCACAAATAAACAAACAAGCTCGGTCATTAGTCTTATGAAGTTAGCATCTCAATTTTTAAAATATGATAAAAAAAGATGACAAGCTAGACGTTCATGAGTAGAAGTTCCATCCATTGTAAACTCTAGACAATGTACAAAAAATACGACACAAAGAGTTTACAAAAAATGTTGGTCGTAATGCTCGGTCACACACAACGCATGCTCATAAAGATCAACAATACTCCTATCATGCATATCCCTGATGTGCACAATGTCAAGGTAGAGCCCGCCACAAGGCAAAAATGTTACTTTTATGTCCTTGGAAGCCCTGGCCTCTAGTTTGATTTAAACTTTGCCGCTCATCCACATAATCGGATTTGGCATGCTCGTCCGAAATTCTATTTTCTCCGTAACTTTAGGAGATATACAACACATCATCCTACTAATATACATCATTATTAGGTTTCAAACCAAGTGTGAAATAATAGAACTGCCGAGTAGGGCTCAAATAAAAAATAAAAACTGAATGGCCCTTCCATTCCATCTTGCTTCATGCCCATCATAATAAAGCTCAATCCGCAGGCGAGAATGCATTGACAACACTAGCGTTCACACAACCAAAGTAATCACTTACACTTGTATATTAATGGAATGGCTAGCACTTACACTAGGTGGATACATCATGGGGAACCATTGGAGGTTATACTATATGAAAATGAGGGCCTTTGCCGATGAACCGCACTAGTATCAATGATGATCTTTGCATGAGTGTGGATGAAGAAGATGGCCATGATGATGGAATTTATGATATGGTGCACGAGGGAATTGTATACAGGTGAAGATGAAGGTAAAAGAAAAAGGTCTATGTTTGCAATTATATTGGAAGAGATGAAGCAAAGAACTCAAAAGGCGATAAGGGTGGCATCTCCCACCGACGAGGACGAAGTTTTTCCTCCGTGTTTTCGCCCGCTTTTTCTCTCTCGAAAAAATAGAGTAGCCAATAAGATACAACTATGACAGGGAGCTGCTAAACCATTACTTCCTTGCAAAGCTTCATGTGTACAATTTAAAATAACAAGCATATCCAAGAGTTTGCTAAACTAGTTTGCCATCCTTGGATTTTTGCAAACTAAAAAAAAAAAAACTTGGCTCCAACGAGAAGAGGTAGTTACTAGACGGCCCATCACCGCATACATGGGAAACGTAACCGACGAGAAGAGGTAAAGGAAGGGTGGAAATATAATTTTGTTTCACTCTCGGGGCTCTCGATGCAAGTTTGCTAGAGTGGGAAGTTTGTAGATCTGGGATTGCTTTAGTTAGTGGAAAATGAAATGCGCTTTGGGATTAGATTCGGCGTTTACGCGAAGAAGATGTGCCTTCAAAGAACGCTAGATCCCTTTGTGCTTCTTGGGACTCCTCATCCTTTTATAATCTCCCCCGTGGGTCTTTGGGTTTGTACCTAGGATCAATCATCGAGAAAAAGGATTTTAAGACGACAAAATTATTGAGCAATGTTGTACAAGCTAGATAGCAAACCATCAAAAAAAAAAAACCCTTCAAAAAAGGAAGGATAATGCACTTTACAATCTAGTTTTCGGTGCTTACCCAAGAAGATAGTCTAAAACATCACCACTAGTCCATAACATAGCAGAATCAGTAGAGGTCCACGGTTCCAAACATGCATAAAACTAGGATAGTACAGTCCTAGATATTACAAATTCCACAAGTAGTGCCAAATATTACATAATATCGGTGCACAATCCAAAATACAACAAGTTCCACATGGCAAAATGAGTCCATATCGCACGGTACATTCATGTCAAATCACCGTGCATTTTAGCAAACAATATGTTAGAATTCATACACTAAAAAGGCCAAGTCGACATTTCAGCTACCATAGTTAGTCAATTGCATGCTAGAAGTGGAAGAAATGCACCTCACCTCTTCACTAGTACAAGTTCTTAACAGGGACTTTCTTCATCCTTTTCGATCTTGGACGAAGAGGGGAGGAGGTTGGCTGTACATTTGTCGTTGCCTTGCTCTTATGGCCGCGGTGTCACCTCTACTACCGGTGTCATCAACCGTGTCAACCACAAATGCCGCTCGAAGCCACACTCTTGCTTTTAGCACTAGCCAAGCACGAGCTCCATCACCAGCCATTGTACTAGTAACAAATTAAAAAGTCATGAATTAGCATAGGGCACCAAATTATCTCGTGTCACTCTCAAAGTTTTCAAGTGGAGCGTGGACCAAATTATTCTCGCTGTAATGAATTAGCATAGGGCCACTAATTGTTTGAAATTCATAGTCATTCATATAGCAATAAAAGTACCAGATTAAAAACCCCAAGAAGAAGTGCCTAGGCAATAAGTTACATGTGGATTATGTAGCGTAAAGCAGTCTTTCTATGTGATGCAAAACAAATCAGAGCGCCTTGGAGCCAAAGTTTCCAGTTTACGGCTAGCAAACAAAGCTCCAAAGTGTACACATCCACATATAGCTAAACAACTAGCCAATTTTCCCTAAATCAAACTAATGAGATGTCATCACCGTATGCAAGCTAGAAGTGTTGCAATCAGATATATGCAGCGCAGCCTTTTGCATCATCAATCAATATGCTTACACAGTAGCATGCATATGTATGTTAGCCATTAAAAGGATCGATAGCATGCAAGACATCCGAATTTGAAGATCCCTACGACTCAATCAATATGCTTACACAAGAGCATCAATATAACACACACACATCTGAATTTGAGGATCCCTACGACTCTACACACATCCGGAGATTGAGGATGCAAACCTTCGTGATGGTTGGATGCCGGCAAGTGCGGGAAGGAGCCGCTGCCGGCATTGGGGCAACCAACGAGCGTCTGCGGTGCGGAGCCGATGGGCGGGCGGCGCCTCGCCGGCGAAAGCGACGAGGGCACCACCTCGGCGCCAGCCACGGGGTCTTCGGACGGCCGGCGCCGGCGGGACGGGCCGCGGTGCCAGCGTCGTCGGCGTGGAGCCCGAGAGCCGGTGCGGGGACGAGTCAGCCGCGCCGCCGTCAGCGGGGACGGAGCTGGGGCGGCGCGACGAGCGAGGAACTGGCGCCAGCGCCGCGCGACGAGAAGCGGAGCAGGCGCCGCGCCCGCTGCGACGAAGGGACGGGCGCCTTAGCCGCATGGCGTCGGCGGGCTGGCCGCCCGGTGCGCCGCGTGGAGTGGGGCGAGGCCGCGGGCCGCTCGTGTGGCCCGTCCGTCGGAGCGGCGGCGTACTGTGCTCGTTCTCTTTTTTATAGAAGGTGGCGGCTGGTTGGGAGTGAATGAGTGAGCTTCTAGGGTTAGCCGGGGCTTTTATTTGGTGGCAACAATGTTGGCGGGTTTCTACAATATTTGGGCCCAAATTTTGGCGCCCAAAGTTTCAAAAATTCCAAAATTTTTAGGTGGTAGGAGCAATATATCTTTGGACCCTAGCGGTAGACGCGATATTTCGAAATTACGGAAATTTCGCCCGAAAATTTTTTTCAGATGCTTCACCCTTTTGACCCGCCATCAAAGATACCGCAAATGAAACAAACAAAAAATGTCCTGAGCTGAACACCCGCAAAACGTAGTGACAACGATTGCACAATTTGACTAAATAAACTTTCATTCAGTTCATAAATATCAACAAATATCACCTACATTTGAGCGTGTTAAAAATCTCTTCAAGCAATATAAGCTAGAAACTAAATGTGGAATGTAAGGTACATATAAATTTTTGATCCAAATGTTAGTTACCTTCACATAGAGCTTTTGGAGGGCGGGGAAACATTTCGTAAGACTAACAACATCATTAATGTCGAGATGGCATGCACACAACCAAAACTTTAATAGTTCCCATCGAGATGACATTGCCGAGCGCAACTCCGCCGTGCCGCCATGGTCACGAGCATCTCATCGCTAACCCTCGGCGAGCTCTCATCTAAATTTCTAATAATTATATTACAGCTCAACACAGGGAAACAAACACATGTTGCAAATTAAAGCGTAACTGATGTTTACACAACAATATGACAACGAAAAACCAAATAAAGCTAGTTTAGGGACATCTTGCACATCCTAATGAAGGCGTATGCCGCTAAGTCGCTCAATTTGAACGGCAAGAGTATGAACTCAAAACGGAGGCGGCACCGAGCGGAGCAAGACGGACGACGCCGCCCTCGCCCTCGTGGGTCATGCATTCTTCCCGCCGCATACGACGTGTTTGTCGCCGACGCCAAGCAGCTCTACACCGGCCGGGCGTAGGGACACGAATCAAGGTTGGGTTGAGGCACACAACCGCGTTGAGGTCCGCCTTGGGCCAAAATACGGGCTGGGCAGAGATGGTTCGCCCACCGCCGTCAGTTGCGGGCCGCCGATTCCATGGAGCAGCGCTGTGCTTTTGGTCCGTGGGGTTCGACCGCACAACAAAGATCGCCAAAGAAGTAAGTCGCCGGAGTCCCCAAAGATCGGCGGCTCTCCCCGAGGAGCTCGCCCCTTGGGATCCCATGGCGCCGCCGCCATCTTCACCATCCCCTTGTAGCATATGGCCTCCGGATGCTCGGCCTTGAGGAAGCGCCACGCCGCAGCTCCCGTGGGAACTCTTTGTTTCGGCAGGGGCAGCGCAAAGAACGACCGGGGCGGAGCGACACGAGCGGGACGCCTCCTTGGTGTCGGTATCGGCCGAACTTGCCGCAGACGCCGATTTAAGCTCCATGTACATTGCATCGGCAACTTGTTCCTTCGCCGAGGCAGCGCTGGAGGATGTCCTCGCCGAAAGGTGTCCTCCAAGAAGCTGCAACAAAGAAGCACGCCGTCACGACATTCGCCGCCATCGCCGCCTTCTTCTCCTTCATTGCCCGGGGGCGGCGAGGGCGAGGGCGAGGGCGAGGAGGAGTGGGCCGGCGGTAAGTGTTGTGGGGATAATAACGAGGAGTGGAAAGCGAGTGGAGAGGAGTGAACTAGTAGTGAAGACAAGGCGGACGGGTTAGACACGTACATGATGGACCCTGTGGCACCTATTTTATATTTCACCGCACTTGGAGTGTTGGTTACCAGTAAAAGGACACAAAAACCGCTCCACTCCTTCAAGATCTACCACGGCGACAATAATGGTAAGCGCCCGGTTGTGGAGTCCAACGAGGACAACTCTTCCCGCCCCTAAGAATCGCATCAAGGAGGAGAATGTATTATGACTTATTTAGATTGTGTGAACGATGAACGCCGTTGTTCTCAGGTTGTCCGCTGTTTGGGTATAGTATATGTTGGTGTTCGTCTCTTTCTTTATATATATATTATATATATAATGTCCTAATCTACCTTTATGGAATATTGTAAATATTATGTTTGCCTATATGCTTCAATGTTGATGCAGCTTTTGATTTCTTATCATAAGTGTTCATCCGCATGCATGAGATGAATGATAGTCATATGCATGTCTTTAGCGTGTACTCGCACCATTTGATGGTTATTTTTGTCACCGATGTGACTATTACTTTTTTTTATTTTGGTTTCATTGGTCATATGTATGGTTTCAAAGGGTAGACCTATTCGAATCTACGTTTATCGTTTCTATACTCCCAAGAGTAGTTACTCCCCGCCTCAATAAACCACGTTGCACATGTGTTTATACTTGTTTATCGGGCTTTGATGAGATACCGGGTGGGACGCCGCCCCCTGTGTCATGGTTTTTTTTTTTGTTTATCGTTTGAGTATGTTCAGATACTCATATTAACGCTAGCCTAGATTTTACTACGCGAAATTTTTTTTGAAGGAACCCATATTTTTTCATATATACAAATATATCACTTACGGGCTGTATATAAACAAAGTACATCCACATATTCTACGTATCCACCTACCCTAGATAGTCTAGTATGATCATATACTTAATCCCCATACACTCAGCAGCCTCACCATGATATCCAAAGGGCAGGCCCTCTTTTGTTTGAACTAACTAAAAATGTTATAACTCACAACCAAAAAAAAAAAAATCAAATTAAATTCTGATTACACCATTGAATTCCTTTTAATAAATCCTCGCAAAACAAGACCTCATATGGATATATTTCGATAAAATTATAGTTGGCCCCACCGATGATAGTTGGTCGATAGATTAAAGTAAAAAATAAAAAAAGAGAATGGTAAAAGGGACAAACTCCATGAGACGGATGGTCAAACATGAAGTTCAAAAGTTAAAAACGACAAACCCCATGAGACAGAGGGAGTAGTGATATTCTAACTCATCTCGGACACAAATAAAAACTAAATAAATATAGCTAGTTTTGGGGACGGACACATTCGGCCGAAGGCGCGCATCGCCGCGACATCCAATTCCAAATAACCGGAACCAGATTATTTAACTCAAGATCGAGCGCGGCACCGAGCGCCGCAAAGACAGATGATGGTTCCTCCGCCTCGGTAGCGGTGGGCGCACGCGCTTGCATCCTTCCGCCATGCACAGACGGGGGATCGATGACGACGCGCCGCTCCGCACCGCCGGGATCAACCAAGGTTGGGTTGCAGCGCCGCAGCCTTGATGAGGTCCTCCCTGGGCCCAATAACGCGCTTCCGGCAGATTATGGTTCGCCCACCGCCGTTGCTCGGGCCGCCACGATTCCATGGAGCGCCGCCCTCTTCTGGTCCACGGGTTCGACGGTACAAAGATCGCCAAGAAGTAAGCCGCGCCAAGTCCGCAGCATTAGCGGCTTTCCCCGAGGAGCTCCCGCCCCTTGGGATCCCACGGCGCCATTGTCATCCTCACCATCCCCTCGTAGCATATGGCCTCCCGGACGATTGGCCTCGAAGAAGCGCCTCGCCAGCTCCGTGGAAACTTTGTGTATTGCCGCAAGAGTCGACGATCCGACGGGCGACACGAGTTGGATCGCCTCCCGGTGTCGATTGTATTTGCCGAACTTGCGGCAGACGAAGTCGAAGACGCAGTACGTTCTTTTCGGAAGTTTCTTGTCCTCCCGCATGATGCGCCGCTGGAGGATCTCGCTGCCGGAAAGCGCTTCCTCCGCAGCCGCCAGAAGCACGCCGTCACGCATCTCGCCGCCATCGCGGTCTAGCGGTGTTGCCGGCCTCTTGCCCTTCATCTTCCTTGCTCGCCCCTCCTTGCCCTCCGGAGTAGCCAGCCTCTTGCCCTTCCGAACCGAAAGCACGGAAACCGACGCTTCGTCACACGCAACCCCGGAAGCAATAATGAACCGGCCGGGCCGCGGCCGAGTCCCAATAAAAGTAAGGATGTTTTGGTCAACAGTTTGGGAATATAAAATCATCATCAAAATACCTCGTCGTTGGCGGCACCTCGTATTCTTATCAGAGCACGAGAGCCTTTTCCACCACACGGCTCCTTAACTACAGACGCGTGTATAGGGCCTTACATGCGAATCCTTGCATGCGAATCCTTTGCGTAATCCTACACACCTCGCTGTAGGATAGGGCCCATGTCTGGCCTTGCATGCGAATCCTTTTGCGTATGGCTCGGCCAGTAGGATAGGGCCCACGCGCCGCCATTGTCGTTCCGCCCAATTCTTGGTGCAGGCCATGCCCCCCACGGTGCTCGAACGGCGAGGCACCGACAGGGAAGACGACAACACGCAAGGACGCCTACTACTCCTACAGCTCCTTTTTTTTTTTGGCTTATTTTAGCTTATTCTCTCTCACGTAATACTATTAAATTAGCCGAATCGGCTCGCCTATATTTCGCGCTGAAAAAATCGCAAAAGTACTCCCTCCGTCTCAAAATAATTCACCATATTGACTCTAAGACATCATGTTTGACCATTTCGTCTTATTCAAATTATTTATACAATTTAGGAAATAAATAAATTATTATTAAAGTATCTCTAATAATAAACTAAGTCACATCAAAATGGATGATGTTTATATAAAAATTTGAATAAGACGAGCGGTCAAAATTTGCCGCAATGGGTACTAGGAACCTACGCCACCCAACGTAACCAGCCCAAGTTCGCTAGGAATCCGTGCCTTCCCGTGTGTACGCCTACAAGGCCACGTCGGATGAGCGCGAGAGGCACACGAGAGAGTGCGGAGACAAGGTGCATGCGCTGCGGGCGGGGCCCACTATGTAAACCATCGTACTTAAAAAAACTAGATTACACCATTGAATTCGTTTCAATTAATCCTTCAAAACTAGATCTCCGATGAATATATATTTAGATAAAATTATAAGTAGGCCCCAATCGATTGTAGTTGGTCTAGAGTAGAGATAAAGAAGGGAATCTTGATGACTAGGATGTACATACTACTCCGTATAGAAGAAGTAGTAAATAGAGAAACACGAAAGCGGATAGCCCGGCATCGTTTATCTTCTTCGCCTCGCCGCCCCTCTTTCCGCGCTCCTCCGCCACCGCCCACCACCCCGCCGGCCCTAGCGAGCTCCGGCCAACCCTAGCGCCCGCGGCGGCCACCCGCTTCCCCCACAGAGAATCACATATCACAGAGCTTTCTATAGGAAGAACAACTCACAGAGGGGAGGGGGAGGAGGAAGAGAGGAGAAGGACATCCAAACAGCACAAATTTGGAAAAATATAACACATTGCATGATTACGACTAATAAAATATCTCAGTTTTCATGCATACTCCTACCGAGGATGTTTTCAACATAAACCATGCATATGATCGATCAAATTAATCCTCGCTCGATCGAGAACATCAACCATCACGTGCGCACCAAAAGCTATCCAATTCAGTTTGTTTGATCGACAACACCATCCGAGAAAGAGCGGTAGCAATAGATCGGTTGCCGCCTAGCACTACAAATAGAAAGTTTGATTGTGTGAAGATCACAAACTTGGAGACAACGTGAATGATATACGTGCTTTCGAGAGTGATATCTACCGCAAACGATTGATCGGACCGAAGAACCTCATACACTCGCCGCGGATCCTACACTCCTCGCCGCAGTAACACGGAGCACACCACACCACCCGAGACACGAGGACGGCCGCACCGCTTTGGTCGGCCGTGACCGATGCCCGCCATGGCGAGGCACCATTTGGGCTATAGGACGGATGTACGCCACTCTTTTCCGTATATGCTCCGCCAAGTCGCCCAACCTAAAACTCCATGCATGTCGGCGGGCCGAGTACACTTGATGGTCTTCCACGTCCCAGCCGTCGCCGGGTTGTCACCTTCGATATCTCGCAACACCCGCTGGGCATAGTTGTCGCCCGCAGCACCGGTGTTAGCCCCAGAGAGCACAAGAGCAAGAACATAGTCGACGGCTTCATGCCCCTAACGCATAAAGGCCGCAGCGCAAAGATCGAGTGACGGGTTGCCGGTGTGACGCCTTCGACGAAGATGACTTTCATGCCGGTTATGAAGTACGCCCGGTTGCCGACGGCGAGGAGGCTGGTGCAAAGACTCTCGCGATACTTGAGCGAGTAGTACAATGACCACGGTCGCCGACCTGCGGTGCAGCACCGGTCTAGTCGGATGCTCCGGCCCCACTGGTCGCCGCCAAGACGGGCGCTTTCATCCGCGAACATGTGGCCCGCAGATTGGCGAGGGCCTCCATGGGATCTACAGCCTTCCTTTGGCGACTCGAATCGCATCTCTCGCAAGCATGTCACGCGGAAGGTTTTCCATGGGCGAGGCGATGGCGGCGCGGGGGCTTTTTGGTGGAAGCTCGGCGCCCTCTAGCTATGGTTTGTGCAATTGTGCGGTGAAAATGGTCATTTGTCACCGGAGGCGGTGAGTCGAATAAAGAACCGGGCGCCAGTTGGTGAGCAGCAATAATGCGGTGCGCCGGGGGGTGCGGGGACGTAATGAGCGGCCTACCGGGTGCACTATCCCAATGCTCGCCCCAGAAGATACGGAGTACAAAATGTTTTCAAATCAGCTACACCCTCCGTCCCACAAATAAAAAGTCCGTGTTCGACTTCTACAATCCTTGTTTGACCATTCGCCTTATTCAAAATGTTTTAAAAATTTAGATATTTTGTTATGATTTATTTTATCGTTAGAGATACTTTTATAATCATTTTTTTATTATTTGCATAAAAATTAAATAAGACGAATGGTCAAATAGGGATTGTAAAAGTCAAAAACAGACTTTTTATTTGTGGGACGGAGAGTGTATATGTTTTCCATGACAAGATGATCTCAAATCAAAAGGTTGTAAACTACAAAGTTTCATAATTGAGAACTACAATCGGTATGTTGGTGGTTTGTCTATCCGACGTCACTTAAAAATATTTAAATTTCATTTATTTATTTGAATTTGAGACCTAGTTTTCCATTACAAGATAATGTCAAATCAAAAAGTTCTAAACTAGAGAGTTTCAGTAACTTAGCAAGATCTACAATTTTATTTTAGTTTTTTCCCCATCCAACATAGTGCTAGTGACATTGTTCACAAATCTTAGAAATCTCTCTCGTAGTATCATAAACGCCGAGACATGTGTAACTCGCGGAACAATGTTACCGCGACGTCGTCCGATCAAGAAATGATGCGTGGAAATGTTTGCAATGGAATGAGCAGACTTTTTTTTTTCAGACGTACTATCCCAACCGCCGCCCGTAAGATTTCTTTCGTTAAAATCACTAGGTGGTCCAAAATTGATGTTTGGAGTTGTAATTTTTGAAATTTAAAATTGAAATGTTATCGATGAAACATGACAAGAGTAATAGAAGTAAGAATACAATCGCCTCGATAGAGCATGATTTGACAAAAATTTAGAAAGAAAAACCATCATTTTTGGAGTTACTATGATGGAGAAAGACTAGTTACAAGTTTTTACCACAGATTAAAAAGAAAAATTAGGTTCTTGAGCCCCGAAGGTCTCCCGACGTGGCGGCACACCGGCATGCGCGGATGTTAGCGGAGATGAGGTCTCTTGCGACGGGAGGACCACCACCGTGATCCCCATAACCTAGCGTTACTAGTATGCGCTATTGGATGAGCGGGTTTAGGCTCCTACCGAGCTCGACACCAACGGTGGCGGGTACGGCGAGTGGGGATCGACGCCCGCCAATGACGACAAGCCGAGGTCAAATAGAAGTTATGGAAAGCACCAAAGAACGCAGCGTAAATTCCTTTGAACACACGGTCGAGGCGGGACGGGTCGGAGAGGGGTTGCCGTCGCGGAGAACGATCGAACGCGACGGGCGGACATGGCGGTGTTCCGTGGCGACGACAACGGCACACAGCGCGATAAGCATAACCGTCAAGCCGACGAGCCTCGAGGTGCCGAGGTAAGAGAGAAGGCAAAGATCGAGTTCATCCGGAGGCGGCTAGGCACGCCGAGGTGCTCGCGGCCGCCATTACCGCGTGGTCCGGGCGGACACGGCAGCGGCTGCTTCGAGGCGACGCCAACGGCAGAGGCATAACCTCCAAGCCGACGAGCCTCGAGGTTCCAAGGTAGAGAACGGTGTGACCGTGTGAGTTCAGCCCGAGGCGCCTAGCTAGCCACGCCGAGGTGCTCGCGGCGCCATGGCTGCATGGCCGCCGGCGAGAATCGCAAATAAATTTAACACATGAATACACTATTGTCGCTCTGTTCACTCATCATTTCAGCTGCAATCAAACATCCACGCGGCACATGATTTAGAGAAATACAACACAATTAAAATATAACACAAGGACTACAACGAATTAAAACATCTCACCGGTGTTCATCACTGCATGCTACTCAGAGAATCAATCGAACATCAACCCAATCCATCCATGCATGCACACGGTGAGGCGACCTTCCACGAACACGCAGACATGCCCGCTCTGAAGCACGCCCCGGGTTGCCGACCTCGGCGAAGCTTGTCGATGAGACTCGCCAGATACTCGCGCGAGTGGTACAGCCGCCCGCCCAAACGTAGCCGTCGACGTCGACCCGCCGCCGTCGTTGCAGCACCCGGTCTAGTGGGATGCTCCGGTCCAGTATGTCACCGCGGCACGCTTCTCGTGTCCAGGTACAGGTGGCCCGTAGATTGTAGAGGTCCTCCATAGGATCCTCTGCGGCCATGGCGACGCGGAGCGCAATGTCCTCAACCAACTCCCGCGGAAGGTTGTCCGTGTTCTCCATGGCTCGGCGGCGCGGTGGGGGCTTTTTTGCCGAAACTTTGAGCGCCCGGGCGGAGGTGAATAGCAGCAATAATACTGGTGGCGCCGGGGCGGGCGTTCCCCGTGCAGCCACGTGTTTTTTAGGGAGCGGCCGGAGAGGCTTTGCGGCGACATGACCGGTGTGTCTGACTTATTTTCGAGACCGCGCCGTCGCAAGTAAAATTCATCTAGTACAGGCTTAGGCCCCGTTTGGATCCAAGAGGATTCTAAAATCCTTGAGAAAAAAAAAAACGTGTAGCTTCCAAACATACCCTAGATTCTAGAATCTCGATGGTCAGGATTGTAAAAATCCGTAATCAGCCCAAGAGAAGATTTTAACCGATTTTGCCCATCCACATGTCTCAGAACCATAAAATTTGTTTCTAGAATCCAGGTATCCAAACACAACATTCAGATTTTATCTAAAAATCTAGATTCTAGAAATCTAGCTAAAA
The DNA here is from genome assembly GCA_015847255.1 of Hyparrhenia diplandra. Classification (NCBI taxonomy): domain Eukaryota; kingdom Viridiplantae; phylum Streptophyta; class Magnoliopsida; order Poales; family Poaceae; genus Hyparrhenia; species Hyparrhenia diplandra. Next base: position 24,204 of record JADLZK010009088.1, read on the forward strand.
TCAAGATTTTGAGAATCCAAAATCTGATCCAAACAGGGCCTTATTTTCACGATCGCGCCAATTTTTTTTTTTTTTTAAGAGCACGCCTAGGCGTTTTTTCATTAAGCGTAAAGAGTGTTACGCCTAGGCGCGCCAATGAATACCAACGCCTTTTGATAGAGCGCCAGAACCTTTGCACCGGCGCGTGCGTGTGTAGGTGTATCCTTTGCGTGGAGAGCTCGCGCTTAACGCGTCTGCCATCTTTTTTCGCCCCTCGATTCCGTCGCTTAACGTCCCCTCGATTCCGTGCCATCTTTTTCGGCGCGCCGTCTTATTCAAATTTTTACATAAATATAATTTATTTTGTTATTTTATCAATATTGATACTTGAATATTGATTAATTTATTTTATGATTTACATAAATATTTTAAATAAGATGGATGGTTGTTGGTATTTATTAAGTGCAAACATAATATAAAGGATTCATAGCGCCACAGAACATATACCATTGTAGCTTTTACAGGGAGTATTCCAGTATCGTTATTTATATTTTCCACGGGAAGCAAGGGTAAAGACTATGATAAATTACCATCATGTATCTACTAACTTATTATATCAACTAAACTAAAGTGTGGGGGTAAATAATAAGAATGATAATTAATAATACTTAACGGGAGAATATTATAATATAGAATAGATAGCTAGGTCGAGAGGACAACGGGAGAGATCTAGGTTCCTGTATTCTTCTCTAGTACTTTGGTTCTTGAGTAACTAAGACATGAAAAGGGTATAGCGATTATATAAGAACACTTTCGAGCAGCGGTACCGCCCCGATCCTCGAAAAAAAGACCGGGAAGGGGTGATCGGGAGAAAGGCCGCCAAAAGCTCTACGAATCACCAACCCGAACGTGGTGGAATACAAAGACCGACAGGGGCTGTCACCCCCCGGGCTACCACAACTAACCGTGGGATTGGGCGCAATCTAAGGTAACCTCTAGTCTAGACACCACGTCTACACTATTAATTACTACTCTAGTCACAATTTATAACTAAAGCACTCGATACGAGCGAAGATCCCATGCAAATATATAACAACTATATTCTAATCAATGAATGAAGGGCATAAAAGTAACTAGAGAAGATAAGTATATTAAAGCATAAGTCTTACAATGAAAAGATATAAAGACATACCAAACACGAAGACTTCTCCGAACCGAACGCAGCTCCGCTCTCCCTAACTCTCTACTAGATCTATTCTATTACATTGTAGCTATCTCATTCTCTAATATTAACGAGAGAGACCATCCATTCATGGGACGACTCTCAAGTCAATCTGATGCCTCAGATCCTAAGGGTCTAGGGGTCTTTATATATGGGTCTTCTTCGTCGTCTCTTTCCTTCAGCAGCGATGTGGTATTAATCTTGAATCAATCCCGCACTTCTACCGTCGCCCCTCGGATCAAACCGACATCAAACAACCGGTTTAGATTGCGTCTTAGAGGCGGTGGAGGAACGTTCTGGAAGCAGGGACGGATTGGAGACCAAGCCAGGCCGATCGGCCTGTTATTTGGGCCGATCGGCCCAAGGTGGGGTCCATCCTGGGTCCCGCGATGCGTCGTGGCTTCTGGAGTCTTCTAGATGATGTATTTTCGGGTGTTGGGACTCTTTGACGTCGGGTGTAATCCGGAGCCTTCTAGACTTGTTTCGGAGTTGGATTGCGTTACGTTGCGTCCGTCGTATGACACGCCAATTCTGGTGTTTTTCTGTTAAGTCCCTGCAAATCACAACTTCACCAAAACTCGTGGAAATATGTTAGTGACACCCTATTCTAAGTTGGTATTATTATTTATACCCCTTTCTCATGTTTATTTGATTAATAAATTTATACGATAACAGGTGTCAACAAACTCCCCCAAGCTTACCCTTTGCTAGTCCCTAGCAAAGCTATATGCTATAGTAGGATCAGGAGTTGCTACTACGCTTTCATACCTCAGAAGTACTGTGTTTATCAGAAATAAATTCTCCACTTAACCAGATTGCTCTCTCATACCTGTTTACCATGGGGCGTAACCTTTTCACGAATCATAAGCAATTAAAAGACAGAATAATCAAGCCAAGTACCATGTCTCAAGTTCTTCGATCAACTATCATCCTGGGGTTTTGCAACATTTTTCAAAAGAAACTCAGAGATCCTATGTATGACCCTCTTAAGTAGATGGTATGTAGTGGAGTTACACATGTGGGGGAACATACATAGTGGGATGATAGTGGTGAATGGATGAGGATGAAAGATAATAACTAGCCTTTAGCCTTTTTCTAGTATTTTTCTCAAGCATCTTGGACTATATCTCTCTTTCTAAAAATTGCTAAGACCTGGGCTATCCATTCTTGGAGAGGTGGGCTTTGCCCCGGAGTTGTGTCCATTTTTCTCTCTCCTTAGAGATGTGGGCCCTACTCACCCTCAGACACGTGTCCATTATTCATCTCTAAATATATTTATTAGGGAGGTAGGCCCTTCTCGCCTAGTATGACTTTTGTCCGTTACTCTCCCTCTCTCGTCTCACTTTTTCTCTCTAAATATTTATTTTTTTTCTTTTTCTCTTTTTTTTTTTCGAATGTAGCCCAGCCTCTATTTGGCATAAAAAACACCGAGAGAGACATATCCAAAGATTGCAAGAGTTTATTTTATAATTATAGCTAGCGGCCGATGGAGTATGGGGAGGCGTACTTCGGGTTAGAAGCAGCGTATTTGGTGGAGTGGGATCAAAAAAGATAAACTCTTAAGGGTCATAGCTAAGGAACTCATCATGTAATATTTTTTTAATTTTCAAAGATAAAAACCGGGGAATCAGGTATCTCTAGAAATATGATAAACAAAGTAGCTCAACTTTTCATGTATCTTTATCCTTTAACGCTAAGACTCAGATTAAGCATGTGCTTCCCACATGTGTGTTGGATTTTAGAGCAAATTAAGCATTTAAAGCTTTGGGAGAATCTAAGTCCAAAGTGTAAGTACTTTTAAGAGGAATTAAGGCGGAGCAACTATTCATCATTTCCTTAGCATAGGGATCATCTTCAGCGTTAATTTTATTTTAGCAAGCATAAGCACACTATCTATTTATTTATTTATAGCAAACATAAAGATCAAACTATATATATAACTTAAACTTTTTATTTAGTTTTCTATAGTTATGCATCTTTTTATATCTTTTTAACAAAACAAACATACCAAACTAGTAGTAAATAAAGTAAGGGATAAGAGTACTTACCTGGATAATGGGGGTTGCACTCCCCCAAGCTGGATCTTGACAGTCTTCTAAAGATGTAGAAGTGAGGTAGACTGTGGTGGTATGGTAGGTTTATGCTAAACAATGAACGTGCACACCGATGATTCTTTCCTGCAAAATATTAGTGGACGTATACCCGAAGGATTGCAACTAATTGAAGAACGGGTTGTTGTCCAAAGGTTGATATAACCTCATCTATGCTAACAAAAAGATGGTTCTTTGATTACTTTAGCACATATATTGTTTATCATTTTTTTTTTAATAATTTATGTTCTTAGCTGCACTCTAGCATGGATCAAGGCAAATGTAACTTTTAGCAAAAGACAAAATAAATGATGTGATACTTACAGATCTTTCTTCTATGAGGAACGATCCGGGTCTTTCTTCTGCGCAGAGTTGTTGGAGTTCATCATACGCCTTGCCTCACCTCTATTGTGAGTTCATCTCTTCACTTACCCGCATTGAATATGATAGTTTTCTGCAAGGGTTAGTCAAAATAACTGCTATCTACTAAAGCATACTCTTGGTTCAAAAATCAACCTAAACACCACGTCTAATTTGATTTAGGAAAGCAATTTAACTAGCATTAAAAAGCCTTTGAAAGCATGATCAACACTCCTAAACTAGGCACCCGCTTCATTTAAGAGATGTATGAAAAATACTTCAAACTAGAGCATACTATAAAGGCATAACGGTGGCATGAAAGCATCATAGAGATTTACTTAAATAGAGATGAAAGAGCATGATCATGGTGAGGATAATATTTTTATTTATTTATTATTTTTATATGCGAATGACATGATGGGTGGTTGCAAAGAAGTTAAACATGCAATGGATTTACTATGAGAAAACATAAACTAAGTGGAGTGAATGCATGGATTATTCAAAGTAAACATGCATGCAATGCAACAATTGAAAAGATAACTACTCATAAATTAAAGTCCATGAGCAAGACTTTCTCACCTTTGATCATACTTACCATGACTCACTAATAGAGTTTGTGAGTTGTGCAGCTTCTACTTTCGTCACTTGAGATGTGCTTTGAATTCTTGTGACGGCGACCTTTTCTTCAATCTACATATGGTTAGAATAATATATATATAAATAAATGTACCTAAGAGATGGCAGGGCTCCAGTGTTGATGGATCTTGATGTTCAAACACCCTGGTTTCTCCTTTTCTTGTGGAAGCTTGCCGGAAGGTCGCGACGGCATCAAATGTCCTGTCTATTCCACACTCAACAGAACAAGGGTAATCCTACTAAAGCTAATTGATACACTAAATTAGCAGATATCAAGATCATTATCAGAATCTTTACGCCAATTGCTTCCCCGGCAACGGCGCCAAAAAGCTTGTTGGTATTTATTAAGTGCAAACATAATATAAAGGATTCCGCAAGCGCACAGAACATATACCATTGTAGCTTTTACCCGGGAGTATTCCAGAGTATCGTTATTTATATTTTCCACAGGGAAGCAAGGGTAAAGACTATGATAAATTACCATCATGTATCTACTAACTTATTATATCAACTAAACTAAAGTGAGGGGGTAAATAATAAGAATGATAATTAATAATACTTAACCGGGGAGAATATTATAATATAGAATAGATAGCTAGGTCGAGAGGACAACGGGAGAGATCTAGGTTCCTGTATTCTTCTCTAGTACTTTGGTTCTTGAGTAACTAAGACATGAAAAGGGTATAGCGATTATATAAGAACACTTCGGAGCAGCGGTACCGTCCCGATCCTCGAAAAAGACTGGGAAGGGGTGATCGGGAGAAAGGCCGCCAAAAGCTCTACGAATCACCAACCCGAACGTGGTGGAATACAAAGACCTGACAGGGCTGTCACCCCTGGGGCTACCACAACTAACCGTGGGATTGGGCGCAATCTAAGGTAACCTCTAGTCTAGACACCACGTCTACACTATTAATTACTACTCTAGTCACAATTTATAACTAAAGCACTCGATACGAGCGAAGATCCCATGCAAATATATAACAACTATATTCTAATCAATGAATGAAGGGCATAAAAGTAACTAGAGAAGATAAGTATATTAAAGCATAAGTCTTACAATGAAAAGATATAAAGACATACCAAACACTGAAGACTTCTCCGGAACCGGAACGCAGCTCCGCTCTCCCTAACTCTCTACTAGATCTATTCTATTACATTGTAGCTATCTCATTCTCTAATATTAACGAGAGAGACCATCCATTCATGGGACGACTCTCAAGTCAATCTGGTGCATCAGATCCTAAGGGTCTAGGGGTCTTTATATATGGGTCTTCGTGCGTCTCTTGCCTTTCCCGAAGCGATGTGGTATTAATCTTGAATCAATCCCGCACTTCTACCGTCGCCCTCGGATCAAACCGACATCAAACAACCGGTTTAGATTGCGTCTTAGAGGCGGTGGAGGAACGTTCTGGAAGCAGGGACGGATTGGAGACCAAGCCAGGCCGATCGGCCTGTTATTTGGGCCGATCGGCCCAAGGTGGGGTCCATCCTGGGTCCCGCGATGCGTCGTGGCTTCCGAGTCTTCTAGATGATGTATTTTCGGGTGTTGGGACTCTTTGACGTCGGGTGTAATCCGGAGCCTTCTAGACTTGTTTCGAGTTGGATTGCGTTACGCTTGCGTCCGTCGTATGACACGCCAATTCCCGGTGTTTTTCTCGTTAAGTCCTCGCAAATCACAACTTCACCAAAACTCGTGGAAATATGTTAGTGACACCCTATTCTAAGTTGGTATTATTATTTATACCCCTTTCTCATGTTTATTTGATTAATAAATTTATACGATAACAGGTGTCAACAATGGTCAAACATATGAAATTCAAAAGTCAAAAAAGACAAACTCCATGGGACAGAGGGAGTATATCACAAATTCACAATTAATCACAACTAATAAAAAGTTCTCGTTTCTCACCATCGCGCACATACACAGGATCGACATCAAGCATCACGTACGCACCAAAAGCTATGGAATTAAGTTTGTTCGATCGAGGTCTCCATCTAGAGCACTAGAAATAGAAAGTTTGATCGTAAGAAGATCACCAACCACGGCAAAAGATTAAGTTGAGTGAAGAACCTCCCGACACTCGTCGTGGATCCCGCACTCCTCGCCGCTGAACACGCGAACACACATCACCCGAGCCCACACCCGAGACGGCACTACGGCAGCACCGTCCTGGCTGGCTGCACAGATGCCCGTCATGGCGAGGCACCATTTGGGCTATAGGACGACGGCACTCTTCTGGTATATGCGCCGCCAAGTAGCCCACCATACTGCTCCATGCCTCTCGGCAGGCCGAGTACGCTTGATGTTCTTCCCGCGTCGGCCGTTGTCGAAGCGGTCGCCTTCGATCTCCCACAACGGCCGCCGGGCATAGTCATCGTCCGCGGCACATTTGTTGGCCCCGTAGAGCACAAGAGCAAGAACATACTTGGCGATTTCATGCCTCGACGCGGCCGGGCGCGCAGCATCTCGAGCGACGGCGTGACGGTGAAGCGGCTTTTCGACAAAGACGGCATTCATGCCGGGCTATGAAGCACGCATCCGGTTGCCGACCGGCGGGCGAAGCTTGACAAGACTCGCGATCCTCGAGCGACACCCCCGCCGGCGGGTACGTAAAACATCTAGTCTAGTCGGATGCTCCGGCCCCACTGGGGTCGCCGCACGCCGCTTTCATCCGCGAACATGTGGCCCGTGATTGGCGAGGTCCCTCATGGGATTCGCGGCGCCCTTGGCGACTCAAATCGCACTCCGGCAAGCATGTCACGCGGAAGGTTTTCCATGGCGCCGGCGGCGGCGCGGCGGGCTTTTTTTGGTGGAAGCTCGAAGCGCTCTAGCTATGTTTTGTGCGGTGGGGAGCTGAACAATAGATTGGTGAGCAAAGGCATAGCACGGTGCACGGACGTGGGATTTTATGAGCGGGCGGGGCGGTGCACTCCGGCGGGCGGTATCGAAGCTAGCAACATACTATTCCAAGGCTCGTCTGTAAGATTTCTTCTGTTAAAATCACTAGGTGGTCGAAAAATTGATGTTTGGAGTTGTAATTTTTGAAATTTAAAATTGAAATGTTATCGATGATACATGACAAGAGCATGATTTGTCAAAAAAATTTAGAAAGAAAAACCATCATTTTGGAGTTACTATGAGGGAGAAAGACTAGTTACAACTTTTGACCACAGATTAAAAAGAAAAATTAGGGTTCTTGAGCCCTGAAGGTCTCACCATCGCAAACGTGAATATAACACGAATTACCACATATATACATCAACCATCACGTACCAAAAGTAAGATAGATTCATGCAACTCCACTGCCCATCGTGCAACACAGAAGAACTTACTACACTTTCGGGCGCGGATCCTACACTCCCGGTGCAGAACAGGGGGTTTGTATGCCATAGGCCGTGCCCCCATTCGGAACGGGTGCCGCAGTAGTCTCCCCATGTGCACCGATGCCCGTCCTGGCGAGGCACCGGTTGTGCTAGAGGAAGACGAAGATACTGCCTCTCTGCATATGGCGCCACCAACAAGTCGTTCGCAACACTTCCACCGCTCATTGCCGGAGTTCTCGCGCGATTCGTGGCCCTCCGGTGCAACCATCGTCGCCGCCGTGTCGCGCTCCAACTCCCGCAACACCGCCGGGCGCGTCGTCATCGGCGGCGGCGGCATTCCGCTGTAGAGCGTAAGAGAATGCACATACCGAGCGAGTGCATGCCCCGAGTTGGCGGTTTGTTCCAAAGAAGCCGAGCGGCGGCGAGATCGGTGCCGTGGCCTTCCACGAACACGGCAGACATGCCGCGCCTAAAGCACGCCTCCGGGTTGCCGAGCCCGGCGAGCTTGTTGATGAGACTCGCACGGTACTCGCGACGTAGTAGTACGCCCGGGCGCAGACGTAGCCATCGACCCGCCGCCGTCGCAAAGACCCGGTCCAGTGGGATGCTCCGGTCCAGTATGGCGCACCGACGCTTTTCGTGTCCGTGCGGTGGCCCGTAGATTGTAGAGGGCCCGTGATAGGATCCTATCGCGGCCATGGCGACGTGGAGCGCAACGCCCTCAAGCAACTCCCCGCGGAAGGTTCCGCAGCATGGCTCGGGGCTCGGCCGCACGGTTTTCCGAAAGCTCGTGCTCGGGTCCGGGGAAAGGAAGATGAACGGTGTTCTCGCCGATAAACGCGAGATGGAGGGCGTAGAAAAGCCGCTTACCGGGCCGGGCCGGGTGCTGATTTGTTGTGACTTGTGAGAGAAAAGCACCGCTGGCGGCCGAACGACCGAGAGTGAGTTGGGATTATTACCGAGTACACCAAAGGCCGGGCTTTGTCGGGCCGGGCGTAGAGGTCGAAAGTGACAAACATGACTTGGGACGGGCCGATCATATCCACAGTTCCACACATGACACACCTTGCATGCGTATCTTTGTGTATCGCCGTATCCATGACGGGGTTTCGGTTTTTTCGGGTCTCGGGTTTCTTGGTATGGGAGGGCGATTTTTTTTTGACAGAATAGAGGGAGGGTTTGATTTTTGGTTGGTGTGTGCGTGGAATGGGGTGGGGGCGGGGTGGTAGTAATTTGTGTGTGGGCCAATTTGGGTGGCATGTGTATATGGCTTGGGTGGGGTAGGCGGGCCCGGTGGCAAGTGAAGGAGAAGGGTCGGTTAACTCGTGAGTGGTTCATGGGCGGTATGTGGTGGTGAGTTGGAGTAGATTGAAAACGAGAAGAAAAATAGAAATATATATATACCCGGTGCACTTTCTATACACCTACACCCATATTCAAAAATCACATTTGGTTTGAGTATGTTTAGATACTCATTAAGATACTCTAGATCTTACTACATGAAAAAATTTGAAGGAACCTATATTTTTAATATATTACATAAAATGCCACTATTGTTGTATATAAAAAAAGTATATCCATATACTCAATGTATGAATACATGCTTAACATATATACCACCATGGATGGTCTAGTATGATCATATACTTCATCCACATGCACTTCGTTCGGTCATGTACGGCAACGCCGCAGGATATGACGCGTGAAGGACGAAGTTCAAGAGATTAAATCATCTACCATGGATTTCCTCAAATAAATTATTATATATGTTTTATTACATTACCAGAAGTTGTCACCCGTCTAACATATCTAAATATTTCTATTCGATATTGGTTCAGCTTGGAGTTTAAACATAAGATTAAATAATCTTTATGCAAATGAGTATATACTCTATTTCATACATTTAAGTTCTTCGTTACTAACTTTGTTTCTAACCTCGCACAAGCAAAGTAATTACGCTCAATAGCTAATTGTGATCGATTTCACAACGATTACAATTCTTTTTTTTAGATTAAACAGTACAATAATTCAATCCTTTAACAATACCCTTTCCTACCCAAGCAATGTGCGGGAATTCGCTAGTATTTAGATAAAATTATAAGTGGGCCCTATTGATGGTAGTTGTATAGAGTAGAGATAAATGAGGCATGAGTGCGGAAGAAAGTCTTTGTAAAGGAAGGAATCTTGATGACTATAGGCCATATAGAGGATCGAGGCAAATAGAGATACATCGGTCTGCGGAGTGCGGAAGAAAGTATTGTAAAGGAGGGAAATCTTGATGATCAAGATGTATAGAGGAAGTAAATAGAGAAACATTATGGGACGGGCGAGGTGCACTCGCTAACTCCATGCGCACAATATATTTTTTGTACAATATTCGAAGATATGGATAATGGGTTACACGATGGGGTTAAAAAAAACCTAGGAAAGCTACTCATTTCTCAGGTAGCAAGGCGGTAGCAAAGAAGAATCGATGACTGAAAAAAAAAAAAAAATAGGACGGGCTGATCAATCTCAAATACATCTTAGCCCTCCTAATCTATGTAATTACGAATAAAAATTTAGGTGGGGCTTATTAGGTAGGGCTCTGTGTAATTTTGATCGATAGGGGGGCTATAGAGCCCAACCTACTCATTTCTCAGGTAGCAAGGCGGTAGTGGGAGTAGTCGATAGTGTGGAGTGATTGCCTTGTGTACGTGGAGGAGAATAGATTCATGTTGCGCGTGTGTATAGCAAATATAGGTTTCAAAATTAATTTTTTTTTTCCATGACCTTGCATGCGTATCCTTTGCATATCCCACACACCCCTCTCGCCAAGAGGGCGCACGTCGCCATCGTTAGCGCAGTTCCATCAAGATCGATGCCCGTCTCGATCGGCGAGGCAACCGATTGGGCCGAGACGAGGACGAAGGACGGACGCGAGTATATGAGACTCGCTTATCTTATTTCAGCTTATTCTCTCTCTCACGTAAGAACTATTCAATCAGCCATCGGCCCAAAATCACCGAACAACTATTTTTTTTCGAGCACGGGTCTATAACATACACCCTCCGTCCCACAAATAAAAGTCCATTTTTGACTTTTACAATCCCTCGCTTGACCATTCGCCTTATTTACAATCCCCCGCTTGACCATTCATTACAGTTTTTGACCACGCATTAAAATTCTTGAGCCCCCGAAAAGTTCTCCGACATGGGCAAAGACACCGCCGGCGCGCGGATGTCACCGGAGATGAGGTCTCTAGAGACGGGTGGACAACCACCGTACCCAGAACCTAGAGCGTTGCTATCTATGCTATCGAATGAGCGAGAAGGGTGAGAGTCCGCCCGAGTCGGCTAGCTCGTCGCGGCGAGGTGCTCGCAATGAGCCATGGTGGGTGTGGCGCCGGGCGGTGAGAATCGCAAATAAATTTAACACATGGATTACAACGAATTAAAACATCTCGTGGTTCATCACGCTACTCGCAGGATCGATCGAACATCAACCAATGCATACATGCATCACATCACGCGTATGCATGCACACAACGTAGACGCCGCCGTCGGACCGCATCATCATCCTCTAGATCGAGCCCCGCCTGCGCAGTAGAGAGATTAACCTATCACACTCGCCGCTAATCCTACACTCCTCGCCGCAGTACACCCCCGTGACTCGCACGGCATTGTAGATAAAATCCTCGCTAGCACTATACTCATCGTTCCGGCAATGCCGCCGCAGCCGTAGTAAAACTGCGGTGCCTCATCTTCCCATCCGCACCGATGCCCGTCATGGTGAGGCACCGGTTGGGCTTGAGGAGGAGGAAGACGGTCGCTTACCTTCAATGGCGTCCGTCACCACCGCCATTGCATTGTTGAAGTGCAGCGGCAGTTCAAGCTCCCCAACATTTTTGCCACTCGCCGTATCTTCTTCCTCAATCTCCCGCAACGCCCTCGGGCATGGTCGTTATCGGCGGCGGGCGGCGTTCCGCCAGAGCAAGAAGGGCGTGCACATAGCGAAAGCGTGTGCATGCCCTGAGTTGGCAGCTTGTTTCAGCCTTGTCGAGAGGCGGCGAGACGGTGTCGCTGCCTTCCACGAACACGCAGACATGCTCGCCCAAGCACGCCCCGGGTTGCCGACCTCGGGCGAGCTCGGTGATGAGACTCGCGCGATACCGCGCGAGTAGTACAAAGGGCCCGGAGCGCACATAGCCGCCGCCGACGCCGACCCGCCGCCGCCGCCGTTGCAGCACCCGGCCTAGTGGGATGCTCCGGCCCCAGATGGCGCCGCGGCACGCTTCTCGTGTCCAGCAATGTGGCCCGCAGATTGTAGAGGTCCTCCATAGGATCCTCTCGCGGCCATGGCGACGTGAAGCGCAATGTCCTCAAGCAACTCCCCGCTGAAGGTTCTCCATGGCAAGAGGCAGCGGTGCCGCGGCGAGCGGGGGGGCTTTTTGCTTGAGCTTTGAGCGCCGGCGGCGACGTGAACAAAAGCCGGCCCTCACCGGTGAGCAGCAATAATACGGGTGCGTCGCAATATATAATGCAAAGGCGTTTCGAGGAGCCTGGTCGGGCGGTGAGCACCCGGCGGGAGCGGCCGAGCGACGCACGCATACATGCATGGCCCGCGGAACGCATCAAAGCAAGTAAATGGATAGACGCCGCTTTTCCCAATACGCCGATCAGATGTCTCGAATCGTTGCATGTTTATCCATGACAAGATGATCTCAAATCAAAAGCTTGTAAACTACAAAGTTTCATGGATATTTGGGAACTACGGTCTTTAATCTTTATATTGGTAGTTTGTCGGAGGTCATTCAAAAATTTAAATTTCCAAATTTCATTTGTTTACTTTTTTTATTTTAAAAAAATTGAGACCTAGTTTTCCATTACAAGATAATGCCAAATCAAAAGGTTTTAAACTAGAAAGTTTCATAACTTAGTAAGATCTACAATTAATTCTCAATTTGGTTGTTTCCCCATCCGACATCCATGCTAGTGATTGTTCACGAATCTTAATTATACACCACAAAGAAACATGAATATACCACACTATTCATTCATCATCTCGTGCAATTAGAGCACTCACAATGCAGACTCTACCATGGTTTCTATCCTCATTTATTACCCCTCTATTTATTGCTTTTTGCCGATGTGGCGCTATATTTATTGAAGAGAGAGAGGAAAAACAAAACACAAGAAACCAAGTCTAACTAAAAAACCAGAGGTCTTCACGTAAACCAAGACAATTTGTGAGAGTGACAAGTGGGCCATATGACATCATGATAGAAAATTGTATTGTGGGAGATAGTTTCTTGACATAATGTCCAAGACTTTAGAAACCATGATATAGTTTCTAGCATTGTGAGTGCCCTTAATAATCAAACATCCACGCAAAGACATGATTTAGAGTAACACAATGCCACCTCACCACCCCACTATCACCCCACTAGCATGCCACCTCACCAGCCCACTAACCCTTCCTTGTGCCACATCATCAACATGTCCCACATGTCTATGGGCATAAAAAGGGTTATAACTCTTGAACCAAAAAAATAAATCAAATTCTGATTGCACCATTAAATTTATTTTAATAAAACCTTTAAAATAAGATCTCACATGGATATATTTTGATAAAATTATAAGTAGGACCTGTTGGTATAGAAAAAAAAAAAGAAAAGTAAAAAGAAAATTAAAAAAAGGAGAAAAAAAAAAAGAAAGAAAAAGAATAGGAGGGTGATAGTAATATTGTAACACCGCTTTTGTAAAAGTAAAAAAATTGTGTTTATTTTGGGACGGAGGGAGTAGGCTTTTTTTTTTAGGAGCGGCCGCGACCGGTGAGGCCTCAAGGCGATGACATGACCGGTGCTAGTACTACAACAGAATGAATGCCAACGCCTTTTGATAGAGCGCCGCCTCTAACATTTACACCTTGCATGCGTGCATACCTTTGCGTAGAGTAGCTTAGGCCGCCTCGCCAAGGCTACCAGTGTTCCGCCATCTGGGCCAGAAGTCAGTGTCATCATTATATCGATGCCCTTCTCCATCGGCGAGGCACCGACGAGGACGAAGGACCGACCGCCTAGTACTCCTACTTCCGCATGCACTCAGCCAGACGTTACCCGAATACTTCCCCGATTTGGCTTGTTTGTCAAGATCGAGATACGCACTATCCGACACGCAGATATACGGTGCATCGTACTCCCCGCCGCCGCAGAAGACGCCCGCCTTCGAGCAAGTATTATGGTAGGTCGTAAGCGGGTCAGAAGCTTACACCGGCTTGGGCACAAGAACAATATGTGAGATAGACAAGTGGGTCCTATATTAATTAGAAAGAGCTAACTATCGTATGGGTGGGGCCGGGAGAAGGCCGATAGCCGCTTGTCGGGTCGATTATTTGCTCTCGTTGGCGGAAAACCCTCGCGCCTCGCCGCTGTGGACGACCTAATCGGTCCTTCTCGCTAGGCATGCCACCCGGGACAAAGCGAAGCGTTGAATTCGCCCGCAGCGGCAAGTAAGCGCCGCCCCGCCGTTGATCCTCATACATACATTTGTCTATTCCTCGATTCTCCCGTGCATGCTTGGTGAGGTGAGGTGCCATAGTGCCAAAATGTAGCCCGTCAGACTATTTCTATTTTTTAAAATTTGTTTCATTTTTTCAATAGAAAATAAAAGGAAAACGCCCTCAAATGCTTCATAGGAGTAGCTAGAGATGCCTATTTTTATTTGCTCCGCTAGAGTAAAATTGTCCTAATTATACCGGGTGTGCAACATACGTATATATGCTTTCAAATTGACAGATAATTTGGATAGATTTCATTAGAACTGTCACTGCTCAAGAGCAAACATCCACACATATTTGAGAAATAAATATATAGCACATGGATTATGTAGTTAGTACTATATATCACAACTAATAACACACATGTCTCAAATCGAAGTGTGGCAAGATTCTTAGGCAAAACAAGTGTGGCAAATTACTAAAAGGCTTTAGAATAGCCTTTCAAGACCTTTGCTAGAGGGATGGCTCGGCGATGTCGGGCGGCGCGTGCTCGTCATATTCGGTGAACAACGACTCGATCGATTGCGTCGGTTCGCCGGGTTATTGGTGCTGGCCCGTCGGGTAGCGGGAGAGGTCTTCCTCCGCCGCGCCGCCATCGCCGCCACGCCATGCCCGCACCGATGAAGAGGCCATGAGCAGCGAGATCATCGATGCGGTCGCTTACGCGGCCGAGGCGGTCGCATCGCCGCACCGCGGGCGTTCACCTTGTCCGCGATCACGGTGCCGATAGCCGCCATCCGGCATTTTCGCAGATAGCGCCGCAATTGAAAGATCAAATTCTACCGTGGGGAAAGCAAAGTGTTGAATCAGAGATAGATCGGGGTTTTTTAGAAGACAAACCACCGATCTGCGCGCGCGACGAATTGCCGCCGCGCTCCTCCCATTCCAGCTCCTTCTGACATCTTTTTGAGAGTACCGAGTACTCATTCTCGAACCCGCCTCGCTCTCCGTGGCGCGGATGCTCTCGACGTAGGAGCGTGAATACTCCAACCCGATCCCGATGAAGAGGATGAAGAATCGAGGAGGAGGAAGTTTGCACCCCGTACCGGATGACCGGCGGAGCTGTTTTCCTCACATCGAAGTACGTGCCCCCCTACCTCTACCCGCCAAGGAATCTCTAAACAAAAGCGAAGGGTTGCGTTAAGAATAGATTACAAGAAAAAAACAAGAAGCAGATCAAGTAATGAAACTCACCCAACTCGGCGATGAGGACCGCGGCTTCCTCCTCGTTTCTTCCTCGGCTCCGCGCTTGCCAAGGTTGCGTATTGGACCGCCATCGGTGAGCTTGATATTTTAGTGAAGCAGAGGGCAAGAAGGCAGAGACAGAGATGAAGGAGTATACTTTGGATTGAGGTAAAGGAGAGAGCCGGGTGCGCTTCGCCTTATTTATCAGTAGGCCGTAATCAGGGATCGTGGGAAACCATGAATGAGATCGTGGGCACGTATCCCGAAAAACAGATTGGAATGCCGAATGGCACGTTGGGAAGTTTTCTGAACAACCATTCAAGTGGGCTTGATTTCTTCTTGAAATGCCCCGTCCATTGAAGGTTTGGTTCGTGTTTTTATTCGAAAAAGAATTCAGTGTTGATTCCGAGGACTATGGTCAATTTTGGAGCAAAAGGTACTTTTACCCAAAAATTGAGGAGGCATGTGTTAACACCGAAATTTGGTAGGCCCGATGATAAACCGCCGCTGCAAGATGCTAATATCGAACTAATATACCAAATATGTACAATATTATACCAAGTATATGTACAATATTATACCAAGTATATGTACAATATTATCACCATTATATTTGCCACCGAGCCTCAGGATTGCCTCCCCTTTTTAACGTGTCGGGCCGTGCCGCGCCCTGCGTGCTTGAGGGGTCGCCCCAAGCACGCACTTTTGCCCGATGCCATGACCGGGGTGTTTCGGCCGGGCCAAAATAATATCGTGCTTCCGTGCCATGCCGTGATTTCCTCGGGCGCATGGAAATCTATAATCCCCCTTGGTCTCAGTAAGATAAATGTTTTCAAACTCTACATGTTTTCCCATGACAAGATGATCTCAAATCAAAAGGTTGTAAACTACAAAGTTTCATGGATATTTGGTAGTTTGTCTTTTGGAGGTCATTTAAAACTTTTTTTTCAAATTTCTTTTTTGAAATTGAGACCTAGCTAGTTTTCCATTACAAGATATTGTCAAATCAAAAAAGTTTGAACGTAGAGAGTTTCATAACTTAGTGAGATCTACAATTAATTCTCAATTTGGTTGTTTCCACATCCGACATCGTGCTAGTGATTGTTCACGAATCTTATACATCTGTCTCATTCATGAGATGAGAATCATAAATTTAACACCATCGCAAACATGAATATACACCATTGTCACTGTTCATTCATCATTTTATTTGCGCAATCAAAAACATCCACGCAAAGACATGATTTAGAGAAATACAACACAACATAGATAATTAGATATTAATCACAAACACCATATCCCCCACACAAAAATATAACATGTGGATTACAACAAATTAAAACATCTCACAAGTGTTCATCACTGCATGCTACTATGAGGATCAATCGAACATTGGTGGTTTGGCTATCCGAGGTCACTTAAAACATTTAAATTTAAATTTTAATTTTTCATTTTTTTTTTTGAAATTGAGACCTCTAGTTTCCCTTTACAAGACAAATGCCAAATCAAAAAGTTTTAAACTAGAGACTTTCATATCTTATTAGCAAGATCTTCCCATTTTTTAATTTGGTTATTATTTCCCCATCCCGCAATATACTAGTTACATTGTTCACTAATCTTATACATCTAAAGTAGTTTCATCAACTATATGAGACATGTGTAAATCTTGTGAATTGATAAAATTTTACAATAGTCGTGAAGTGTGTAAGAATAGCATGATAGAGAATGATTTTACAACATTTTAGAAAGAAAAACATCAATTTTAGAATTACTATGAGAGAGAGAAACGAAATTGATATGATCTTATACAACTTTTTTGAATAAGACGGATGGTCAAACATGATGTCTAAAAAGTCAAAAACGCCATTCTTTTTGGGACGGAGGGTAGTTTCAAAAAAAAAATATTTGCCTTATGTGCATGTTGGTTGTGTGTGCCCTTGATTCGTAACCAACGGAAATTACCGCTTAAATACGGGAATCTTCGAAACGATGGGAAGAGGGCAAAACTGCTTTCCACTTTCATTTCCATTTATTTTTACCATTATCATTTTCATTTTTTTCGCGGTTACCACTTCCGTTTCCGTTTAGGCAACAATCGGAAAAAACTCGAAAAACGACTACTTTAAAAAATCGGAAACTACCATTTTTTTTTTTTTTTGAGAGAAATATGTATTCATACACACTTTTGAGAATACTATCATTTTTGTTTTCCTCACAAAGCGAATCATTTCACTCTTCACCCCACCTCCTCGAGTTTTTCATGCCGACAGAAGGTCCCACCACGCCTTCTCTCCCGCATTACCGAGATCGACCGCGACCGGTATACTTGGAGGTTTCCTCCAAGCGGTTTTAGTAAAAAATCTGGCGCACCGCCTACCGGGAGCCAACTATATGCTCCCGTAACTCCCCTCGTTCCCGGAAGTTCAGCGTCGAAGCGGAGCCTCCGCGACGCCCGACACGGGCCCGCGTGGTTTTTCAAGGCCGCGCGAGGGAGGAAGGGAGGGAAGGTGAGAGAAAGGTGGGCCCCACTACTTTATGTGACTTTAAAATGTTATAACTCACAAATGAAAAGGCTAAATTAAAATTGATTGCACCATTAAATTCAGATCAATAAATCCTTCAAAACTAGATCTCACATGAATATATTTAGATATCGTTATAAGTGGGTCCCAATCGAGAGTAGTTAGTTGGTATAGAGTAGAGATATAAAGAAGAGATGAGTGCGGGCAAAAGTATCGTGAAAAAGAGAGAATCTTAATGACTAGGATACATAGAGGAAGTAAATAGAGAAACATGAGTGCGGAGATCTTTACCTTGTGCCCGCCCATTCGAAAATTTGCGCGCCAAAGATTTGCAAAACGAGAAAAACCCTATCCGCCTCCTCACAGGCGATTCATTTCACTCCTCATCCTCGTCCCCCACACAGCACCGCCGCCGCCCACCGTTGACAACCACCACACCGCAAGATCCAACCACCGCCCTCGCCATTCTCGGGTTTCGGCCGACGGCGATCCATCCGCGTGACCACCGCCCAACCCACCTCCGATCCATCTCGCGACGCGATCCGCCGGGATAATCTGCACGGCCACGACGCAGGCCGCCCCCCCCACCGTCCGCAACTCACCCACCCGTGGTACGAGGCACCATCTCTAGGGGAGACCGCAGTCCGCCACCCACCTTCTACGCCGGCTTCATCCTCCACCCGAAGCGCGGGAGCACCGCTTCGTCATCTCCAACAATACCGGCCTCCTCCTCGATCTCCTAGCCTACATTTTGTTGGATCTTGAACTACACTTTGTTTATTCCTCTATTTCTGAACTACATTTTTTTGTTCTCTCGCCTCTTTGGTTTGTTTAGTCCTCATAGACCGCCTATTACATAATTTATCTCGCGTAATTATCCTAAGATGGATATACCGAAGTTGTACATACCGAACCCGACACCGATCGCTACAATGTTGTTATCTAGTATTTTTGTCGTAGGAAACCGCAACTATCGCCGCATATTTTCTTGATAGATGATTATGCGTGCTCAAGAAACATGACAGACTATCTATAATACTATCTTGTCTTAAAAAATTGCCTATTACATGAATGGTTACCGAACTACGTGCACTTGTAGATATTGAACTTGACACCGACCGCTACTATAATGTAGTTATCTCAGGTGTTTTTGTCGCCATAGGAAACCGCAAATACCGGCCGCTTAATTTTTTTATACATGAATATACGTGCTCGAGAACAATGATTGCCTCCGAGAGTACTTAAACTATCTTGTCTTACACGAATGTCCTTGTTAAAACAACAGTTACTAAAGTACGCTTTGATTATATTCCTCTATTCCTCGAACTATATTTTTTTTTGTTTTTCGCCTTAGTGGTTTGTGTAGTCCTCATAGACCGCCTATTACAAAATTGAACAGTATAATATTAGGCCCTACTAATTTTTCGCGATCGAAATTTTCAAATCTGTTTCAGCGATGAAGCTACTTTTAGTGATTTCCATCCAAACGCCAGCATCAACGCATCATCGTGGATAGATAGAGAGCATGCAAAGTGTCGGCTGAATTTTTCAGCCGCCTATACATGAGGAAAGGTGATAATTTTGTCCTCGATGGATACATGGAGTTGTAGATACCGAACAATACACCGACCGCTACTATAATGTTATTATCTGCGGTGTTTTTGCTACTATAATGTTATTATCTGCGGTGTTTTTGTCATAGAAAAACCGCAACACGCCGCTTGTTCTCTTCATAGATGAATATGCGTGCTCAAGAAACACGATTGCTCCGTCAGAGTACAACTATCTTACAAAAATGATCCTATTAAACCAACCGTTGCTAAACTACGCTTTGTTTATATTCCTCTATTTCTAAACTACATTTTTTTTTGTTCTCTGCCTCTTTGGTTTGTTTAGTCCTCATAGACCGCCTATTACAGAATTGAACTGCACAATTTTATCCTCGATGGATATGTCGAAGTTGTAGATACCGAACCTCGACACCGCAGTGCTACTATAATGTTGTTATCTCGTGGTGTTTTCGTCATAGGAAACCGCAAATATCGCTCCTTATTTTCTTTATACATGAATATACGTGCTCAAGAACAATGACCGCTCAGAGTTCTTCAACTATCTTGCCTTACAGAATGTCCTTATTAAAACAACTGTTATTAAAGTACGCTTTTGTTTATATTCCTCTATTCCCGAACTTCATTTTGTTGTTCTCTCGCCTCGTGGTTTGTGTAGTCCTCATAGAGTGCCTATTACGTAATTGAACTCGTATAATATTAGGCCCCGCTATTTTCGAGGTGACCGAAATTTTCAAATATGTTCAGCGACGAAGCAACTTCAGTGATTTCCATCCAACAAAGGTGCATCAACGCATCATCAAGGGCGGGAAGAGATAGGAGCACACAATTGTCGCCTCGTAAGTGAGGAAAAGGTGATAATTTTGTCCTCGATGGATATATGGTGTTGTAGATATCGAACAAAGATACTACCCGACTTCTACTATAATGTTGATATCTGTTGTGTTTTTGTCATAGGAAACGATTATTTTATTTTATATTTGCTATTTTTATTGTCGTGAAGTTCAAAAGCGCCAATAGAGCAGTATAATGTGCTACGTTATTGTTATAGGAAATTGCATTTTTTTTGGCGCTTATTAGAGCGCTATGTTATTGGCGCTTATAGCGCACTAAGCTCAAATAGCGCCATAGCGCTATTATGGCGCTATTGGCAAATTGATCGCCTAGCCTAATTGTTAGTGATTGAGTGATTTCAAAGAACTTTATGGTTGTTTGCTTATGTACTTGACTTGATGCCTTAATGGTTGTTTGCCTTCATGGTTGTTTGTTTTGAGGATGAGAACTTTATTATATGGTTATCATTATCACTTATCAAATTATAATTGTATACTTGTCCCGATTTCCTTTTATTTGAAACAAATAGCGCTATAGCGTGAAATGCATGCCGACGTTACGTTGCAAATAAATAGCGCGCTATAGCACGACCATAGCGCCGCTATATAGCACGACCATAGTGCCGCTATAGCGACCGCTATAGCGGCAATAGCATCCGTAACAAAGCCGCCTCTAAATTTCATAGCGCGATCTAAAAACATGGGTCGTAGGAAAATCGTGACTACTGTTTCATATTTTCTTTATAGATGAATATACATGCTCAAGAACAATGATTGCTCAGAGTACTACTACTACTTTGTCTTACAAAAATGTGCCTATTAAATGAACTGTTACTAAACTACGCTTTGTTCATATTCCTCTATTCCCGAACCACATTTTTTGTGATCTCGTGCCTCGCGTGGTTTGTGTAGTCCTCATAGACCGCCTAATACAGAATTGAATCATATAATATTAGGGCCTTGCTAATTTCCAGCGACTGAAATTTTCAAATCTGTTCAGGTGATGAAGCTACTTCAAGTGATTTCGATCCAACAAAGAAGCGACAACACATCATCAGCGGAAGAGACAAAGACGCAGTTGTAGCCTCATTTTTTTTTAGGCCGCCTATTAAATGAGGTGCCTTGGGATAGTTGATTATGCGGCACTCTCCAAAGAGTGGGCGAAGGAGGACAGTGGAATTGGCCGCCAAAGGAATCCGTAATCCTTGGGACAAATATCCACGTAACCTTGCTCGGGCTTTTTTTGCGGCATTGAGCATACCGCCGGTGTCGTGACAAGGCTGAAATTGTTTGGACCTCGTGAAGAGGCTCGGTCTTTATCCGAGATAGTTTTAGAGAAGGCAGCCCGCCCTTCCGATGTCATTGGTGTAAGGGAAAGATATGAGCTCACAGGGGCCCTAGGCACCCCTGCAACGCATGGCATCCGCGTGGCGTGGTATGTCTACATGGGTTGATTGGAAGACGGATGATGATGGTTCCAATGTGGTGGCTTACGGGAGATGTTACTACAGAGGGGCAGGCATCCGGGCATGTGGGTGGTATGTACGTTCGGTTGGTTGGAAGCCTTGGTGCCGCGACATGTGCATAGATGAGCTCGAGGGGGCTGCCGAGGCGATGGAATTACAAGGCCACTGCTCAACGCCCGCCAACACCTCTAGCCCTCGTAGGTGGTCTCGCAGAGAGTACCGCGCCTTAGCCATTGACGCGGCCGGACCGGATGCTGTAGTTGAGATGGAATTGGAGGCCGGCGGTTAGAGCAGAGCCCGGAGTTGCAATAGATGAGCTCAGGGGACCCGCAGTTGGGAGTGGCTTCGAATGCCCTTCGTCAGACCGCCCAACCCTAACTACCAAGCATGGATCTCCAATGCTATCACCCGAAGATCTTCAAAAGGCAGTGGCCTTCTTGTGTTGCTCTTCATGAGTGGTACGTGCGCGAGCAAGCGCCCACAAACAGCAAAATGTGGCGTTTATCGCAGCGTTCGCGAAAGAGGTTTTTTGGTGTGACACGCACGAAGAGGCTGCGATCAATGTGGGTTTCGACGATTTGTTTGACCTCATGGCACTGGATGTATTGGATGTGTCCATCCTTCGCCGCATGACACCGTGTGAGTACAATTTCTTCTATTCTGCGCACTCACTTGGGATGCCTCTTCATCTATTTGCTTGCTAAATTTGCTTTGCATGCCTCTATTCCTAGATGCCCGCTTTCGGGGAAGCTAGGGCCATGTCTTTGTCGGGTTGGCTTTCTTGATCCCGAACCATTGACCTTCAAAGGGTCGACCGGGGGCCCGGCAAAGATGGGCATTACATATCTAGAATGGGGCCTAAGGAAACATCTTGACAAGGATTTTGTCATGTTTTGCGCATAACCCCCGTGGACACCGGATTGCCGTTGTCATTGCTATCAAGTGGAGGAGGGTTTATTTCGTTGACTCGCGCCCGCCTTGAAGTCGATACGCCCGCTGAAAAACCGCAATAAAACAAGTGAGTGTTTCCTAACCTACAACTGACCCATGCATTTTTTTTTTTCTTAATTATGTTACTAAAAAAAAAAAAAAGAATGTGACATTTTACATTTTACTCATGTGTAGGCTTACCGAGCGTGTTTTCAATCCCATGGCTAAGGAGGTGACGAGGACGCAAAAAAGTTTTTGGTTCACCGCAAATATATGAAAGTAAGTAGAGTGCTTCAATTGAAGTTGTGCGCTTGCGTTTCCATTCAAGTGTGAATAACCACCGTGTTGTTGAGATATTAGGCAATTTCCAGATTAATTTCATAAAAGTAAATCATGACGAACGAAAGGTGTAGATTAAGCATGTGTACTAGCATAACACAAAAGCATATCAAGATCATAGCATGATTCAACATCATATAGCATAACATGATCATAACAACTAGTGCAAACATTTGTATCATACTAGCATGACTTAGCATCATATAACAAAGCATACCTGTATCCAAAGCAAGTAAGTTCTCGCCTCTACGGTTGATTTAGTCAAAATAGTCATTTTACAAGACCTCCATGACACCGCGCCACCCCCAAGAGTCAAAACATACCCACTAGTGGCGTAGATTTGATCAATATCGAAATCCAGTTGCATCACTATATCCCCTCTAGCACACGGTGGGTGCCCGAATAGTGAATCATGAATCCCATAACTCATTGTACCTTTAAAATAGCATAAGGCCCTTTCTCGGTCCTGGTTGCACTAGCTAGATACATGAGTGGACCAACAATTTTAGAGCACGAACTTCAATTGATCTCTGGTACACCTTCTTATTCTTTTGCAATGTCACACTAGGATCATAAGGTGTTGGAGAAGACTTTCTATCCATAAAGCCAAATCGGCTCAGGACCTTCTCAACATAGTGAGATTGTGATAAAGTAATCCCACTCTCTTCCACACCTTTTGCTCTTCACCTTTTACTACAAACCCATCAGGCTGATCCATGTAAATCTCCTCATCCAACTCTCCATTAAGAAAAGCTGTCTTCACATCCATTTGATGAATGATCAGACCATATGAGGCAACCATAGCCTTCACCAATAATTTGTCCATGCTTAGACATAACTACTTTATTGGACTCCAACACTACCTTAAACCCAACTCTTAAAAGTGACCAAGCTCTCCACTAGTGTAGCAAGGCACATCATCATTGTTTTTCTTCTTCTTGGTGGTAGTTGTTAATTTGGCATTGGAAGATTTATTCCTACCTTTGGTCTTGCCATGTGGGTTTTCCTGCACCAAATTCGTGCCAGAATGGCTCTGGTTCCCCTTCTCAATAGTGTTCTTTGCCCGAATCTTTTCCTCAACATCAAGCGATGCTATCAGGTTTTCAACTGATATTTTCTAGCTCTTCTATGAAGAAGGCAACTTAGCATTAATGCATACGGCTACAAACTCGTCGGGTATGACACACTTAAGGAGTTCAAGTTCTTTTGCCATGTGTTGAACCTCATGAGCTTGCTTGACTATAGATCGGTTAGCAACCATCTTGTAGTCATGAAAGCTCTCCATAATGCACAACTTAGAATATATATCTGATGGTTGCATTCAGTCGATAGTGTTGCCCCCTGGAATCTTCTCTCCGAGATATTTCCCTCGGGCAAGCCAACAATAATCCAAAACATTTTAGCCTCAGTAGCTAGAGCATGGCCTTAACTCACCGCCTCTTAAAATTTGCACTAGAAATTTTTTTCTAGCCTCAAAGACGTCGTGTGAAAAAAGCCATAGTTAAATCAAGAAAAAGGCTATAATAAGGTTTTTGGATTGTTGAGATATTAGGCAATTTCAGATTAATTTCATAAAAAAATCATGACGAATCGAAAAACTAGATTAAACATGTGAAGCATACTAGCATAACACAAAAGCATATCAAGATCATAGCATGATTCAACATCATATAGCATAACATGATCATAACAACTAGTGTAAACATGTGTATCATACTAGCATGACTTAGCATCGTATAACAAAGCATATCATGATCTAAAAGCATATAGCGAAGCATGACATGATCCAATAGTATATAAGAAAGCATGATCATGGCAACCGATGTAAACATAGCGGTTCACCGCATGCATTGAACATGATGAACAATAAGATTAGAACACGATGTAATACCCGCCGATGTAGAAGTACCCGGTGGTGTTGATGCAGACGACGATCACGCAAGCTTAGTCGATGAGTGTTCCTTGTTGATGATCCCGCGCGCAAGCCTTATGACAACGGGATGACGACCGATGAAGAGAAACCGCCGTGGAAGATTTGGGAGCATCACGTGAAGAGCGCTTCCCAAAACCTTATTCGACTGGGGACGGGATGGAGAGACTATGCAAAGAGAGGGAAAAGGAAAATATTATTTTTACTACTTTAGGATTTTCTAATTGGAAGGGCTGGCCCGATGCAAGTGGTGCAAGTGGTCTACCGCCCTGTAACCGGAAGGTCCCGGGTTCAAGCAACAGACCTCCGCGATATTGCACATGGTGCGGGTAAGGCTTGGCGCTAAAATACCCTCCCCGCACCTCACTCAAGAAGTAGCGGGAGCCTACGGCTACTGGTACGCCCTTTAGGATTTTCTAATTGAAACTCCCAATTATAGTTGTGGTGTTGTGTCTAATCCCAGTGGCTTGGTACAAATATATAGGAGGAAAACTCCCTACCTCCACATCAACAAGCCAGTATGATACTAATTGATATCGCACTCGCACCTTTACTCATGGGTCAAAACAATAAAGCCCATTAGGGAACACAAACTATTGGGCCTTTGAGATTTATCATAATTTCTTCATATGAATTTTAGGGGAACTATTCATCATATATAAATTCTAGCATGTGTTTCATATGTTTGCAAAGGCTGTTGCAAACTGATAAAGTGATAACAAGACATGTTGGTTAATTTTTCTTTCTTTCTAGTTAATTTTCAACTTCAGCCTTAAAGATTTTAAAGTAGTCTAATAATGCCTCATCTTTATAGTGTTGGAGTCCAATAAAGTAGTTATGTCTAAGCATGGACAATTTATTGGTGAAGGCTATGGTTGCGGAGGTTTGTTTCGCCTAAGTTTGGCGATTTTTTGTAATAAGTCGTGAATCGATTTGTGACACAATTAATGATAATTCGAGTGTTTGGCATTCTCGTTTGTGTCATGTGAAGTTTGGTGTCACATCTATCTAGCTTGCGAAGTTAATTCTAGATGTGAATTTTGGTGAGCTTGCAAGATTAATTCTAGATTTCACCATTACCAAAGGTTCTAAGTGTCATAATTGTGTGCAATCTAAGCAACCTCGAAAGCCTCACAAGGCAGTGGAGGAGAGGCTCTTGGCACCTCTAGAACTCATACATTCTGATCTATGTGAGATGAATGGTGTGTGGAAAGAGATATTTCATGTCATTAATTGATGATGCTTCTAGATTTTGCTATATTTACTTGCTGGGTAAACTTCAGATCTACTGTATGTTTGCAGATATTTTTTTTGAGAATATATGTTTGCAGATATTGGGAACACAGATATTGGGCCTTTGAGATTTATCGTAATTTCTTCATATGATTGCAAAGGCTCGTTGCAAACCGATAACAAGACATGTGGGTTCTATTACACGGTGCACCACTTGATGGCCGCGATGAAACAAGTTCATTTGGATCGTCACGAGGTAACTTTCGAAAGTGCAGCTCCATCTTGTGCCTACCTTTGTTTGGCAATATAGACCATGTGTACACAAACACTTACGCCTACCTTTCTTTGTATTAGGATTTTGACTTGACGGGAGATTCCATCAATTTGGAGGATATTAGAGAGAAGATGGCCAAGTTTCTTATGGAACATGTCATCAGCCCCGAAGGCGAGCATTTTGTTTCGTAAACCGTGAGTTGATTCTATTTCCCTTTGCCGCATGACGATCGGGTGGATACATGCATGTGAACTGTGTTGTTTCCCTTCCCTTGCCGCATGACGATCAAAGCCGGATACATGCATGTGAACCGTGTTATTTGTGTTGTGAACAATGCGGGCGTGCCCCGAAGAACCGGGTACATCTGTGTGAACAACTGAGATACACCTGAATTTGCAATCTTTGCCGCCGCCCCGCCATTTGTTTGTGATCGGACCTGTCCATCTCAGATTATTTGTGTTTGCCGGTGTCTACCATTTTCAATTTCTCGCCGCATAGTTGAAAAGGTCTCGTTATCTATGTACGCACCACAGCCGCTGATGCTTGGCCTTTGTAGGTTTCGTACTAAATGTCGTCGTAAGCAGAATCAAGAAACGTCTCAAACACCGAACAAGCTGCCCGAAAATACGTAACGCTTCTGATCGTAGAATCAAAATGGTTTGTCAGAAAACGACTAAATCCTACGACGTGGTTACGAAAAAAGAACGCCCGTAATAGCCGGAAAGGAACGCAGACGAGCTTACTAAAACGCGTTGTAGCTCGTGTGTTACTTCGACACTGCTTGCAAACAACCGTCTCAGAACATGGGGGCACATTGCGGACGATCGTTTTAAACATGCGATCGTAGTTCAGACGAGTTACGGTCGAGCGACCCACGGAAGCGTCCCGAAAGTGCATTAAGGTTCCTGACGGTAGTATAAAACAAGCGTTTATGAACCGGAGTGTAGTTACGGCCGAGCGATCTAACCGCGTGTAGTCAGTAGGCGATTACGCACACGTGTACCACACAGCGCTCAGAAGTACGAAGATATCACAACGGCCGCGCTCCACACGGGTCTGTATTTGAATAACGGTTTACGACCCTTATAGTGATCGGGTCCGTGGAATGGATACCGCTAGAGGCGCGCGATGCATACAAGCGTGCCCGTCGGGTGCGTTAGTGGCACGTGACGCCTTCTTGTGTACGCTGCTCGCACATTCGAAATATTACAAATTGCATACCGGCTTTGTGCGCCACTAATTTTGACGTGGTACGCCGACATCGATGCCGCTGGTCCGTGACGCCCGTGAGGAGGCCGCATCTTAGAAAATTATGTCGTAGATACCGCAGAGACCCACGAGAGCAAAACCCCCAGATTACCGTGACGCTCCACGGCGCTGTGTAACAAGGGCTCACTACGCACGGGAAGTTTGAGACGCACGAAATCCCGTGCGTATTAAAGCCTCGTTGCAGACGCCGCTACGGACAGTGTCGTAAAGTCGACATTTAGAGACCCTAATGGCTGAGGCGCAATGATCAGAAGAAGCCCTCAACGCGCGACTGTAGAGGCCTTTTTTTTACATAGTGCCACCCGGCGTTTTTGTTTTAAATTTTTGAATTTATTAGGTGGAATTCAGATCTTTTTAAATCCGAAAAATCATCATACATTAATATCATCAAAACATTACAGGATTTAATGGTTACATACAACAAAATCCACCTAATGTTCTAGAAACTAAGCCTACATCAACTTCTAAAATAAAAAGACCAATGACCATAGAGTCATAGACATAAATAAAAGCATGACATCTTTCCAAAACCAATTAAGCAAGCAATTCTCGTAATCTTCATAAGTATGTGGAGTGGCTTCTCTTCAATCTTCACAAGTATGTGGGGTGGCTTCTCTTCAATTAAGCAGCAATTAGCGTAGCCTTAGACTTGAGCATAGCAATCTTCCCGGGTTAGATAGATCCCGGCAAGCGACCAACAAACACTACATTACCACGCCATGCTTGCCTATACATGTAAGCACGCACATATATTTAAAGAGCCCTTTTACGATTGCTTGAAAATGCTTCCTAACGCTTCCTAATGCTTCTCAATGTCTCTTCACAATAATCATTTTTGTTACTTTAATTCGTTTAAGGACATTTTGGTCATTGCGTATTGAAACACACCCCTAACCCCCACCAATGCATTTTGTGGCCCTACCCCCACACCGATCCCGAGATTTGTGACCGCGACACCACTCTCCCCGTGGCCTCGCCCACGGCACCAGCGCCGCCGTCTCCCTCGCGGCCTCACCGCAGCAGCCCGGGCGCCGCCGTCTCCCTCGCGGCCTCACCGCAGCCGCCCGGCGCCACCGTCTCCTCGCCCTAGATCCCGTCTCGTCGCCCCCTAGCCGCCCAGCGCCGCCGTCTCCCTCGCCCCTAGCCGCCGGCGCCGCCGTCTGCTGGTCGCCCGCCCCGAGACGGCGTCTCTCCGGCGGTCCTGCCCTCTTCCTCGCTCACATAGGTGGCCGCTGTCCCTCGTGCCCAAGTCGACGGTGGCACCTCGTTACCGGGCGGAGGTCTGGGCTACCGACCGATGCCTACAACGGCGACCACGGCAAGAACCCCGTTGGCGCCCACGCTTCATCGCCGGCAGCCTACGCCACCACGGATAGGGGCATTGCTGATATTGAACTGGAGCAGGGGCGTCGGCACGCACCAAGTCCCGATAGACGCGACTGTCATGACGCCAAATAGTTCAAGGTAACAAGAGACCCAATGTGTGATTGTGTGCCTATCATCCACAGTCTGCTGCATGAATGTGCATTGCTTCTCTAACTGAAACACGTAGCTAACTGAAACAATAGTGAGCATGACAGATCTTCCCTCTGAGTTAACATGGCAGCCTTTTTTTTCCGAGCAATAGGAACTATATCTGTTAATGTTAACATGAAGCATCCTCCATATTATGAGTGGATGCTTCACTCTGATTTTTTTTTATGCAATTTAAAGCAGCCAATTAGTAAGGGACAGTCCAATTAAGCTACAAGAAACAAAGGAAACTAGCACAATGGAGATTACTCCAACAATAACAGACCAAATTAGCTTTTCCCTGATATAACATCCCAAAATCAGTATAACAAGGCCAACTGAAACAGTATTCTTGAAAAAAAAAAAATATCATCATTCATTTTCTGTTACTTCTGATATGAACTTTTTAGTTAACTTGGGATCTCTGTGATCTTTGGGAGGTTTTCTATGCAGTATGAATATGCATTATTTTACAATTTGTGCTACTTGACTACTTGAGTGTCAGTATGTTGAGCTATTTGCTAAAGCTGTTTCAGTGAATTGCCTCCATTTTTCACTAAAATGAGCAGCTTTACGAACATTGTACAGAATCCATCTGCTTGTAGTAAATGTTGAGGATTGAAGAATTTTAGATTGACCAGGAAACTCGATGTGCTTATGTACTTAGTGGATGTTAAAGACTACACCATCAAGTTTTCAGTGTGACTCCCCATCAATGTTATAAACAAAGGCTTTGCCTAAATGCAATCATCTACAATTCTAAATGTGTTAGTATTGTAGTTCCTTTTTGATACATTTCACTCGTGCAAAGCAGCATGTTAAATGTGTGATTGCCTTAACTTTTGTTGCTAGTCTCCATTTATCTTGAGCTAGGATTTTTTTTTAATCCAGTTCAATGTGATTATAACATTACCTGTAGGTGGATGAATGAATTATATATACATGGGCACTATTTACTTGTAGCTTGTATATGCGTTAGGTGAAAATGAACTGATTATTGACTGGTTGTATTTTGCAGATGTGGTTGCTATTGTTGAGAGATTGACTACTGTGAAGCACAAATTATTAGTTTTGTCTGGAAAGGGAGGTGTGGGAAAGAGCACATTCTCAGCCCAACTCTTGTTTGCCCTAGCTGAAATGGACCATCAGGTTGGCCTTCTTGACATAGATATATGTGGCCCTAGCATCCGTAAAATGTTAGGTCTTGAGGGACAGGGTATTCATCAAAGCAATCTGGGCTGGTCACCTGTGTATGTTGAGTCCAACCTTGGTGTGATGTCGATTGGTTTCATGCTGCCTAATCCAGATGATGCTGTCATCTGGAGGGGTCCCCGCAAGATTGGACTGATCGAGTAGTTCTTAAAGGATTTTTCCTGAAACGATCGACTATCTTGTTGTGGATGCTCCTCCAGGAACATCTGATGAGCACATCTCGATCGTGCAATACCTTCAAGCCACAGGAACCGATGGTGCAATAATCGTCACGATTCCGCAGCAGGTCTCTCTGATTGGCGTGAGGAAGGAGATAACCTTCTGCAAGAAGGTCGGTGTCCCTGTCCTAGGTGTTGTGGAGAGCATGAGTGGCCTGAGGCAGCCGCTTTCAGATCTCAGATTCGTCGAGTCAGAGGTGGGAAGCGAGACAGATGCGACAGACTGGGCCCTGAACTACATGAGAAAGCCCCTGACCTTCTGTCAGTTATGGCCTGCAGTGAGGTATTTGATAGCAACAAGGGAGGCGCTGAGAAGATGTGCCATGAAATGGGGATTCCTTTCCTTGGTAAGGTGCCCATGGACCCGCAGCTGTGCAAGGTGGCTGAGGAAGGGAGGTCATGCTTTGCTGATCAGAAATGCAGTGCCAGTGCGCAGAACATTGTGAAGAAGCTGATCAAGACTGAGTGAGAAAATAGTGTTGGCCTGCTGGCAATCTGGTAGTGAGAAATGAGATGAAATGGTAGATGCCAGAGTTCTCATTACCCATCCCTGTTTTAAATAGCGGGCTAAGCCATTTAGCGGCAGCCTCCCTAAAAGGTTATTTAGCGCTATAGCGAGCTATGATAGCGGGCTAAGCCATTTAACGGCTAAATAAAAAATATGCCAAACATTATATAATTTTACACATAATAAAGATAAAAACATAGATAGTTCATAGTCTTACTAATACATTACATCAAAGTAGTTTGTAGTTCATACATGATACATCAAACATCATCACATCACATAGAGAAATACATGAGTTCTAATACCTTGAGATGAGATTTGGGCCTGCCAATCAATTTGGGCCAACGGAAATCAGCCCAATATCTTATAGCGCGCTAAATGAGCTGCAGTTTAGCGTTTTTAGCGCGCTATTAGCGGCTAATAGCGGCAAATAGCGTTTAGCGCTAAAATGGCAATAGCTTAGCGTTACCCTGCCCGAAACGCTATTTAGCGCTATAGCGTCCGCTATAGCGCTATTTAAAACAGGGTTACCCATATATATGCTGTGTGTGACACTTAGTCCTTTTTTTTTCGAAACACACACTTAGTCTTTATTAGTGCTACTGGATCTGTAAGCTTTTGTTCATGAATGATCAGTGGGTTTTGCACAAATTACCGCTTATTTTCTGCTTTACTCAGTGAAATGTGTTTTGAGGCGCGACGTGAATGATGTTTGATTAGTTCAATGCACTGTACGTCCAGAACTGAATGAGTGTATGTGTATGGTGTTAACAATAGCCTGATGCCTGGCAACGCTTCTTTGCTCTCGTAGCATAACATGCTTGTCATAAGAGGACAAAGCCACGGGCCTTGCAAAAACTGATGATAATAAAGTGACGAGCAGATCATAGCTGAGTTTTTGTTTTCGGTGAGAACAGTATCTGAAAGTTTATGAAAAAAATGCAAATATATCTAAGCTAAGGAAAAAAGAAAATTCAATATATTCAGAAGGGAGAGAAGTTAAAAACAGAGATTGAGATCAGAACATCACATCCTTTTTTATTCCGATATCCCAAACGGTCACTCAACAAGCATAAGTTTCTCATTACACAACCCATGGTATTACAAGGGCTCTTCCCCCGTTCTGTCAACTGCGGTTACACGGCAACTGACAGCTAAACCTTAGAAAGGGTTGGCGCAGACCAGACGTAGCCATGGGTCTGCACATACCCCCATCCTCTTGCTCAGCTCGTCAGCTTCCTGTGGTCCTCGGGTTCCTGGCTTATATGGAACGGATTTCAGCTTGCCGCCATCAATGTCGTGAAGCAAAGGAGTGAAGATCTCCCATGCAGACAGAGAACAACAAACACACTGTCAGAAAAAGTAATTCACACGAAAGCCCATTGCAAAGGAAGTATGTATGCATTGTAAATCACAGACCCTCAGTTCATCTCAGCGAACAAAGTGCTGCTGGTCTCTTATCCTGTGAAAAACATAGCTATTGGTAAGTATACCATGTTTTATTTGGAACATGAAGTCTCATCAAATAAGGTGCAAGTTGTCTTACTCAAATATTATTTGGAGTGGGAGATCTGTCTCGAGCAAGTCAGTAAAATAAGCTGTAGTATGTAAATATCTAAAGGGAGGGTGTTAGGCTGCATAAAGCATGTCAACAATAATGTATAATTGTATATTTGATAAATCAATGAGAGAATGACTGAATTGTTTGCATGTGACAACATAAGCAGATCAAATCAAACTTGAGAAATTCAAAACTTGTCAAAGTGGAAACATGGTGACAGCTATTAGCATCTGCAGCATGCTCAACTGCTTGCTGATTTGGACTTGCATAGATGATGCATATCAGATTTGGATAATTCTATGGACTAAAATATAACCCAAAACGTGGGATTTTCCAGTTTAAGCACCATCTTGTGGTAAATGTGGCAGTGAAACAATTTTACCTCAGGGAGCACTCATGTCCTCACATAACTCCTGCAAGCCAATAGGTTTTCAACATACTCCAACCAGATCTGTGTTAAGAAAGAACTAAACACTTATTTTCTGAACTCTGAACAATTATAGAATTTCTGAACATTATAAGAGTGTGGCATCCTCAACAAACTAAGTGTGACATCTCAGCTCCTGCAGAAAATTCACATTCAGGCCAACAAACAGTACTGCTAGTGCACCAGAATTCAACGCTTCAGATGGCAAACAACTTATCCCCATTAATCTCCCTGAACTATCATGAAACCTACAACTAGATCTCTGTAGTGAATAAAAGTTCTCATTTCCTATGTCTACATATAGTTTGCAAGATGCAAGTCTTCATTGATAGAGCAAATGGAGCACTGCGTTAACTAACCTAAGTTTGTACTTGGAAACCATTTCAATTTTATCATCAGTTGTTTAATCTGTGTTTTCCCTAGGATATAGGGCAATGTTCCCATCACCGGTCCTGAGTTGGGCAGGAGATGGGCTGCAGGCGCTTGGGCGACCCAATGAAGATGGCCGCGAAAAAATTCCCTCAAGAAAGAAAGATGCCGCGAAAAATATTATTTAAAAAAATAGCACCACAAAAGTGCTTCAATGGGACGATCGAACCCAAGCCCTCTGGGATCAGAATGCACAATAAAAAAATTATGGTTACGACTGAACATATCACTTACTACAAACAATAAAACAGAGCAGTCAATTGTCACAGAATAATCATCAGTATGTATTGTTGGCTGTCTTTTCTCTAAAACAAAGCTCCTGATCTATTGCTTGTATTTGCTATCAATCAACCTCTCTATGTCCCTGCTAATATTTATGACACATAAACAACTTACATGGAACCGAGGGGAAGCAGATGCATAGGAAAAAAATTCTGCTGGACCGAGGAGTGGACCAAGATCCACCACAGCAGCATCCTCAGCCTGCGTGCAAGATCCGTCGCTGTTGCTTCCTGGCTCCAGTCACCGCCTCCTCAGTCTGCGTTGCCGCCACGCCCTGCGCTCTGGACAACAGTAACTATTGAGAAGTAAACTAGCATTACAATCAACAAACAAGGGAACTGAATCAAGTTTTGTCAAATTTTCTCATGCAACACGGATAGAACTACTCATGATAGCAAAAAAAGGGTGCATATACAGATCAGATGTCTGTCCTCTCATCAATATCATCATGGCTTGAGCAGTCCCATAATTCAGGGGCCCAATAAGGCACAGGCAATGCTCAGCAGCAAATTCCTACAGACACAATATGGATCAACAACTTTTAATGTACAAAGGTGCAGAAACTGAGAAACATTCAGAACTGAGAAACATTCATTCAGAAACTGAGAAACATTCGAATTCTTCTGCATGTAGCACACAGAAAAAAAAAATGGACTATGGAGACACCTCTATAAGATTCGACTTTATGAAATGAAAATTAAAACCGAAATTTAACAAAAGAGGTCACGTTCTCCTCCTCGGCCAAACGACACCACACACAAATTTAAGTTAGGGATTGGGTTCTCAATGTTGCATAGCAGGAAGGGAAGAGAGAGAAGGGGCCTGCGAACCTGGTGGGTGCTCATCACCGACAAATACCTGAGCACGGCTCCAACCTCCCCGCGCCACCCTAGGCTGGATCGAGGCGGGGAGGCCTCCTCTTCGCGTTGCCCTAGGGCGGGATTGAGGCCAGGCGGCCTCCACATCGCCCTAGGCCAGATGAGGGCAGCCGTCGCTGCTACGGGTAGGGCTGAGGGCAGCGCCGCCGCCGCGTCCCGAGCTCGGACCTCTCCCTCACGAGAAGTAGGGACTCGATCTAGAGTGCGAGGCTAGGGTTTGACAAGGATGGGGGAAAAGGGGGAAAGAAGCGGGATGGTGGCTGGTTTTATTCGAAAAGTCTCCTAAATCGCAGTCATCCATTTGATGATTCAACAGCTGAGAAGAAAGAGGACTTGATTTGGGCCGAATATGAACATCATTTTGAGGCCCAACATACTCTGAAGTTCATTTTTTTAAATTTGTATAAAATAACTTTGAAAATAATTTGGAACAGTGAATTATTTAATTAAATAAATCATCAATCAATAATAAAGTTGTACAACTTGTCAGGATATACAACTTTTGTTTTGTTAATTACTTCATCGACTTTTTTTGGAAATTTGAATTTTTAAACATTACAAATGATTTTAAATCGAAAGGTTAGGAACAACAAAGTTGTGCACACCATTGAAATCTACAACGTTTATTTTAGTCATTTTTCCATCGACTTTGTTGAAACAATTTTGGAGCTCCCCTTTTACGGTCCAAGGGTGGGCCAGTCCGCAGTGACACAAGTGGTGAAGTGCCGAGGAAGCGAAGATGAGCAGGAGTGGAGCGTTCGTCCTTGTCTTCTCCTTAGGTTCGATCGGTCGTTGATTGGCGTGGAGGTGGTGACTCAGGTGGTGAGCACAGTAGAGATTCGTCCGGATCATTTCAAGTTTGGTTTCTACCCTTGCCGCTGAGATGAAGCAATAGGGTTGATGTGGCACATTAGGGGTTTCGTGGGTGTCCTTGATATGATTATCACTGATTGGGTAATTAGTGATGATATATCTAATGTGCCTCCTAGTACCACTCAAAAAGGTTCAGTTATGGCCTTTATTTCTTCAACTGTTGCTTCAGAAAGTTCAGTTACAGAACCGGATATATCTCTGAACAACTCAATGCAACCTGATGTGCAACAGTTATGCTCTGATGTCATTCACGTGAATCAAGATGGCATGAAGCAAGATAAGAAAATCATGATATCTACTACACAATCAAATAATGTAGTAAATTATGCAGTCGACCATGAGAAACATGCTGCTAGATTTATGTCAAAACCGATGACGGTTTTGTTTCACGAAAGGGAGAATGATAATCCAATGGTTTCTCAAGATATATTTGATGCACTAGACAAACATGAGAATATGCCAAAGCTGAGGACAGCTTTGTTTCAAGGGAGTGAGAATGATGAGTCCATGACTATACAAAATATTCATGCAGAAAATTCTATCGTTGGTTCTAATATGGCAACGAGCATCTCTTATGGAAGTCCTCTTCAATTTGGTGCTTTTATATGTGATGGCAATTATAGGAAGATGGATGAATTATTTACATCTACCGGGTTGATATCAAAGATCTATTTCGGAGATGCAACATTGTTCAAGAGGAAAGATAATATGCTATCAAGAAGATATGTCTATACAGGCTCTACGATGGAGGAGATGAAGGGCAGTCTAACCTGATCACTCTATGGTTTTTTGGCTGTCCATCTAAAGCACGGCATGGATTTATTTACTTAATTAAAGTAAGTCTCTAAATAATATGATTAGCATTGTGGCCGCATTAGTTTAATATATTTTCTGGGCTCAACTTGTTGGTCCTGTGCGTCGTGCACAAGCTGGGCCGAGCCAAGGTGGTGGCCTTGTGGTCGAGTCCGTCAGTTAGCCCATGCCTGCGTGCATATATTAGGGAGTTGTCCACTCCTTGTAAGATAGGTTGAATTTTATCGTGGAGCTATTCCCGTCGAGCAGCCGCCGCTCGTGAAACCCTAGCGGTGTTGATCCGGATCCTTCCGGTGGATTTGCGTGGAGTGCGTGATCGAGCTGCTACAGCTTGAGTGCGTCATCCGAATTCTTGGAGTTCCCCATCTTCTGATCGTGGTTGTCGAGGCTGCGGGTGGAAGAAATTATCAAGGCTCGAATTGCAGTTTTTGTAAGCCGATCCCATCTATCGCTCCTACTATTGGATTCTATTATAAACAGAGATAATTATTTGTTGCGGACGAGCAGTCTTCTATTTTGTTTGGTCGATTGCCTCTATAATTGGTATTGTTCTTATTTTTCTGGACAAGTGAAATTATTTATTGGCCTTGGAGATCGAGGTGATTTTCTTTATTCTCTGTTGCCGAGAGTTGATATTGTTGATTCTAATTATTCTAGCGGCAACTTTTTTGCTTGTGCTTGATTCGGCCAAACAGTGTGATCTGTCTATCTTGTTTGGAACACTAAGGTAGCCACGTGAATTGAATTGAATTGAATAATCCTAAAGCCGTCCTTTGCATGTCCAGCAAAAGAATTTGATTTATATTACTTTTGGGCATGAGTTAATGTTGGCGTGAGTTAGTGCTGCGCAAGAATTGAGAGATCTCATTGCTGAAAATTCAGATTACATCAATTGTATATTTGTGCCGTGAAAGATTGGGCATACTTTTGGGCAGCATAGGCGTGTCCTTATCAGTTGGTATTCAGAGACAGGTTGTTCACGGTGCATTTGTCTATTTCTTTTCCAATGCCTGATTATCATCTAGCTGACGAGGAAATTCAGTATGTGGTACCACTTTTATCAACGACCTATGATGACTGGTACTATGATTGGGAAGATGGTATGGAGAATTTCTTTTCGGGTCGTGGGCTCCTACCAGGTGACAAGATATATTATGCCGAAGAGACAATGGCTAAAGATGTTTTTGATTGGTGGTTTCTCTGGGATAAAAAATTTCCTTCGTCGACTTGGAATGACATGAAAGCTGTGCTTCGGCGCCGATTCGCACGTCCGCTTGAGCCAAAGAAGATAGTTACTGCAGGTAGCCAAATTCCTCAAGGCGCTAAGAAAAAAATGTGCACTCGTCATGGGCTGATTCTATCACTGGAACTGAGTACAATGCTTCTAACCAGCAAGCTAGTGATTTTAATTCTTATAAGAAGAAGAAGTTGGGCTCTAGTGTTACTTATGGCAAGTCTATTCATGCTGAAGTTTATTCTTCTCCTAGCTTGAAGAAAGCTACCAGTCAAAGTAATTATGGTGAAAAATTATCTGTATGTGCTCACACCTCTCTTGGTCCCAAGAAAAGTGTGTGACAAGGAAAGAAATTCAGTGTGTTGATAATCGAAGTGCATGATGCCCATTAAAAAGTTGGAGCCTTTTAGTTCTTCTGCATTTTCTTATGCCCAACTGCCAGAGAGAAATTATGCTAGTTCTATTGATGAAATTTCTTCTCGTCCCCAAGAAGACAGCACGGTGGTTGTTGTAGAAGAAAAAGAGACAGAAGAAAAATCTGTTGGGCCATTGATTGATATTGTCGATGATGCCATAAATGGGTTATCTATGATGGCTCGAGGAGTAGAAAGTGATGGTACTGTTATTACTCTCAAAGGACAACGGTCTAATATATTTCAATCCGAATGCAAAATTCATGATAAGGTATGCAAGATAATTATTGATGGTGGTAGTTTCACAAATGCTATTAGTTCAGATCTTGTGAATGCTTTGTCTTTGTCTACGCGAAGACTTCCAACGCCGCGTTATATGCAATGGATGAATCAAAGTGGGACACTTAAAATTACTCATAAGGCACGAGTTAAATTTTCAGTTGGAAATTGTGTGGATACTGTGGATTGTGATATTGCACCATTGAGTGCGTGCCATTTATTGTTGGGTCGACCATGGCAGTTTGATCTTGATGCTACTCATGGTGGTCGTTCCAATAATTATTCATTTGTGCATAAAGGAGTTAATCATGTGCTCAAACCAATGCTTGAAAGTGCTATCAAGGCTGATGTATTTGCTACTTCAAAAGTGAAGAAAAAGATTGCTGGTATTAGTCCAAAGCCGAGGACGACTTTGCTTCAAGAGGGAGAGAATGATATGATTATCACTGATTGGGTAATTAGTGATGATATATCTAATGTGCCTCCTAGTACCACTCAAAAAGGTTCAGTTATGGCCTTTATTTCTTCAACTGTTGCTTCAGAAAGTTCAGTTACAGAACCGGATATATCTCTGAACAACTCATTGCAACCTGATGTGCAACAGTTATGCTCTGATGTCATTCACGTGAATCAAGATGGCATGAAGCAAGATAAGAAAATCATGATATCTACTACACAATCAAATAATGTAGTAAATTATGCAGTCGACCATGAGAAACATGCTGCTAGATTTATGTCAAAACCGATGACGGTTTTGTTTTAAAGGGAGAATGATAATCCAATGGTTTCTCAAGATATATTTGATGCACTAGACAAACATGAGAATATGCCAAAGCTGAGGACAGCTTTGTTTCAAGGGAGTGAGAATGATGAGTCCATGACTATACAAAATATTCATGCAGAAAATTCTATCGTTGGTTCTAATATGGCAACGAGCATCTCTTATGGAAGTCCTCTTCAA
The DNA here is from genome assembly GCA_015847255.1 of Hyparrhenia diplandra. Classification (NCBI taxonomy): domain Eukaryota; kingdom Viridiplantae; phylum Streptophyta; class Magnoliopsida; order Poales; family Poaceae; genus Hyparrhenia; species Hyparrhenia diplandra. Next base: position 63,504 of record JADLZK010009088.1, read on the forward strand.
TTTGGTGCTTTTTATATGTGATGGCAATTATAGGAAGATGGATGAATTATTTACATCTACCGGGTTGATATCAAAGATCTATTTCGGAGATGCAACATTGTTCAAGAGGAAAGATAATATGCTATCAAGAAGATATGTCTATACAGGCTCTACGATGGAGGAGATGAAGGGCAGTCTAACCTGATCACTCTATGGTTTTTTGGCTGTCCATCTAAAGCACGGCATGGATTTATTTACTTAATTAAAGTAAGTCTCTAAATAATATGATTAGCATTGTGGCCGCATTAGTTTAATATATTTTCTGGGCTCAACTTGTTGGTCCTGTGCGTCGTGCACAAGCTGGGCCGAGCCAAGGTGGTGGCCTTGTGGTCGAGTCCGTCAGTTAGCCCATGCCTGCGTGCATATATTAGGAGTTGTCCACTCCTTGTAAGATAGGTTGAATTTTATCGTGGAGCTATTCCCGTCGAGCAGCCGCCGCTCGTGAAACCCTAGCGGGTGTTGATCCGGATCCTTCGGTGGATTTGCGTGGAGTGCGTGATCGAGCTGCTACAGCTTGAGTGCGTCATCCGGAATTCTTGGAGTTCCCCATCTTCTGATCGTGGTTGTCGAGGCTGCGGGTGGAAGAAATTATCAAGGCTCGAATTGCAGTTTTTGTAAGCCGATCCCATCTATCGCTCCTACTATTGGATTCTATTATAAACAGAGATAATTATTTGTTGCGGACGAGCAGTCTTCTATTTTGTTTGGTCGATTGCCTCTATAATTGGTATTGTTCTTATTTTTCTGGACAAGTGAAATTATTTATTGGCCTTGGAGATCGAGGTGATTTTCTTTATTCTCTGTTGCCGAGAGTTGATATTGTTGATTCTAATTATTCTAGCGGCAACTTTTTGCTTGTGCTTGATTCGGCCAAACAGTGTGATCTGTCTATCTTGTTTGGAACACTAAGGTAGCCACGTGAATTGAATTGAATTGAATAATCCTAAAGCCGTCCTTTGCATGTCCAGCAAAAAGAATTTGATTTATATTACTTTTGGGCATGAGTTAATGTTGGCGTGAGTTAGTGCTGCGCCGCAATTGAGAGATCTCATTGCTGAAAATTCAGATTACATCAATTCGTATATTTGTGCCGTGAAAGATTGGGCATACTTTTGGGCAGCATAGGCGTGTCCTTTATCAGTTGGTATTCAGAGACAGGTTGTTCACGGTGCATTTGTCTATTTCTTTTCCAATGCCTGATTATCATCTAGCTGACGAGGAAATTCAGTATGTGGTACCACTTTTATCAACGACCTATGATGACTGGTACTATGATTGGGAAGATGGTATGGAGAATTTCTTTCGGGGTCGTGGGCTCCTACCAGGTGACAAGATATATTATGCCGAAGAGACAATGGCTAAAGATGTTTTTGATTGGTGGTTTCTTCGGGATAAAAAAATTTCCTTCGTCGACTTGGAATGACATGAAAGCTGTGCTTCGGCGCCGATTCGCACGTCCGCTTGAGCCAAAGAAGATAGTTACTGCAGGTAGCCAAATTCCTCAAGGCGCTAAGAAAAATGTGCACTCGTCATGGGCTGATTCTATCACTGGAACTGAGTACAATGCTTCTAACCAGCAAGCTAGTGATTTTAATTCTTATAAGAAGAAGAAGTTGGGCTCTAGTGTTACTTATGGCAAGTCTATTCATGCTGAAGTTTATTCTTCTCCTAGCTTGAAGAAAGCTACCAGTCAAAGTAATTATGGTGAAAAATTATCTGTATGTGCTCACACCTCTCTTGGTCCCAAGAAAAAGTGTGTGACAAGGAAAGAAATTCAGTGTGTTGATAATCAGAAGTGCATGATGCCCATTAAAAAGTTGGAGCCTTTTAGTTCTTCTGCATTTTCTTATGCCCAACTGCCAGAGAGAAATTATGCTAGTTCTATTGATGAAATTTCTTCTCGTCCCCAAGAAGACAGCACGGTGGTTGTTGTAGAAGAAAAAGAGACAGAAGAAAAATCTGTTGGGCCATTGATTGATATTGTCGATGATGCCATAAATGGGTTATCTATGATGGCTCGAGGAGTAGAAAGTGATGGTACTGTTATTACTCTCAAAGGACAACGGTCTAATATATTTCAATCCGAATGCAAAATTCATGATAAGGTATGCAAGATAATTATTGATGGTGGTAGTTTCACAAATGCTATTAGTTCAGATCTTGTGAATGCTTTGTCTTTGTCTACGCGAAGACTTCCAACGCCGCGTTATATGCAATGGATGAATCAAAGTGGGACACTTAAAATTACTCATAAGGCACGAGTTAAATTTTCAGTTGGAAATTGTGTGGATACTGTGGATTGTGATATTGCACCATTGAGTGCGTGCCATTTATTGTTGGGTCGACCATGACAGTTTGATCTTGATGCTACTCATGGTGGTCGTTCCAATAATTATTCATTTGTGCATAAAGGAGTTAATCATGTGCTCAAACCAATGCTTGAAAGTGCTATCAAGGCTGATGTATTTGCTACTTCAAAAGTGAAGAAAAAGATTGCTGGTATTAGTCCAAAGCCGAGGACGACTTTGCTTCAAGAGGGAGAGAATGATATGATTATCACTGATTGGGTAATTAGTGATGATATATCTAATGTGCCTCCTAGTACCACTCAAAAAGGTTCAGTTATGGCCTTTATTTCTTCAACTGTTGCTTCAGAAAGTTCAGTTACAGAACCGGATATATCTCTGAACAACTCATTGCAACCTGATGTGCAACAGTTATGCTCTGATGTCATTCACGTGAATCAAGATGGCATGAAGCAAGATAAGAAAATCATGATATCTACTACACAATCAAATAATGTAGTAAATTATGCAGTCGACCATGAGAAACATGCTGCTAGATTTATGTCAAAACCGATGACGGTTTTGTTTCACGAAAAGGGAGAATGATAATCCAATGGTTTCTCAAGATATATTTGATGCACTAGACAAACATGAGAATATGCCAAAGCTGAGGACAGCTTTGTTTCAAGGGAGTGAGAATGATGAGTCCATGACTATACAAAATATTCATGCAGAAAATTCTATCGTTGGTTCTAATATGGCAACGAGCATCTCTTATGGAAGTCCTCTTCAATTTGGTGCTTTTTATATGTGATGGCAATTATAGGAAGATGGATGAATTATTTACATCTACCGGGTTGATATCAAAGATCTATTTCGGAGATGCAACATTGTTCAAGAGGAAAGATAATATGCTATCAAGAAGATATGTCTATACAGGCTCTACGATGGAGGAGATGAAGGGCAGTCTAACCTGATCACTCTATGGTTTTTTGGCTGTCCATCTAAAGCACGGCATGGATTTATTTACTTAATTAAAGTCTCTAAATAATATGATTAGCATTGTGGCCGCATTAGTTTAATATATTTTCTGGGCTCAACTTGTTGGTCCTGTGCGTCGTGCACAAGCTGGGCCGAGCCAAGGTGGTGGCCTTGTGGTCGAGTCCGTCAGTTAGCCTATGCCTGCGTGCATATATTAGGGAGTTGTCCACTCCTTGTAAGATTAGGTTGAATTTTATCGTGGAGCTATTCCCGTCGAGCAGCCGCCGCTCGTGAAACCCTAGCGGGTGTTGATCCGGATCCTTTCGTGGATTTTGCGTGGAGTGCGTGATCGAGCTGCTACAGCTTGAGTGCGTCATCCGAATTCTTGGAGTTCCCCATCTTCTGATCGTGGTCGTCGAGGCTGCGGGTGGAAGAAATTATCAAGGCTCGAATTGCAGTTTTTGTAAGCCGATCCCATCTATCGCTCCTACTATTGGATTCTATTATAAACAGAGATAATTATTTGTTGCGGACGAGCAGTCTTCTATTTTGTTTGGTCGATTGCCTCTATAATTGGTATTGTTCTTATTTTTTCTGGACAAGTGAAATTATTTATTGGCCTTGGAGATCGAGGTGATTTTTCTTTATTCTCTGTTGCTGAGAGTTGATATTGTTGATTCTAATTATTCTAGCGGCAACTTTTTGCTTGTGCTTGATTCGGCCAAACAGTGTGATCTGTCTATCTTGTTTGGAACACTAAGGTAGCCACGTGAATTGAATTGAATTGAATAATCCTAAAGCCGTCCTTTGCATGTCCAGCAAAAGAATTTGATTTATATTACTTTTGGGCATGAGTTAATGTTGGCGTGAGTTAGTGCTGCGCCGCGATTGAGAGATCTCATTGCTGAAAATTCAGATTACATCAATTCGTATATTTGTGCCGTGAAAGATTGGGCATACTTTTGGGCAGCATAGGCGTGTCCTTATCAGTCCTGCCTCCCCTTTTGTAGACGAAGGGGAAAGGAGGCTTACGAGGTTTTGTAGCCGTGAAGTATAGTCGAGCACGGTGAAGCCTGGCGAGCCTTCGAGTGGAAGGAAGCGGAGTGTATGAGCACGGTGAGCTCACCCATACCGCCTACGTCTTGCGGTACGCCGCCCATGTCTTCTGGTACACCACCGGAGCCGTACTGGCGGTTAGCCCGAGCGTGACTTGAACCCTGGGGCTGGATTGAGGCGTGGGGCACCCGCCGAGGGTTCCTCGCCTCGCCTGAGGCCTGAGCCCCCGAGTCCGCCTCGAGTTGATACGGGCTGGTTAACTACTGGAATGTAACAAAGTTTAAAACAAAGATTGCAACAAATTTTAAAACAGATGGAATGTAACAACGTTTAAGTGCAATAGTTGTAAAGATTTTGAATTTTGAATATATATATATTTATGTGCATCATGAACATTGAGGACTCCATAGCTCAGTGTTAGCGTTGTGCATTCTGATCCCGGAGGCTTGAGTTCGATTGTCACATTAAATTACTTTTGTGGTGCTATTTTTTAAATAATATTTTTCGCGGCATCTTTTTTTCTTGAGGGAATTTTCCGCGGCCATCTTCATGGGTCGGCCCAAGCGCCTGCGGCCCATCTCCTGACATAAGGTTTTGTGGTCTGTTATAAGATAATGAAGGGCTGTGGCACCGATTCAGGCAGTGAACTGAACAGCTTCCCCAAAAAGTGAAACAAACAAGAAGCCCAACTCGTTCTTTTTTTTATTTTATAAACAAGTCATCAACAGAATTACGTCTTCTATCGCAGTAGTGAGGATATCATTTTCTTGCAAGATCGAGCCTTCGTAGGGGTTTTTTTTTCATTTTTGGCACGCCTGCACACGAGCTCTTTTTTTTTTTTTTTTTTTTTTTTTTTTTTTTTGCACGCCTGCACGCACGGTCTTGTGAGCATACGTGGGTATTAGGGGTAGCCTGTTCCATGTTTGCTCAAGCCATCATTAGCTTAGATTGATTTGTTCGAATCAAAGTATACATGCGTCAAGAACATATCCGTCAATCTCAAGCCATCTCAACGAACATTTGCTTTTTGTTTCTTGACATGAGACATGACCAACTTTACCAATCTGTTTCTGCATTCATTCCACATTGCCTCGAACATTGGTTACAAAATGAGCCATATGCCACAAGCAATTACAATGTTAAAACAAACTTAGATTACAATGCAGTCTCGTTATTCTCTAATAATACATTTCAATGCCTCAAAAACCTGAGAATTCAGAGAAACACAGCCAGCAGCTACCGCCGGGAGGATCTGAAGTATGGAAATGGGGTTGCGTTAGTTTCCAGAAGTACATCAGTAAGCAGACTTCAAACAGAGCTGCCCCAAAAGTCATCAAGAAGAATTCAATAAATTGAAGAGACCAAGCTTCTGCAATGATTTTATGAACTACAGAATACCAATTATATCAAAAGAAACAAGAAGCCGAACAGGATCATCAAAAAAGGGGCGACCCTGTGCGGCAGGGAAGAATGCACAATCTCTACCGTCTGAAGCTTCTGTTGCTGTAAGTAATGGGAAGACTATTAGCCTTAGAAATAGAAAGATCATCATGCACAGTACTAGTTTGCAGTGTGGCAGATGATTTATCTTTTGTTCTGACAATAACTTTCAAGGAAATATAACGAGGGATCTCCATAGCAAGCAGGTCAGTAGGCAAATCGATATTTTGGGTAAGGTGTTCCCAGGAGGGAGCTCCATAGCAATCAGGTCCTTTGCAATTTCATCAGGCACATCAGTTAGTGTGCAGTATCAAAATTAAGTGAACTCAAACTGCTAAGCAATCTGAGATGCATGAATCTCAAAGATGAATATAGATCAAGAAACACTAAAACTAACAGATCACACATGGTGCACAAACTTCAGTTACTTCACTAGTGAAAAAATCATTACTAATTTGGCTAAGTTGCCCGGAGCTATGAACGAAGCTGCAATGCAAGAAATGTAAAATACAAGTTTAAGTAACCATTACTGCTTCCTAACAGGCCCTTTGATGCCAATGCAACAGTTATAGCATAACCATTCAACGCCTTTACATCTGTTGGGTGCAGTTCTAATTTTATATTCTTTGCCACTCAGTTCTCCCCCAACCTTGTGGATATTATTTCCAGTTGATTTGGCACTCGTCCACAAGTTACAACAAATTAGTAAGGGACAGTCCAATTAAGCTACAAGAAACAATTAGGAAACAAGCACAAAGGAGATTACTCCTACAAGTTAACAGACCAAATTAGCTTTTCCCTGATCTAACATCCCAAAATCAGTCTAACAAGGCAACAGATATGTTGTGCAGTTATACAAACCAAGAAGCTTATTCTGCTGCAATCATAATTCCCTGAACTGACTGAAACTCAAGGACTGCACCTGAACTAAAGTACTAGACTATTGCCATTCGAAACACTAAGCACTGCCAAATCGTGGATCTATTAGAAAATGTGGTGAAAAAATCAGTTTCAGTTGCCAATCAGTGACTTTATATTAACACTGTATGCTATATAGCGATGAACACACAATTGCAACTGATTTGTATGAACTACTCCAGTAGTTACGATTGTCTTTGACCTAAGAATCGAAAGACATGAACTTGCAGCATCAATTATTCTACAGTTTAGGTCACCAAAACTGAGATTCCCAGTACAATTAACACAAGCTATCACTACGTCATTGCACGTTATGCAAATTCTGTTGTGCGTGGTGCCATTTTCTCATTCTGCTTACGATATTTAGACCATTGTTTTGTTATGAATATCCTGTTTTCACCTTTTTTTTCTTCTTCCAAGGAAAGTTGGAATGTATGAAATGCAAACTGTGATACCACTCTTCAATGCTTGTTCAAGTGATCTTCATACAGTGTTCTTTGTTATTATCTTTTGGAGGAATCCCTTTTGTTGCAGGGATTTTACTGCTTCATACAGGTATTCACCCACTGGCGGGAACTTGATTCCTAGGTCCTTGAGAGGCTGGTTTGTAAACTTGTAACCCTTCTTTGGTGAATTCACCTGATCCTTGCACCTGCAAAAGTAGCATGCTACCAGTACGTTAGATTGGTCATGTAATATGGTGCTGCCAAAGTAAATGGTCAATGCATTTTCTTGAAGCAGTCTGAAACTACAGGACACCAGTCTGAAAACAAGGTAGTACATATTTTTGCTTGATGTAGCTTAGGCTCCATGCATGTGATGCCTTCAAAGAAAAGAATAGCAGACATTGTTATGCTTTTAAGGAATCCCATACATTCAGACACCGGTCACACCACTTCTGTTTATCAACAAATAGAATATTTGCAAGCACAGAGTGTCAATTCCTGTATGTAAGCCTTGTGTTGGATACAAAATACATGATGATAAGCTCCAAGACCATTTCGCACAGCAATTGAACAGATGAAAAAGTTCCCTATGGCAATGAGAACCTGGATAGTGAAACAACAGATGTTCATCACGTCATAAATTTACCAATGAATCAATCTGTTAACAACAAAGGAGCAATTGAAATGTGACCAACATATATGCTAGCCACAAAACCTTTTGCACTCAGGATGATGCTAGTGATAAAAGAGAGAAGATAATGCCAACCGAAATGGGATGTTAGATAGAACTAACAAGTAAGTTTGCAGGCTTCAGATATATAACAGTAACAAATTTATAAATTAAGGAAACCTGAAAAAAAAATTGGAGGACAAATTCAGTTGGCACACCGAGAACCACTCCCATTGAATCATTTATAGGTATCTATGAAGGAAACCTCATATATTGAATAAATTCATTTTTGTGCACTTACTGGGGACATCACACGCTCGGACCGGCGTACCTTCCTAGTAAACTTTCTGAATTTGCAGAGAGCAAAAAAACTGAACAAAATGAATCTTCAGCATTGTGCTTCCTTCTATCTCGTTGTTGTGACCCCGCTGAGTCGACTCTAATATGTCTTTTGCGTTGCTGATAACTATGTCTGTAATAAGGGAGTTATCTGTTAATTCTTGGAACGCTGAGAGCAGCTCAATGTCTTTTATGCTTCTCTGAAACTTTTTTAGCTCTTGCTTAGTCTGTGGTCTGTAAAACTCTATATTTCCATTGCTAGTAGTGGAAATAGGGATGCCCTCACTTCAAAAGAAAAAAAAAAAAAAAAAAAAAAAAAAAGGGTATGGTACGAGTACCAACTACCAACCCATACCAGTACATTTCTGAAATGTTAAATGTCATACTAATCTGAAGCAAATTTAAGAAATGTTTTGCCCTGCAGGATTCGTGATTCGCCTAGAAGGCTGGAGCGGCCTGGAGGATTCAGAAACTCACGGGCTTTACTTAAACAATACTGATTTTGTGGCATTTATAAGTTGTTGAAAATTTCAGACTGTAATAGTTCTTGTTCCTAGGAAAAGGCTGTCACGCCTAGCATATAATCTTGCAGCGAACTAAGATTACAAAAAGCAAAAATTGCTTACGAGATCCTGAACCAAGAAGCACGGACGCACAGCACGTGGCGAGCAGAGCAAACGAACTTGAACGTACCGTCAGGCTTCAGAACGGGAGGTAGCAGCAGGCAAAAAGGGCAACCGATACCGACGGGGCATCTGACACAGGGCAGCTCGCGGTGGCCGGCCCTTCCTCATCCTCGGCCATGGGGTGCGCGCGGGCGCCGTGACCGGTGGCGGCGGCCGGGCCGGCCCTTCCTCGTCCTCGGCCATGGGGTGCGCGCTGAGGCGCTGTGACCGGCGACGGCGGCCACGCTGGTCCTTCACCTTGGCCATGGGGTTGAGCTTGGAGAGGAGGTCCCCACATCCCGCATGGATCTCGTGTTCCCGGCATCGGCTCCCTGTAGAACGGAGGGTGGCGGCGCCGATGGCGGCTGACGGTCGGGAAAAGAGACGAGAATGAACTCTAAGAAACCCTAGAAATAAAATAAATCATCTAACTATATTACTTGAATCATAAAACCTAATAACTCTATAGTTACAACATTATTATTACAATTATGAAAGTACAGTTTTACCCTTGTCAAAAAAATTACGAAAAACGCAATTACCACTCTTATATTTTGCGCCCTAATTCTCCTTAATTTCGAAGCGTTAAACGGATAGGGCCCACCAACCATACACACACGCCAACGCTTCCCGACGCTTCCGTATTTGACGCTTCTCAACGCCATCGACGTATTGGGCCCACTATTCATAGACACATAAATTAATTTTGAAACGCTTCCCAACACTTCTCCAAGCATTGTAAAAAAGTTCATATTTAAAATATCCAAACCGGATTTCGAACAACACTAACTCATGAATTTCATTCAGAATTCGATCACAGGTTGCAGTGACCGAGGCGGGCATTTCAACGAACACCTCAAGGATAGTGACCGACGCACTCACCAAGCTTTCGTGCGCCTCGTGCGCTCCTATCTTGTCTTGGAGGATTTGAGGAGGACAAGGTCGCAGACGGTACGGCGTCGGGCGGTGAAGAGGAAGACGGCGTGAGGTCTGCGGGGGGCAGAGAGGTGTGGCGGCGGTCCTCCGTCGGCGTGGAGGAAGACCAAGCGGGCGACGCGAGGCTAGGACGGCCGGCGAATTAGTTCTCATTCTCATATGTAAAAACTCAAACACCTAAAGGGATAATTAGTTCTCACCGTGGAAGGGGCCGAAGGGCGAGAGGATGCCGGCTTGGCGTTGGGGGACGTCGGAGTGGAGGAGCGGCGTGGGAGAACGCCGTCAAACCTCGATTCGGCGGAGCGAACGACCGGGGATGCGCGAACGGGACGGCCCGAGCGGTAGGGGACGAAGAACGGCAACGTTGGAGTTGGTGGTGCTCCGTCGGCAAATCCGGTGCTCTTTTCGCTACCGGTGGGGAACGAATGACGCGGTGTTCAAATGGCTTGCCAAAATTTCACTCCGAGCCACTCACCTATATATATAGGCAAGGCCGGTTTGGGCGCGGTGGGGAACGAAATGGCGGGAGGTTCAGATAGATTTGGAAAATTTCACCCCAATCCTATTATTTGTCGGTTATTACCCAAGAACCGGGCAAAGTGAAATAGAAATGCTTGCCACTTTATGGATGATCATGTACCTTTGTGAAGGATGTGTAATCCTCCATGGTGGAAATGACTTGAATTTATTTTTCTGGTCATGTACACCCAAAATATGACCCCACACAAGTTCTTAGGTTTTTTTCGATAAATATTTTAATTACTATGATTTTCTTCTAGCTAAACCTGGCGACAAGAAGGCTAATTAAACCATGGAAACACAAGAATTTGTCTTGGACCTCCACGGTGATTTGCCTCCTAAGGCACATGAGACCCCCGTGGAAAAGTCTAGCGACATTCCGCTCTTTTAGGTGGGCTTTCGGTTCAAACTATAATTACGAGGGTGGCGTCGCGCGAGAAATTCAAATAAACAGGGGGAAAAGTACCAAAGCAACTCCGAAAAATCTCAAACTTCTTTGGGTGCTTCCCCATTTGCATGTGAAAGGCTCACAAAAAAAAAGTTTGAGACCACTACAACACCCAAGCAAACATATGAACCACATGGAGCACAAGAACTACTTTGTATAGTCCCGGGTTCGATGGTAGGGATCATGTGCCTCTGTGAAGGATGTGTAATCCTCCATGGTGGAAATGGCTTGAATTTTTTTTCCAATCATGTATACCCAAAATATGACCCCACACAAGTTCTTAGGTTTTTTCGATAAATATTTTAATTACTATGATTTTCTTCTAGCTAAACCGGGCGACAAGAAGGCTAATTAAACCATGGAAACACAAGAGTTTGTCTTGGACCTCCACAGTGATTTGCCTCCTAGGGCACATGAGACCCCGTGGAAAAGTCTACTAGCATTCCGGCTCTTTTCGTGGGTACGCTCAGTTCAAACTACAATTACGAGGGTGGCGTCGCTTGAGTAAATTCAAATAAGCGAGAAAAAAGTACCAAACCAACTCGAAAAATCTCAAACTTCGTAGGTGCTTCCCCATTTGCATGTGAAAGGCTCACAAAAAGTTTGAGACCACATCGGCCACAAGAACATTACAAATTAATTAGGAACCGGTTAAACTACAACCTTACAAATAATTAACATAGTAAGCATACTAATCGTCATCATCGTCGTCGGGATCGGTAAAGATTGGGTCCAGCTTGTGATCCATGCACACGAATGTAGGATTGTAGAAATATCGGGTAATTGATGTCACGGATTAAGTATCCACTTGAGTCGATGAAGGTCAATGCCCTTATGATTGCACTCTCTCGTCCCTCGCAAGGGTCGTAAAAATGCTCGACCATAGATATAACCTAACGAGCGACCCTTTGTCTAAGTTAGTAAACCTTATGTAGTATTGTCGCCCTCTTCGTAGTTTGGTGGCCGAGGTGTGCACTGAAGTCCCAATCGTACCCGAGTCGGTCTGTAGCTTGGTCGAGAGCGGCCACCAAGCCACATGCAGCATAAGTAAGATCGTGGAGCAAAATCTGCAAGTGGGAGAATCAAAATGAATGAGGATGATGTGAATCTATCCAATATGCATTGCCAAAATGATGAATTTAATTTATTACTACATCATCATGGTTGTAACTCCCAACATATTCGCTATATTGCCATGGGGGGATATTCTCAGAAGACAAAGCAAATATCTTAAAGTGTGAGAAATCGGGCACAATGTAGCAAACACGTCGAAGTGCATCTAAGGACAAGGAAACGGCATGGTACTCGGCGTTTTGCACCGGTCATTCTCGTTTTTTTCCCTCTCGTGGATTAGGTGGTCTGTTGTGTCCTAGAATCCTCGAAGGGATGTAAAAACTTATTTCACACGTATATAGTTGATGACCATGTGACGATGCTCTAGATGTCATGGTCTCCACAAAACCCAGAGATAGAGAACTAGCTAAGTGTTGTTTCTAGCCATTGTACGGGGATAAAGTCCGTGACACATATAAATGCAACAAAATGACGTTAAGTTAAACTAATTGTCCATGTATTTGTTATAGTAAAATAAGAAATAAAAAATGTTAGAAAAAATTACATACAATGACTGGATAAGGGAATGGCCTTGTGTCCACACCGGGGCGAATGGCTCATCGCCCAGCGTGGAAACCTGGTTCTTGTGGTGGTGGCAAAGGCGGAGGACCGTTCATACCACCACCGAGCGATAAAAAAAAAAAAATGACAAAGCTCATAAATATATATAGTATATATATATGTATTGTTTATATGCATATATATAGGAATTCTAGACAAGAAAAAAATATCCTTACCAATGTAATATCCCGGAGCCATGAACAAATCTCCTAGAAAGAGAGAGAGAGAGAGAGAGAGAGAGAGTGAAAGAGCCGAGTGGATTTCGTGCGAGTGACCGGAGCTCATGGGTGCGTGCTTGGGTATGTGTGTGGATGCGCCGTTGATCGGTGTAGGTACATCACCTTTCGGGTATTAAAATATACCCCGGTAGTGATAACAACATGACTACCGGTTATTTGAATGGAGCCGGCAAAGTGAATACAATATCACTACCGGTTGTTTGTATGTATCCGCAAGTTGAATTCACGGTGTTGTCACTTCACTCGGTTTGCATGCATGCATTGTTGCGATCTTTCGCCGCATATGTACTGAGTAGATGCTTCACATAATTTGGATACCATATCACGTTCTATGCAAGCATATTGTTTTGAATGATTTTAGTGATATTAAGGGGATATGGATGTGAATAAAATTCATTATCTGTTCTTTGTTTTTGTTACATATATAACTTTATTTCATTCACATTAGATTTAGATATCTGTTGAGTTTTCCTCACAATATGCAAAGCATATTTCAATTACGCAACCGTCTTTATTATGTTCGATGAAGGGTAAAAATGGGAACTAAAAGATATCGAAGAGACAATCAACATTCATAACAAACAGAAATACAAATGAGATAAGAAATTTGATTACATATATTTCCATAACAAAGACCTTACATTACATATATTTCCATAGCAAAGACCTTACATAAAACTAAATATACGGTAAGAAAGACCAATTCACGAGATAGGTCAATGCTACAATCAAAGTGTACAAACACATTAAAAGTTAACCACCTCATTAAGTCTCTTGTAGCACCTCGAGGGTCGAAGAAGTGGCGAGGCCGCTAATTTAAGAACCGACCGAGGAGGTTGGAGGATGAGATTCACCGGGAGCTTCATCTTCAACCCAAACTTGACCATTGGACCGAGGATGAAGTCACGGGGAAAATGGTCCAATGGGGATTGTTTTTTTCATGGATGCACCATATGAACTATATGTCCATGTGCTTGGGGTTTTGGTTCGACATTTCCATCCCAAAGCACAAGGACTCGGACTCTTAATATGACTCGAGTTCGATCATGAATCATGGCACCCACGTAAGCCGCAAGCCCCGGTGTCTCTCTATCATCGAGTAAGACTCTTCTAGCACCTTTTTCGTAAACCATTTTCTTGGACTAGTCATATTCGTATGTGGAGGGCTTTCTCCCAAAGAAAGGCCATATGTATGTGGAACTGGAAAGTCTTTGCTAGCAAAGAAGATCGAGGACGAAGAACAAGGAAAATAAGGAGAAAAAAGATTTTCTAGATCCAAAACTCAAAACTAAGCCCCTCGTATTTTGAGGAGAGGGTAGGAACTACTTGGACGAACCAAGAATGCAAGAACAGATAGGAGAAACTAGGTGCAAAACACGGCGTCCCCTTTTGCCGTTTAAATAGGCGAGATGCCGTGGTTGAGTCGACCGCCATTGTGCGGAGGGCGTGGCGGCGGCGGCGCCAAAGATTGGTGCATTGGTCACCAAATCGAGAGATGAGAACCGTATGCGGCCGTTGAATTTTTGAAAATCATCGCCGGTCTATGTTTTCACCCGGCAAGTGATGTCGAATACCACCGCGTAAAGATCCGCACCAGCGGTGATCTACACATCAACGCCGGGTGTAAAACTACACCGGGCAGTGATCTACACATCACCGCCGGGTGTAAAACTACACCGGCGGTGTTTTAACCGACATTGATTTAACCCGCCGACACGCAGGCCGGTGCCACAAAGCTTTTCTCATCGATTCGGAGACACCGCCGGTTTCCTAACCGGTAGTGAATACTACGGCAACGCGGTTCTCCAAGCGAGCAAAGCATGCATGCAAAGACAAAGCCACCGCGGAACACGCTAAGTGAACGTGACGACTCTGATGATTGTGATAAAAAAAAAAAAAAAGTGATGGCTATCCACCGGGCGGTACAAAGTTTGATTCTTTAAATAGCCCGCGGTGTTGTGGACGTGCTACTGACTTACTAGTTGAGTGTGTCATTTGTTCGTGCTCCAGCCAGCAGAAGTCTCTCGTCTCCCTCCCTCCCTCCCCGCTCCCTCACCCCGTCGGCATCGAAAGTGCGTGTGGTTGATCTTGTAGCAATGGTAAACAATGTAAAGCATGCATTCCTTGTTTCAAAGTAACAATGGTGTATTTAGATAAGTATCTATATCTATGCTATCAAATCAATATCATTAGATTTCGTGAGCAACATCTATAGCAATGGTAATCCTAGTTAAACTCAAGCATCGTTCTTGAAAAAATGGTCAAAAACTGGCTTGTTGGGGATTGAACCGCGGATTTCGAGATTGGGTCTTGGGAAACGCCGTGGCAGCCGAGGAAGCGGCCATTGGAAACGCGCGCAAACGCGTAGCCGGTCGCCCTTGGTTGCCGCCTAAGCGTGGATTGGAGATCGAAACGCGTGCACGCAGCCGCCAGTCGCCCTTCGTGGGGAGACGGGCCGACCGCGACGGCCATTGGATGAGCCGGTGTCACTGTTGACTATTTTCATGGCGCCGCGTCTTGGGGAATGACAATCGACTGCATGCATTCCATGCTTTGTTACTATATAATTATACACATAACGCTCTTATTTGGTACCATCTCCATCGCTAGTTAACCTCTCTCTTTCCATAAACGCCAGGCAGAGCTAGCTTCTTCATCGACGATGGCCGGCGTCTACACCAACGAGGAGCTTCTGTTCACCGTCGCGCGCCTCCGTGATGCCCTCCAGAAGCTCACCCACCTGGCCGAAGAAGTCGGCCTGCCAACGATGCCTTGGCCGTTGGTGGAGAAGGCCAACTTCTACGCCTTCAAGGTCGAAGCCATCGCCGACATCCTCGCTAGGGGGATACCGGCGAGGCCGGGCGGGCTCGAGCCGGCCGGGCGCGGAACGCGGCCGGGCGGCGGGAACGCGGCCGACGGCGAGGACGAGGCCGGCGGCGGGGCGGGCCTAGGGGCGGCGGCGGAGGCGATGGCGGCGGCCGCTTTCTTTTTATTTTTCTGTTTTGTTAATATATTATCTACTAATATATAATGACCCGATCGTTTTTAATTCGTCTACGTGTGCAATCTTCGTTTCTATCGTTTGTTTTTCTTGTTCCTTCTTCATTCAACCCCGCGAGCTATCGGTTCCTTTGCTTCCCCTCCCAAATCGCTATCGGTTCTAATTCAACCTGGTTGTGTCAATCCTCAAATCGCTTTCGGTTCTAATTCAAACCCGCGAGTGATCGTGTCCATCAAGACCTTTGCCGGGGAACGATTCAACCGGTGGTGATCTGAGTCTTCTTTGCCGGAATTGGTCCAACCCGTGGAGTTTTCGAAGTTTCCAGCGCTGAACGGTTCATCACTGCCGGGCGAGGTTCAACACCGCCCGGCGGATTAAATTCGGCAGTGATGCCGGCGGTAGTGATGAGCGAATATGTAGTAGTGTATGGTCGAGTAGATGTTTCTGATGGTTGACGCTCGGCAATTAGTTGTAAGCCCACCGGTGGTTTTTTTGGGTCGACATGAATTGTTGAGGGTATCCTGGTTGGGGATCAATTGCTTTCTAGTGCCTTTAAACCCATCGACAAACATATCTGGTCAGCGATTTGTTTCTTGATATTTTTTTTAACCCAATGGGAAAGGTATCCGGTTGGGGATTTTTTGGTCGATGATATTTTTCACCGGTCAGGAAACATATTAGCAGCGATGTTTGTTATCCGTTAAGAATTAAATACTCTCAGTAATCTATGGTGAACTTTACTATATAACTACATGACATTCCCCTCACAATGTTACTGTACATTAACAGTACTCCTGCCAGGGCCGGCCGATCCTACCGCCGCCTCCCATCTCCGCGCCAACCATCGTACACGCAAGTGCCGTGAGTATATATGTATGTGTGTGTGTCGGCTAAAACCATCAAAAATATATAGATGATGCTATGTTTTATTATAATTCATCATCTGATATTGCTTGGGATATACTTTTATAGCCATGAATAATTAATATGTAACAAGAAGGATCAATTACAAATATTGAACATTCACAGCTCATGGCATTTCATAACCAAAGTTTGAAGCCCAGTGATCACCAAAGAAAGGTACAGTCTAGACATTCTGATAGTTTCTAATGACATTCTTCAACATAACATAAATTAATGTTCAAATTAAAATACTTGACTAAGATATATTTTCCACAAGTGTAAGTGCATTTTCCCTCTATGTAGGTTTTGGCTAATTAATGACAATCAAATTAGGGACTAACATTCATGATCATCTAAGTGTATACAGGTGTCAGTCCATTGAAAGATCAATTTCGATTTGTA
Organism: Hyparrhenia diplandra; assembly: GCA_015847255.1. Lineage (NCBI taxonomy): Eukaryota > Viridiplantae > Streptophyta > Magnoliopsida > Poales > Poaceae > Hyparrhenia > Hyparrhenia diplandra. The sequence goes on from JADLZK010009088.1 coordinate 80,465, forward strand.
AAAGTGTCACACGCTTCATATGTTGCACATAATCTCTTCTGGTCACTGAGAGGCATATCGTCATCCAAAAAGTCTTCACCATAGCTCTCCCTAATTTTGGCCATCATCATGGGAACAATATCCTTCATCATCATAATTATACACGTCATGTTCATTTTGGGCACCCCTGTTCTCATTATGAAATATAGTGATTGGTGACACACCTTGGGTGCACAAGAAATGTGAATTAGTCAATTGTGCAATAAGATGATTGGGGAAAGAGCTATCCTTTGGGATGTGCACTTGCGATACTATTGAGATTCGACATCAGTGATAGGAATAAACTAGAGGTAGCTAGGTATAGCAGCAATTGATTCAAGTCTTGGTCAGATGCGTACCTACAATATTACCGGCGCCACTGAATCATGCGGTGTATAGCACTGTAGCACTATAGGAATAAGCACGAGAATCGCCAACCGTTATTAAAACCGTCGGCCATTAATTTGTACCATTGGGAAGTGCAATTGCCGAGCGTATGCTGTTGGGAACCTCCCATCGGGCATCCATGGTCGGGCATTCCCACTTTTATCGATCGATAGTCAGTTATCGTATGGCTGATTACATGTTTCCGATGGTTGACGCTCAACAGTTAGTTGGTAAACTCGCCATTCGGTTTTTGGGACGGCTTGAATTGCCAAAGGGTATCATGTTCGGGATCTGTTGCTTTATATTGGTTTTAAACCCATCGAGGGGATTTGTTGCTTGATAGTTTTTAGCCCACTGGGAAACATAACCGATCAAGGATTTGTTGGTTGACGGTATTTTTCACCCATCGGGAAACATATTAGAAACGATGATTGTTATCCATTAGGAATTAAATACTGTCGGTTTAATATATATGTCCCATCGGCTAAAACTATTAAGCCATCAAAATATATAGATGACGCTATGTTTTATTATATAATTCATCATCCGATATTGTTTGGGATATATTTTTATAGCCATGAATAATTAATATGTAACAAGAAGGATCAATGACAAGTATTGAACATTCATGGTTCATGGCATTTCATAACCAAAGTTTGAAGCCCAATGATCACCAAAGAAAGGTACGGTCTAGACATTCTGATAGTTTCTAGGGACATTCCTCAACAATTTAATTTAATGTTCAAATTAAAATACTTGACTAAGATAATATTGTTCACAAGGGATAAGTAAAACTACTTAAAAGTGTCACACACTTCATATGTTGCATCGTCATCCAAAAGTCTTCACCATAGTTCTCATAATTTTGGCCATCATCATGGGAACAGTATCCTTCACCATCGTATTTATACATGTCGTCATTTTGGGCACCCCTGTTCTTATTATGAAATATAGTGATTGGTGACACACCTTGGGTGCACAAGAAATGCGAACTAGTTAATTGTGCAATAAGATGATTGAGCTATCCTTTGGGATGTGCACTTGTGATACTATCGAGAGAATATCAGTGATAGGAATAAACGAGAGGTAGGAGCTATCCTTTGGGATGTGCACTTGTGATACTATTGAGAGAATATCAGTGACAGGAATAAACGTGAGATAGCTAGGTTTAGCAGCAATTGATTCAGGTCTTGGCCGGTCAGATGCGTACGTACAATACTACCAACACCACTGAATCCTGCGGTGTATAGCTGCGTATAGGGAGTAGGGACTACGATCATTTGAATCGGACACATCATCATTGCCGGTGTAACTTTCAACGACTAATTCATTAGCAACTAATTCTTTTTGGAGAGTTTTTCTTTTATTTTTTTATTTTTAATGGATGGCTGCTTGCTGACTTCTACCTCGTATATGAAGACCTACCTGATGTACGTATGTGGCCAACAACATCAAAAGGAATAAGGATTAGGGACATGGATGGTTTTGGGAACCCAAAGCTTAATTGATATCACCCCAAATCTGAGTTTGCCACAGCTTGTAAGAGCACATTTTCCGCCATTGAGACGACTTCAAATGGAACGGGGACGGGGGAGTTGGTGAGGAGGATGAGCTGGGACAGGCATGTGTGCCCTGTGTCCATGTCCATAGGTGGAAGACTAATCTAATTTGGACATCCATGGATTTTGACAAATGATCTAGAAATTCAAATTTTGATGGGGGACCATCTCTTCCTAGTTCATTTTTTTGAACTAGAGGGTATCTATTGGACATCCATGGACATCCAACTTCCACCTAGGGGCCACGTCTTCCGCCATTGCCGTCGGGGGTGATGACACGAGAAGTCGAGACACCCGATGTAAGGCTGTAGTGTGAGCCTGCAGCTTCCTCCCCATGCATCTGCCTCTCTCCGGATGCCGGACACAGCCAGGAATCTCTTGAGGTGACAAAGGCATGCAAGCCCGTTTTGTTGTGGTGATGGGCCGGGGTAAGCGGCGTGCATCTCGGACAGCGAGAGGCAGTGCCACCACAGCGGTTGATGGCGTTGGGGATGCAGAGCTTGATGGCACACTACAGAGCTGTGGATTTAAGGTAGTTAGCAAGCTGGGTCGGTCTAGCTCGAGGTAGCAGGCCGTGCTTGGGCCGCAGCCCAGCGCGTGGGCGGCAATGGCACGGCCTGAAAAATCAACAAAGGCCCGATGAGGCCCGAGGAGGAACGCCCCAACAACAACAAGGCTGCAGTCTAGCAAGGCCTGCTCGCACGCACACACCTCACACTTGTAGTAAACGCCGCGGTCGGCGCCCTCACCTCGCCTCCTCCCCTGTCTAGCCTCTCGCTCCCGACCGATGCGATCCCCTGGAGCTGGCCATGGGAGCGTCGTCAGCGGCCCTGACATCCTCTTCTCGCCGCATCTTCCTCCATCTTCACTCCCGCCATCTCCGACCACGGGAGAGCACATAGGCATCAAGCGTGGCTGCCACGGGGCCGGCCTCGAGCTCCTTCCCCCTTGCAAGCTGCGGTGCGGCGGCGGGGCTCCACGACACCTCGCCTTCTTCTTCCTCCGACGGTGGCGGATTGGCTCTCCAATCTCCATCCTCGCCGGCCCTAAGATCCGCGCTGCTAGTAGGTTGCGCCGCCACGACCTCTTCCACAGCTCCTCCGCTCCGCCCCTAGAGCACGACGGCCCCCTCGACCCCGGTCCTCCGCTCTGCTCCCTAGCGCGGGCGCCGCCATCGTCCCGTGGGCTGGCCCGGCACGATATTTTTCGACGAGCTATGGTGGCCAACACGCACGATATTTTCTGCAAAGCTGTGGCGGCCAACACGACACGAATTCTGGCCCGTGGGCCATGCCTGGGCCGTCAGCCGGGCACAAGACTCGGTCAGGCGCGGCCCGCAAGGCACAACAACCCGAGGAGGCACGGTGTGGGCCGACCTGATGGAAAAGACTAGAATGAGCTAGCGAGTAGTATTTGTAGCGTTCTATAAGGAGTATAAGCTCTTCGTCCTCCATTGCATGTGATATTCTATGATGTATACAAGGATGTTCTCTTAGTATATATGTGATGTTCACTTGGTATCCAAACTTGAAAAAATTATGGGATTTACGCTGATGTCAGCTATTTTGGTTGCTGCGGGGGCGTGGTCCAGATGTGTACTCAGGAAGGTCGATTAGCTAGTGGATGTGTGAGCCTGGTCCAACGCGGTTGAATGGGCCGCGCACCTGGTCGAACGGGTGATGGCGTCCGACCAGGTCGGGCCCGAGCACCCCCCACCTTACTGCTGTCGCCGGAGGCTGGCCACTGTTGCAAGTCGTGGGCTCCCTCATCACTGGGATTTAAGTCCGGACGCGGGTCATCAGTTCACTACACAACCAAAATTTCAAATTTCTCCTAGTGAGGTGGGCTTCTTCTAGTGTTTTGCTAGTCAAATTTTAGTATAAACTTTCCCTACTAAATGTCTCCTAGTAATATTTCCTTGTGCCTTGACTAATGTTAGTGTTTTATTACTGACTAAAAACACTAGGAGAAGTCCACCATTATGGTTGTGCTACCTGACGGCAAGGAGGATTAGCGATGGGAGGAGCCGAAAGGATTTTGATGTGAGCAACAGAGAATAACGAAGCTGAAAGGGCGTGGCAATTTTTGGCATTCACTGCCTATTCGAGTATTGCTAGCCTGATCACTCATGGGCTAGGGAGATGTCGAGATGGACTGTTTCTACTAGGCTGCTAGCTTACCACCGGGGTCCAACAAAAAATTTACTGGGGTCTATGACGGACCAGAATTGCTAGAAGGTCGTGTAGGCCGACCCCCATGGTTCGCCACCGTCAACCTTTGTAAGCTTCCTACGTTTGAAAAAATATTACAGTTTTGACATATACGTTGGTCATATATGTCAAAACAGCACAAAAAAGCAGATCAGACATGGAAGATAAAGGCGCTACCGAGATGCAAGTTTTTCATATGGCTAATGTTACAGGACAGAATCTGGACTGCAGCGCGATTGCAAAGCCGAGGATGACCAAATGAGTATTTTTGATAACTATTCCTTCCATTTCAAATTATAAGATTTTTTGGTTTTTCCAGATGCATTTACTTTACTATGCATCTAGTTATACACTATGTCTAGATATATATATCAGAAACCTGAGACCCCTACCTGGCACCTGTTCTGGAGTGTCAGGTAACAGAGAGAGTCTGTGAAGGGGTGGCGAACTGGATTCAGGTACCGTTCTTGATGCCAACAAACTGGCCAACAATGACTCCCGTATAGGTGAGTGGTTCATTGATATGGTAGCCGCTGCTGATGCATCATTGAGAATTTGAGACAAGGACCGCAGTCGACAGTCACGCTAACGATATGGGAATCTAGCACGAGAGGAACAGCCGCGTCTTCAGGAAGCAAACTAGGACTGTCGTCCGGCAAATTGTGTACAATATTCATGATCAAGCGCCGACTTGGAGATATGATGGGAACAGAGATTTGGACATGCTGCTGTTGGCTTCAGCTACAGCCGCTAGTCAATAGATCAGATGGTTGTGTTTTTAGCTTCATGTGAATCAACATCTTGTGGCTTCAGCGATAAACGAGGTACTCTGTAGCTGAGCACCAAGCAAAATAGGTGCGGCACAGCTTGTGCCACATAGGAAATCTGTAATTTGCTCTACCCTTATTGCAATGAAAGTCGGTAACGGATCTTTTGAAAAAAAAAACAGAAAAAGACACGGGAAACCCATTTCGATTAAGGCTAACGAAAATAGAGTTATCAGACACACAAGACCAAACAAGAGAGAAAAAGCACCCTGAGAATCTGAGATAACCTCCAGGTGATACAGAGCAAAGTTTTTAAAGAAGACCACGCTGCTGACAAAGACCCAAAACAAGCGCCACCCCACACCACCACCCCCACCCACCCCACAAAACCTACCCCCTCAGGGGGCCTACTACTGACAAAGATCAAACAACGATGATTACACCACAAACCTCAGAGTCTCCACAGTTTGTAGACACAGATTCTATCTCTCATCATCCGGTGTAAGATCACAGGCCTCTTTCTCCTCGTTGCAACGGCTTCATTGATAAGGGCTTCAGTCAGCTCCCTCTGCATCAGCCTTTCATTGAATGCCTTGTTGGGTTAACATATAATTAGGTAATAAGTAATAAACTAATTGGGTTGTACAGGACTACTGGCAAAGCATTTACTTGCAGAACCAATATTTGTTGCCATTGAAGCAGTTGTTTAGCAAGCATGGATTTTTTTTAAATACCCCAACAAATGTGGAATAGGTGGATATGAGCAGCCGACATCATTCCCTTTCTTCTTCGAGGAATTTCCCATTCTCCCAAGTGTGGTTGTTATTGCTTTGTGCAGGGGCACGGTACTTTGGTTGCCTTTTGATACTAGATTCTGCCCCCGCATCCGCATCCCCCCCCACGTTGGGCAACTCGGGTAGCGACACCAATCAGCGCCGACACCACCCTTACCCTCTCTCTCCCACCACGCCGCCGTTAGAGCGGTTCGCCAGCATGGGCCGCACGGCCTGCTGGGATGGTGGAGGTGAGGCACTCTCTTGGTGGTGGCAGTGATGGGGTGGTGTGGGTACTCCATCTCCCCCGTTTCTCCCCCTCCATGGCAGTGGAACAGTGGCGCCGCCAGCCTTGGCTTCTAGGCGATCTAATCTGGTGCCCAGGTGGCCAGATACGGTGACCTCCTGGTGGAGGACGGCGTCCGCATGGCAACCTGTACAAGGCCGATGTTGGTGGCCTGGGAGGTGGCATCTCGCCAGGCCGGCCGCCCATGCAAATCCCAGCAGTGGGCTGGCACAGGGGAGCAATGTCGGCCTTCTCCTCCACCCGTTCTTCCTCCTGCTATGGTGGCGGTGGCAGATGGGTCTGGTGCCTAGGCGGCCAAATCTAGCGCCCTATTAGCCGGATCTATTCCCCAGGTGGCTGGATGTGCCGTGCCATTGACAGGAACAATGGCTGCGGTGGTGTGGTGGTGCTCTGACGTGGAGGCATGCGGCTGGTCGCGCGAGTCGCGGGTGTCGTCGTGTGGGGCGAAGCTCGATGGCCGGGATATGACACCGCGATTAGGCGCGGTGAATGCTGGACTAGAGGGCCGTGCTGCGAGATGACCTTACGGTGATAGTGCACATGGAACTAGCGAGGACACGCTTGCTGGAGTTCCAGGCAATGACGGCAGCTCCCCTCCCACCGGATTTGGCCTCATGCAACACCATTCTCAATGGTCGGCAGGGATGATACGTGGCTCTTTTTGATGGGTGGCGGTTGGCGCAGTAAGTATGGGCACATTGGCCAATGCCGCGCACGGGTTTGAGGCACTATGGTAAAAGTTGTGTCCCTTGGACCGATGACGACGATACCTTTGGACGTCGTATTCTTCCTTGGAAGCGTCGATCGACCGGCTCTCTTCCCATTGTGTAGCATGCTATTCTTGGGTATAATATCTTGACCTTCTGGTCAGGCACCGGAGGCGTCGTGTCCCTCCTTGGAGGCGTCGCTTTGGAAGCCCGTGTCTATCTAATGGTCATCACTGTTGTGGCTAGTAAAGTGGAGGTCTAACTGAGTTTACAAGATTCTAATGTCCACACTGCAGCGGATGGTGGTGGGAAGGAGGGCATTGGCGCGACGTTTGAAGGGCTTCACATTTGTCTGGCAGTGAGTTGTGACTGCAACCACGAAATTGATGAAACAATTGGGCTAGTCACGTTGGTTTGCAGTGCTGGTGTTTATAATAAGGAACAACAATATGCATTGTTCGGTGCAGGGGGCTGGTATATTGTTAATATATTCCCTTTTTTAACAAAGTTGGTTTATTGGTGCCTGATTTCGCTGTATGTGGTCATGCATGATCATGTTGTTTCGTTAGTTGTGTTGTGGCTGTTCTTTCGTGTTGATGATATGTTGTCTCTCCTTGTATTTTACATTTCTATTAGTACATAGACAGGCAGCTAACTCGTCGCTTTCTTTTTTTTACCAAAAGTTAGCGCTGGTACGGCATGGATTTGGCTTGGACAATCACCGAGGATGCTGCTGAGGCGAGTAGAATTGACTAGGTGGCCTCTCGTTGGCAAGAGCATAAGATATATAACGTTAGCAGCCTCTATTATGTTGGGCTGCAAAGTGATTTTATTTGCAGTTTGTGATGAAACGATTTTATCTGAGACCAACCACATTCTCAAGTGTTTGTCAACACAGCCGTCGACCACGATGCCGCTCGGATATTGCTGCCCCTCCTGCTTGTTGAGCGATGACACCAGATTATTTGAAAATGTGATGACTTTATGGGATCCACAATCCAATGGGTTCATTTAGTGGGGAATGACGTGGACACCTTACGTGTTGAGAGAAATCGTCTCATGTAAGATGTGTGAATTTGGTAATCATACAAAGCAAAAGAAGACATTACACTGTCCGCTGTGGTTGGAAGAAGACCTTACATGATATGTGTGTCGCCGAACATGGGTACTCCTGCTTGGCCTTTGTCGCTGTTCTTCAACAAGCCGTTGTATGATGAGGAACGGAGCGCGTTGGCGGGATGTTGGCGGCGGCTATGCCACTATCGTCGCTCCCGAGTGGAAGCCTGGGACGAGGGGTCGAAGACCTTGGTCTGCAGCAGAGGTGGGGTGTGGCGGCCTTCTTCAACACCCGCTGGGTGCCCGATGAGCGCTGAAGAACGGAGCGCGCTGGCTGCATCATCATCGTCGTCGCACGCCGTGTCCCGGTTCATCCTAGCGTGCACCCCTGACGTGACCGACAAGTGGAAGCTGTGAATCTGTGCAGGCCCGGCGTTACCGGCTCTGGGTTAGAAGTAACAACATCCCTCATATCGGGCACGGGGAAGACTAGCGGTGGCGTGTAGCATCCATCGTCATCGCCCAACACGCTATGTTCCTAGGATGGCAATCGCGGCCATCCACCCGCCGTCGGAAACCCGTAGCATGTGGCATGACCTCTCGCCCGCACCTAGCATCCCCGACACGGTAGGTAGGCCCTTGGAGAGTATCACTTTGCCCGCCACCGCCGCGATACTCCGTGAGACCGGTCGGCACCTCCATTGGTGTAGGCCCAGCTGCCCCAGCGCTTGTGCTTCTCTAGTTCCATAGGTGTCCGAGGAAGGTCCCGAAGATGCCCAATCCAAGGTGAGCTCGAGGGCCAACAGCGGGCCCTCAAGGACCGCGGCCCTAGGAGGCAGGCGAAGGCTGCGAATCTGCGCTGGCTACCGGCGTTGTCGGCCCGAGGGACGTCCTTCCCGGCATGGCCGGGGGGGGCCGAGCGATGGCAGCGCCAGTGATGGCGGCGGACGCCCCTCGAGGATGACGGTGGCGAAGGCCACGATCCATGGTCGGGGGCGCGGTCGATGCTCCAGCCCCAAGGTGAGCAGACCGCGGCCGCCAAACCATGGAAGCCTGGTTGGCGCTGATCGCCCCCTGCCTCCTCTTCCGCCTAAGACGTATGCGCTAGCTCGAGCGGCGACCGTGGGCAGATCATGCTGATTCATTCAACGTTCTCTTTCTAACAAAAGAGCATAACTCTTAATTTCTTTTCTCAACTTACATAAAGTATGCATGTTAAGTATCAAACATAAGGGTAGATTAAGTTCATGGATTAAGCATAATGATAGTGTGATTAACCTCCTGAGGTTTGGGGGTTACACCCGTCATGCATACATTAAAGTTTCCGGGCAACACTTTTTTGCCAAGCAATCAATCCAGGCTTCCATCCAAACAGGGTCGTTGTGCATGTGCGCCCCTGCCCCTGCAGTTGCCTTGCGGCTAGCCCAAAGGGCCAAACTGGACCAAAAATTGGGCTATTGAGGACTGGGGTGGGGGTGGGACTTTTTGGCCGGACGGCCCAACAGGATTGAACTCCTTCAGCGTCTCTTAGTCGCAGAGGCTGTCCGCCACCGCTTGCCCGCCTCACTCACTTGCTGGTCGCTGGCTGGAGAACTAGGGTAGTAGTGCTCACTGGAGGGGACCTAGAGCGGCCGCCCCATCTCGCCCTATAGGTCGGTCCGTCTCTGCTTACGGGTGTGTTTGGTTTGATGGATGAGATTGAGTAGAAGATGGCGGTTCAAGTTTTTATAGTATTTGGTTTTGGGGTAGGGTTGATGGAGTTGTCCATGTCAAGGGAATATCTGACTAGATGCTAGATAAGCTTGTCCAGTGAAAAGTGGCCGGAGGAAGCCATTCACCTTTGCTAACCTTGATAGCCTTATAGTATCCTAAAATGGTTCATACATCCCCATCCCAACTCCGTCTTCAAACCAAACCCATCCTATGTACCAAGATTTAGCATATCTTATTATGAATAAATTAAGGGACTCCTTTCTTTTTCTCCAGTAAGAACTAGAGAACTAATGTCATGTCTGCTTATTAGGCTTTTGTATTTCAAATTTAGCTTTTTGTGTGATGTAGAAAATCGGTTCTGTCGATTGGCTTTTGAACTAATTATTAAAGTACAAAATACATGCGATCCATCTCAAAACAGTATGCCACATAAGACTTCTTTTGGCTCCTACTCCTGCAACTACAGCTTTCCACTTTCATAAGTCACTTCTAAAAACAGAAGGTTAGACAACAGTTTGTTATAGCTTTGGGCTTTTGTTCATCAGCCAAATTAATTGATAAAAAAAGTTAAAACAACTGTCAAAAGAATGCTTGGCATAGTATAGAGAGCTAAATTAATTACAGTTGTTACGCCTGCGCTTACACGATACGACTCCCATCCATGCACAAGCAACAGGTTCACACAGATTAAAATGACATTCAACAAAAGCCCTTTCTAATCATTATACAAATACTAGGCAAAAGAGATGGATTTCGTGGTCATGTGGCAAGCTATCCTATCTTTCCTCAAAATTAACCTAGCTACTTCGGTCAAAAAAGTTTAACCTAGCTAGGTTCTGTGAAAGTGACTTGAGATAAACAAACTTGATCGTGCAGTAAAAGGAAGCAGGTACATCCCATTCCCTTGGCTCGTCCAATCCTATTTGTTGTGCGTATTAAGAGATGCCAAATGGAGCTTTCTTGTGTCTGTATGTCTATCTCAGCAGGCAAATTAAAACTTGGCCCACATTTTTTTAGTTTGTGAATGGGGCCCACACCATATGGCTGCACACTTGCATGTAGTCTATATAAGATGGCCAAGGGGGTGGCAAGAGGAGGACACACCGCTCCACTCTGCTAAGCAACATCTCTGAGAGAGTTCAGAATTGATAGACAACTAACTGTAGGCAGTTAGACATGGAGATTGAGAGGGAAGCTCCGGGTACCGACAAGGCGAGGAGCTGGAGAGCTAATGCTGAGCAGGAAGACACTAAGGCGAAGCTTGACAGCGGTGATCAGCCGATGAAGGTTACTTGATTGTCTAGCTACATCTTTGATAACATTTATGTGGAAAAGACTAGCTAAAACTGTGGGTGAGAAGAGAATATGATGATGCTCATTTCACTTGTCTCAAACTTTTCCCTTTTGTTGCCTTCTGATTCAGGAGCCTGCATGGAGAAGGTTCCTGGCTCATGTTGGGCCAGGGTTTATGGTGTCATTGGCATACTTGGATCCTGGCAACTGTTAGTACCTCTTTCTCCATCCATCCATCCCCTGGCTCCCTCTCTTTCTCTTCTCTGTTTCCTCACAATCTTTTCCGAAACTGAAACAGTGGAAACTGATCTGCAAGCTGGAGCAAATCACCGATATGAGGTACATTTCAATGGGTTCCAAAATCACAGAAGATTTTGTCACTTATACCTTTTCATTTTGCCTCCATGTACTCTATCAAATCTTCAAGACTTTTATTCCAGAAGATCTCCGATCCCCAAAAAGGAGAATCTAGCTAACTTTTTGAGGGCAAGAACCTAACTGAATGTTTGCCTTTTGCAATTTGCTTGGTGTCTTTTTGCAGCTCCTCTGGGTGATTCTGATTGGCCTCATCTTCGCGCTCATTATTCAATCACTAGCAGCTAATCTTGGCGTCGTGACAGGTAATTCATTAATATTCAATCACTAGTGATTGAAGGAAACGCCACTGTGCCGTCTACGGAAGAAAAAAAAATAAAAAAAAAATACTACTATTATTACTAATGTCCAGTATTCATTTCATATATAGTATCCAAAATTTGTGGGAGGCATCTTGCTGAGATATGCAAGAGCGAGTATCCAAAATTTGTGAGAATCTGCTTATGGATCCTCGCCGAGGTAGCTGTGATCGCTGCAGATATCCCAAAAGAAGGTTAGAAGCTATATGACAAACCAAAACATTAATATTTCTGGTGAAACTAAAGGCCATATTTTGACCTGGTGGTTGTACCTTAGTTTGATTCAATTTAGCTGAATGACAAGGAGAGAATGGTTTTATCAAAAAAAACAAAAACAAAAGGAGAGAACAAATTGATAGGGCACCAAAAGTCTTTAATTTGGCTCTAATATATTTGCTAAAGTCCAAACCGTCTCAGGACAGATGGTGTGAGCTATATTAGTATAGCATATATGTAAAAATATAAAATGTGTAATCTTCCATTGACGTGCGCGTTGGGTTGTCCTATCATCTGAACTGATCAATAGCGTCAGTGGAGGAATTTGCAAGGACCTGGTAAAGAATATATACTCTAATCCATCGCTTTGTTTGTTACTGACACTTTGTTCTTACATTTTGTTGCAGTTATAGGGACAGCCTTCGCTTTCAACCTCTTATTCCACATCCCTGTGTGGGTGGGGGTTCTCATCACCGGCTCCAGCACTCTCCTGCTTCTAGGCCTACAAAAATACGGGGTATTTAATTGCCGTCCACTTTTTTTACAAAAAATACATGCATAAAATGTGTTATCTACAGTAAATATCTAGCTAGTTGCTTAATCCATTGCTGTTCCTGGAATATAATGCATGGATGGGAATAACTAGGTGCGGAAGCTGGAGTTCCTGATCTCAATGCTCGTGTTCGTCATGGCGGCATGCTTCTTCGGAGAGCTGAGCTTCGTGAAGCCGCCGGCGGTGGAGGTGATGAAGGGGCTCTTCATCCCCAGGCTCAAGGGCGACGGCGCCACCGCAGACGCCATTGCCCTTCTTGGAGCTCTTATCATGCCGTAAGCAATCCATATTTTATCCATTATCTAAAAATATTCAGACTTAATCAAGTAATTAATTCTGATTGATTATTTGGCTATGGCTGGCAGTGCTGCTGCCAGGTCAATGGATTAAGAAAAAGGAGAAACAGCGTCAGAGCTCCACATGCATATATATATATATATATCATCAGTAGCAGTTGCCAATAAATTTGTTCTTTTTTAATTCTTACATAACTTGCTATCTATGATGATGTGGACTGGAAGTGTAGAACAAATAATTAAAGATTAAAGTAGGTTTTGTTGTCTTGTCGATGACATCAACCATTTAAGCAAGTCAAATTAGCTAGTAAACTTTGTTGGCGGCCAAGAGTCGATGGTGATCAGCTAGCTAACAATTAATTTGTGCAGGCACAACCTGTTCCTGCACTCTGCCCTGGTGCTGACGAGGAAGACGCCGTCGTCGGTGAGAGGGATCAAAGGACGCGTGCCGGTTCTTCCTCTACGAGAGCGGGTTCGCGCTGTTCGTGGCGCTGCTCATCAACATCGCCGTCATCTCCGTCTCCGGCACCGTCTGCTTCTCCGGCAACCTCTCGCCGGAGGACGCCGACAAGTGCGGCGACCTCTCCCTCGACTCCTCCTCCTTTCTCCTCAAGGTTGCTATTTCATATATTATATAACATATGAATATGACAAGTACTTCTGTCGATTATACCAATGCGCATGTATGCATATTTAATTTGCTTCTGGATTAATAATTTGTTTCGTCGTCTGCATCAGAACGTACTGGGCAGGTCGAGTTCGATCGTCTACGGCGTGGCGCTGTTGGCGTCTGGGCAGAGCTCCACCATAACAGGCACCTATTCAGGCCAGTACATCATGCAGGTATCTTAGCTTAGCTTACTTAATTCTGCAAAGTACAGTAGGACTGTTTATTTATCATATTATAAGTGTGTCAGTTAGCTCGGTTGAAGATATATATATATCTATATAATAGTATAAATTAGTTTGCTTTTGCCACTTGCGTTTTGACTTCTTGGCGTGTCTAAAAAAAAAAACCAAGAATTATATTGAGCATTAAATATCGAAATCATGTACAATAGAAATACCACTCTACTCTTTTGAGTTACGGAGCCTAGCTAATGACAATCAAACAAGAACTGATCAATAGTGACAGTTTGATGCCTAACACCTGTTCATACTCAAACACTTCAACTCCCAGCTGGTCAACTCAACTATCTATATATATGTGCTAATCATAGTAGCTATATATAGCATCATTTCACTGGAAGCTAATTCAACCTTACATACTTGCAGGGTTTTCTGGACATCAGGATGAAGAAGTGGATGAGGAACCTGATGACCCGCTGCATCGCCATTGCGCCGAGCCTAATCGTCTCCATCATCGGTGGCTCCAGTGGCGCCGGCCGTCTCATCATCATCGCTTCGGTGCGTGACACGCATCACATCCCACCTCGCTTGCTCGTAGATCATTGCCAGTGGACTCTCCACTATACTATATTCCATATCAAGTAGCTTAGCATGCACATGGTTAATTTTAGCTTGCTGTAGTGGGTTATTACTAAAAGCTAGTCCGGCCGGCAGCCTTTTATCTATCGACATCAGCTAACAAAGGGGCAGCAACATCTTATATTTATATATATGATCTAAAAGTAGGCAATAATTAACATTCTCTTCTAGAGCTTCTATATATATCAAGTAGCTTAGCATGCACACGGTTAATTTTGCCTGTGGATTAAAGACAGCCTTTTATCAATCACACTCGGAAAAAGGGCACCAACGTCTACCTATATAAACTTATGTGATCTAAAAGTGCACAATAATTTATACTCCCTTCTAGACCTTCTACTATATACTATATTAGTATACTCCCTTCGGGATGGTATTAGAAGTTGTTTAGGACAGCGACACGGTCTTCAAAACACAATTTTAACCTCTTATTATTATATAAAAATATTTATGAAGATGTGATATATGTATACTTTTATCAAAGTATTTTTTAAGACAAATCTACTCATATAATTTTTACATTTATAAACTCAACAACTTAAAAGTTATTGATGATTTATATTCCCGATGTTTGACCCAAATCTTGTCAAAAACGACTTCTAATACCAACCCGGAGGGAGTAGTAAATAAAGCAAGCAAGGTAGCCAACGATTATTGGTAATTTTGGCTTGTAGTAATTTCTTGTGTGTGCATGAAAATTAATGCAGATGATCCTGTCCTTTGAGCTGCCGTTCGCCCTCATCCCTCTTCTCAAGTTCAGCAGCAGCAGGAGCAAGATGGGACCCCACAAGAACTCCATCTATGTAAGCACTACCACTCACTCCCTCACTGCTTCACAGAAAGCTACGTGTCCGTCCTTTTTTTGTTGCTATGCATTGTCTCCATCAGAAAAACAAAACTGTGGCATGCATTGTCTGCACCCTTTGTAGCCTTCGAGATGCCCGACACATTACCATGAGCTTGCCTTACACAAAATAATGCATCTTCTCTAGATCTTGGTACACATCTATCCCTGAATCCCATCATGTTCTTGAGCGCATAATAATGCATATATACTAGCTCATCACATGCCTGCAGTGTAGTGTGTACGTCCAAGCTGAACAAAACAAACTGGCCGCATGCCTCTCCATGAACCAGATCTACCAAAAAAAAATATATATATATATATATGCAAATATAATATCTACGACTATATATAAACATTTATATATATGCTCTTGTTTAATTTTCAGATCATCGTGTTCTCGTGGTTGCTCGGGCTGATGATCATCGGCATCAACATGTATTTCCTGAGCACCAGCTTCGTCGGGTGGCTCATCCACAATTCCCTCCCCAAGTATGCCAACGTGCTCGTCGGCCTCATCATCTTCCCCCTCATGCTCATCTACGTCGTCGCCGTCATCTACCTCACCTTCAGAAAGGACACCGTCGTCACCTTCGTCGCCGACTCCGCCCAGCTCGTCGACGCCGAGAAGGCCAAGGCGGCCGCCGGTGAGGAGGAGGAGGACGACCAACCTGTGCCGTTCCGGCAGGACCTGGCCGACATCCCTCTGCCGCAGTAGCCAATTAATTATATAGCCAGTTTGTGCGTGTTTCATCTCTGGACGACCATTCTGATTGCTCGTAGATGGCTGGTCCAACTAGCATATTTTGCAATCGAATGCTTGTACGATCCTCTTATTAGTGTTTATGTTTTTATTAGTTTGAAGGTTGTACGGCTTAGATGTTAAGAGTGAGTAGTATATCGCCAAATGTAAATTGATGTTAATGGCCGGGTCAATTCCTTTCCTGTAATGCAATTTTCACACAGTTAATCAGCTTGGTGGCAACCTTTTTCTCACACGTCACAGTCAAGATCGATCGTGTCCAAGCACTCAAACGGTGTTTTCTTCACCCACTGGTTGTCTGGTTACGTACGTGAACACGGTTTGGGAAATGGGTGATTGTAGGGTAGCAGCAGTGGAATTAGTGGACAGACGTAAAGTTGGCAGTGATGTGACCGCCCTTGTGTTCATTTGTTTGATGTGGAATACAATACATACTCCCTCTATCCCAAAATATGCAATTCTCACTTGCATAGTGTTGTCCTCGATCAAAGTCTTATGGACAGGTTGGTTGCTAAACTAACAATAGCAACGGAATGAGCGAAAGACGATGGATCTACATCTAGGGGACGAAGCAAATGAATAGGCCTCCTCTTCTTTATTCATGGGAAACAATATTTATGGTTACAAATGATGGACCATAATGCCCTCATATTCATCCTAGATTCTAAGAATGTTTCTATCCTCACAAGGGCATCATTTACGAGTCAATCGGATTTGACTGCTGAGGAGTGGTTCCTCGCCTGCTGCATACTTTGCCATGTTAGGTTTAGCATGCAAATACTTTATGGATTTACATTTCTACATCGCCAAAAGGATGACTTCAAGTTTTTTAGATAAGGGAACAATGTTCCAGACTCTACAATTTAAAAATGGTACACAACCGAGTAACACATTACAAAAGATATCATTAGGCAACTACAACGCCAAAAGGCAAACACACCCAACTGAAAACAGAACAGAGTTCAACTCAACTAGTGAAGTTGAAACAAAAAAGAGAACTCTAAATACCAATGCGGTTTGTGAAATTCCAACCGAGCTTTTTAAAATCTAGCATGATCAAAGTCTCCCATCTTACATCCTTCTTTGAAGAGCGGGTGATCCTCTTCTTTATGTAGAACGGACCACTAACGGATCCAAAGACGTCGCCCTGAAAATTACCCGCATGAGTGTATTAGTTTTAGCTTTATTGAACACCATATCATGCCTATTCAACCATATTGCCCAATATAATGTTGTAGCTCATAACAAAATTTGTTTTCGAACCTTTGGATTATGTCCATGCCGCAAATAACCAAACATGTTAGCAATGTTGTTGCGCAGTCGAATTCCGAAAGAGATGTATCCCGTGTTCCAAATAAAGCTTGCAAAACAACAACTGAAAAACAATGTTGAACTGATTCGAACAACAATTGATATTTCCTTGAAAGTTCCTCTTTGCAAGGTTATCTTTAGTAAGAGTAACCCACTTTTTTAGGTACCACAAGAAAATCTTAATTTTTAGTGGTACTTTTAATTTTCAAAGGAGACTTTTGTTAGGTTGAATTCCTCGAGTAATGAATTTTGTATACATTGACCGAACTGTAAACGATCCATTCTTAGTGAGTTTCCAATAGAATATATTCCGCTCATCTGTAAGGCTGATTTGGACCACCTTTGACACTAAATCGAAGCACGCAATCCGGTTTGCATTAATCAAACCTCGTCTAAAAGATACATTCAGTGGTACAGTCTCAAGGACCTTTGCTACTGTATCATTTTTGTGCCTCACAATTGTGTATAATGATGGATACACCTCACTAAGGGGTTTATCACCTAACCAGGTATCTCTCCAAAAACGCATGTTCTTTCCGTTGTGCACCTTAAATGCACCGTAGGTTAGAAATTCAATTTTAGCCTTAATGAGACCGGCCCCAAAAATGTGAGTCCCCTAGCTTGTACTACACTTGGGACAAGGGCTTGTCTATGAGATATTTCCTTTTTAAAAGGTTTTGACATCCCATCCTCATTAATTAGCCTGAGTAGCCATTTGCTTAGGAGACATTTGTTTTGCAGATCTAAGTAATGAATCCCTAAACCACCAAAGTCTTTGGGAGAGCAAAGAACAGTCCATTTGGCTAGATGATACTTTTTTGTGTGTTCTTCACCATGCCAAAAAAAACAAGAACGATAATAATTTAATTTTTGAAGTACTCCTCTAGGGATTTCAAAAAAAGATAACATAAACATGACTAAACTAGTTAGTGCTGAGTTAATGACAACAAGTCGTCCTCCTACGGATAACAACTTTCCTTTCTATCTACTAAGTTTTTTCTGGAATTTTTCTTCAATGTTGGCCCAGTCCTTATTGGACAATTTAACATGGTTCATAGGAATACCTAGATACCGGAAGGGAAAACCCACCTAATCGGCATCCAAAAATACTTGTGTACTTCTACTCACACTCTTTGGCTTTACCATAAGTGAATAACTCACTTTTATGGAAATTAATTTTCAATCCCGAAAACTGCTCAAAGGTAGGATGACTTCAAGTTAGGATTGAAAGATGATCAACACAAAAGGCAAAGGTTCTGTATGAGAACTCGGGTATTCCCCATCACTAGTTCTTTTAGTTGTCGAAAATGTTTATTCGCCCCAAATCCACAATCCCTATAAACATCTAGGTTTGTTCACTAAGGACTGCCAGCATTGTGCACATCATAATTATTCAATACATAAGAAACACAAAATCACCAAATTCACTTTGACTACATTTTTTGTAGGAATAATGATAGAAGCATAACCTCTGTTGTTCACTGGATAGGGAGGGAAACATCATTATTTTATCTATTGTTTAAAACTATGTGTGGAGTTCTTGCACTATAAAGTATTACCCACAATATAAGTGGGAAAGCTCCCAAACCCTAACCATTCACAAACATTGGTGTGTGCCCATGTTGCACAAGACATTACCGCCACCCCTTATAGTCATCACCCATATCCTGATCATGTCTCGCCCCATTTGATCATATAGTGCTCATCCCTTTTTGCACATGCACCATCTTCCCTCCTCCTTGTTGATGACCCTGAGTCATCACTCCTCTTTGTCATAAATCCCTTCCTAGACTACATGCATGGCCCCTCCGCCTCCTCATAGAACCCCTCCCAACATGTGCACACCATTGTCCATCATTTGTGTCCCTGACCCCAACAACGAGCATCGCCAGCCCTTGTCCTTATCATCGATCATCTTTCCTAGCAAGGTTTATTGTCCCAAACCTTGATCAAAGCACATGCTATTGTTCCTCATCTTTCTTGTCTCATTCTCCAACTCAATGCCACGACCCTAGATGAATCGATGAATGCTTGGATAGATTAGGGTTTAGATATAGAACGGCCTCTAGCCTAGTAGTTGGAGCTCCTCAGTAGCTCCCCAACGGACTAGCTAGCTTGGTTTGAATCCCCACGGAGACAAATTTTTTGGGTGGGTTAAAGAAACAATAGTTAGAGGGTTGCCTGCCAATGGTCCAATTAGGGTTTAGATAATGCATGGACGAATAAAATGTGCTCAGAAATTTGTACTTTTTTTGAAAGTCCCAATGTGTTTGAGAATATTACAGGCGTGTTTGGATGTGTGGCCAGGTTTGAGTAGTTTTGCCTAGCTAGGTGAGGTTAGATTTGTCCAGTGAGGAGAGCCACAGAAATCAAGGTAACTGGGCAAGGAAACCAAACAACCCATCCTATTTAATTTCTCGTAGAGCAAAGTGAGGCAAGGCTGAGTGTTCTTGCTTTGCTCCTTGATCACTGCGCCAAAGGCTACAACGATGGAGGTAAATGAACAGAAGGAGCATTTACCAAAAACATATAAATGGAAAATTATAGGAATGACTATCAACATGAATTCGATCATGTTAAAGGTAGAAATCAGGATGGAATGGAACATGAATTGGTGCTGGGCATTTTCACTAGCCCCAACATGCATACCACCCTT
Source organism: Hyparrhenia diplandra (assembly GCA_015847255.1). NCBI lineage: Eukaryota > Viridiplantae > Streptophyta > Magnoliopsida > Poales > Poaceae > Hyparrhenia > Hyparrhenia diplandra. Next base: position 100,056 of record JADLZK010009088.1, read on the forward strand.
TCATTGCCACCAACACCCCACCGTTAATCCTCGTTCGATTTGTAGGATGGCAAGAGAGAATGGATGTGATTCTTCTATGGGTGTGTTTAGATACACGAAAATTGACATCGTGAGTTTAACTGAAAAGCATTATAACACTTTTAGTTTGTTTGTGATAAATATTATCCTACCATGGGGTAAGTAGGCTCAAAAGAATCATCTCGCAATGTACATCTAAATTGTGCAATTAGTTATTTTGTTTACCTACATTTCATACTCCGGACATGCGTCTTTTGGTGCATTTAATGCTTCGATGTGATTGGAATTTTGAAAATTTTGAAGAAAAGTTGGGGAACTATACACATCCTAGGCGTCCTTTCAAAGACTTGAAATTAGCTTGAAACAAATTTAAACTGACATTGGGTGTGACCAGCCTATGAACAATAAATGCATTAGTGGGATTGTTTATCGCAATTAATATTGTGACCATGTTTATCGCAATTAATATTCAACATTTCATTCAACTACATCATCCAATCCATGGGTGTGTTTAGAGCCCAAAATTCGGACCTGAAAAAAAATTTTTGGCCGAATTCTGGACTGAAAACATTGTTCCGAACTGAAAAACATTGTAGCATGTTTCGTTTGTTTGTGGTAAATATTACCCTACCATGATGTAACTAGGCTCTAAAAAATCGTCTCGCAATGTACATCTAAACTGTGCAATTAGTTTTTTTTGTTTACCTAAATTTCATACTTCGGGCATGCGTCATTGGGTGCATTTAATGTTTTGATGTGATGAGATGTGATGGGAATGCAGGGAAATTTTTGAGAGAAGTTGGGGCTCTAAACACACCCTATGTTTATCTCAATTAATATTGTGACCAGCCTATGAACAATAAATGCATTAGTGGGATTGTTTCCTTCATCTACTCTAAAGCACTCTAGATGACCTGAGGCCAGTCTCAATGGTGAGTTTCATTTCGCTGTTTCCAAGACTGTCATGTCATATAAAATGGAATGAAACTTAGATGAAACCCCTACTCTCAATGGAGAGTTTCATCTTGTGGTTTCATAGACATTTAATTTCATGACTCAGGGATAGTTAGTATTCGTGCCAAGAGAGTTTCACCAAGATGAAACTTTTCTCTTCTCTCTCCTCAGAGTTTCATGCAAAAAGTAGACTTTTGCTGATGTGGCGCCCTATTTAATATGCATGAAACGCTAATGAAACCCCCATTGAGACTGGCCTTATACTGGCCAGAAAGGACAAAACGGAACCTTCAATTGGGTTGGTGTAACAGTTGTTGAACATTAGTCGAGATGCCAAATAACACTAATCTGAATAATGGTGTGGGAATATATATAGATTACAATGATAACATTTTTTTTCTTCAAAGAGAATATTAATGATGATGTATAACATGCTAGCTAGCCGCCTATATAAATAGATAATTCTCCATTTTATTAAGATGGCGGTCCTTTATTAAACATTGGCACGGAAATGTGCTTCAAAAATATCCAGTTCGTCAACCAATATATTATGTATTCCCTGCATGTGCTTTCATGTGCAGTTCGTTTATTCTCTGAAAGAGTCTTTTTGATGAAAGTTTATTCTCTGAAATAGTACTTTGAACCTATCTGATATGAGAACTTGAGAAGTCAGAGTAACGATGACACCTCATTGGACCAACTTGAGAAGTCAGAGTTAATGATGATTTGAGAACTTTTTTTAAAAAAAAGTTCTCAAAATGAGGTGTCATCGTTATGTGCGCATGTCATTGCTTGCTCCAAGAGTCTAGTGCGTGTGTATTATTTTCTCAGTGCACTCGACAGGATGTGCCCTGCAAGAATTGGTAGAGTAAAATACCCCGTACCTGCTGGTTGCTGCATCTGCACCTTTCTAGGAGGTTTTTTTTTTTTTTTAGATAATGGATTAAAAAATCCGGCCTCTACATCCGGGGATGTACACAACAAAAAAAAAACAAAAGAGACAGAAAAAACAACAGGAGAAAAACCATAGTCTTATAAATCGACCAGGACATTACAACAAACTAAATGTTTCGACCCTCTATTTGATTAACGAGAGGGCATCCAAAGCTTGCCCTTGCAAGACATCGCTTAAGCTGGGTCTCAATTGCCGTAGTGCAGGGTGTGGCTAGGAGGTGTGCTTGTGTTGATGCCTTCAAGAAGGTAAATGACATCCACAAATGCCACCATCAACGAAAGAGGAGGAAGTTAGAGCGACGCCTCCAAGGAGGAAAATGACGCAAAGATTGGCGTCATCGCCGCCGCCCAAAGATCGTAAAAAGCGGGGTTTTCACCCGTATTCCAAGATCCCGCAAAGCACATCCAAAGATCCGAACCTTCACACTACACGAAGAGATGCCGAGATAATCGCGAGTGGTCTTCACCAGATGGAGCGAGGTAGAGTAAAGAAACTAAGAGGGCGGCGATGTCCATTGGTGTGGATGTCGGAGTTTATTAGCGAGCCGCTGGGGGCGGCGTATTCTCGAGCGAGAGCCCTGTTGTAGTTGATCCGGGCCACGACTCCGGGGAGGGCGGGTTGGACGGCGTGTTGAATAGCCGGTGCCAACGCCCGGCATCCCCATCCGGTGCCCGGGGTCCAGACCCATCCGCACCTTTTTTCTGATTTATCTTATATCTTATATAGTATATATAATAATATAGCAAGATGGCGTTTGGTTCAATTAACTAGTCCATCAACCCGTGCTCCCCGCACGGGTTTGAATCAAGATTAGTTAGTATTTTCTTTGTTTATTCTATAATATAATTAGAGATAATCTATAGTCCTTATCCAATTGTGATAAACTTACCTTTAATTGATTAACCAAAGTATTTTATCAACATCCATAGTTTTTTCCCTTTGCATGTCATCTTTGTGTGACTTTAATATTTTATTAGTTGAAACCACGTCAGCTTAGCTTAAACTATAATGACTCTTCTTGCAGCCGCCCCACACCTTATATGACATATTATATCTGATTCTTTAATTTTCAATTTCATATTAATTCTTACAATTTTTTATCTCAAATAAGGATATTTTTGCCCAAAATTACACTCTAGGTACAACGGTGGCATACAAAATCATTTATAAGTTGCATCACATAACATAAGATCAATGCTATAGTGCTGAAGTTGAAACACAAAATGGGGTAGCAGTGCTAAAATCAAGAATACATGTAAGTTAAAATTCTTTTATTTTTTCTATAAAGGCATTATATTCCCGACATGACATGTCATGAACAAATAAGGTTTCTACGTAAATTTGGTTATAGATTATTTACAATGTTGTGGCAACATATGGAAACTATATAAAGAAGCCCCTCAATTAGTAAAACCTTCTCCTCTAGCTCTATTAAAGGATAAATACATTTTTGTAATTAGGACAAGCATGTACTTTAGTTTTTTCCATAGAGTGCTCACAAACTATGTGATTAGGTTTATTATATCTTTTGAATTATGAAAAATGTATCATAATCATAAGGACATGCAAATTATTAGATTCTCAACCATATAAATCAAGGCATATTTAGATCTAAGTTCAAATCTAAATTTTGGACTTATATGTCGATGAATTTTCTCAAGCATTACCATCCAAAAGCAATACAAACAACATTAAGTGCACTTTTGTTGGCCAATTTTTTTGTTGTAGTAGTAGTAGAGTCGTGTTGCACTTCACGGATTTTAAAAAAACCCAAGAAAGTGAGCGTCCAAAGTATTGTAACTTGGACTTCAATATAAAGGGAATCTCCAAGAGTCATTCTAAAATGTACTCTTTAATTTAATTTGATTGAAACATGTTTTGTATATCTTTGTACCTTTGAACAGCTTTTCTACATCTTGTGAGCACTCTAGCTAGAGAGTCATCTGCTTTCTCCATCTTTGGCTGGAAAGAAATCCAAATGTCCATTCCTATAAATTTGGAAAAATATAAAGAGTCTCCTAAAATTCCTTTAAAACCAGATAATCAGATTGGTCAAGTGCATGTTGATTTGTTATGAATTTTATGAATGAATTTTTCCATGTCATACCATGTCCCTTGTTATGAATTTCTATTGTTATTTTAAAATATATCTAGTGTCCCATGTCAGATTCGGTAATTTTGCAATGAATTGATACTGTTATTTAAAATATATCTAGTGTCTCATGTCATACCATGTCCCTTCATGATATGGCAGAGAAAAGAAAAACAATTGCCACATTGTAAAGTGATTGAAAATTCATGTTGTTACAATTTGAAGCCACTGCTAACATAGGATTATTATATCCAAGTGTCCTCCTAAATTTAATCCACCAAGGGTAAATAACACAACAACAACATGTTTTTGTAAATTTTCATAAAGTAGTTTAACTAATTCAAGTTGTTCTACAAAAAAAGGATGATTATATCTCCTCATATCTAGGAGCCCTTCTAAATTAAGCTTAACCCCCATATATAGGGTGCATGCTCACAAAAATTCTCCCCAAATTGAATGAACATAAAGGGAGATTTAGGATATCACTAAATATAGTATGTTCATGGAGAATCTATTCGATGGTGATTTTAATCAATACACGTTAAGGCATTGAGAGGTTGGTAGGAAAACTATTATTGTAGATGTTCTGCATGCAATCTTTGTTATAGAATGGTATGACTATTTGTTAGGCAACAGATCAGTGAAACACTCTCTTCCTAGGTTGTTGAATTCTAAGTGATTGTATTTACTTATGAATAACTCAAGGGTACAGACTTTTGCTTTTTTTGCACAAAATGTAGAAAATCGAATACTTTAGTTACTTTGTTTCTTAGAGATACATGATGCATTACCTTGATGACCGGGACCTCATACACTCCTAGCTCCAAGCTCTAATCTTACATCAGGTTTGCATTTAATATTGCCTGCAATAGGGAAAATAAGCATAGGAATGTTAGAGAATATGTTATTTATTTATAAAAAAACTATTTTATAGATACAGGAAGGGCAGCAGGTCTTGCCCATTGCCCATGGTCGAACCTTGCAATTTGCACCATTGCCCATTGTTGCATCTTGACCACATCAACATAATTTCTGTAGTAGAAAGCAATGGCTTTGATGACAACAAAATTATCTTGGTTGAAGATTGAAGATAAATAACTGTGAGGGGCAATTCTTGGAAATCGATTCTTCCACGCCTCCCAGGTCCTGGACGCCACACCATGCATCGCACATGAGAAGCATCATGAGAAACAACAAAAATGATGCTAAAAAGAGAGAGAGAGGCAACCGAAACATGCAGTGTTCACTGTGTGACATGACATGCAATACAACACAATTCAAGCGCTTAAAGATGGTTCAAGGAATCATCAATGATTTTTTTGACGATCAGGTCATTCACCCGTGTTTTAAATCATTGATTGCTTATACTATTATACATCATACCAGCATCAACACACTATGGAACAACAGCTCACCTGCGACAACCTGCGACACATGAGCGTTGCCGATAAAGGAGAAACGGCCAGGTCCCGCCAATGTCGCGCATTCGAGGCACACATCACCACCCCATTGGGGTGCTCCTTGGGCAGTACCTTCATCTTGGCGGTGCGACATCCAGGTTGGGTCCTAGGTCCTAGGCTGCAAGAAACGTTGCACATGGCGATGAAGGAAGACATCGGTATGTAGCCTAGCAGGGATCAAGGCTATAGGTAGGCCATGGAGGATTGGCGTCGGCGCATGCCCGTGTTGCCGCTCGTACGAATTGGAACGTCGGGGAGAGGGTCGTGAGAGGAAGCCATGTCATACCGGCGCATGATGCCCAAGATTAGATTAGAACACACGTAGAACACCCGATTGATTTATTAGATTGATTTATAAGAAGTTATTTTAATTATATTCTAATAATAGCGATATTGGATAACTTTTTTTAGAAAACCCAATTGAAATACTAAACGGCAGATGGTCATAACGGGGTAGTAAGGATGGTGCATTATTCACCGTGGAAGATATTAGTTTATTAACAAATTATATGCATGTCGATACAAATTTTAGTTTTTCGGGCACGCAAAGATTTAGTCTATTTTTATTATTATCTTTATACAAAATGGCATGGTGGGTAATTTCTTCAAAAGTTAAGTTAGATCTGACGGTTATAGATAGATCCGATCATCGATTTGATGGCCGGATGTTTCGATTAACATGAGAATTTCTATTATTTATCTTTTTTTTTCTAGCGTGTTTGGTGAGAATTAACTTGGAGCCTCCAATTAATAATAGTAAGATAGTCGTGTTAATTCAATCCAATTGCTCTGTAAATAAATAAAACACATTATTATGTGAAGCCATGTTGATTGTGAAGCAAGTTTAATCTTCTATGTGGACAATCGATGGGAGCTAAATTTGGTGGGCTCAGGATCCAAACCATATATCTCTCGTGCACCACTCTCGTGTACCATATGTGGACAACGGTGGTGAGTATTTATTTTAATTAATTAATAGCATTATATTTTATATAATGGCAAAAGTGAGTAATTAAGATATGCCCAAGATTAGATTAGAACACACGTAGAACACCTGATTGATTTATAAGAAGTTATTTTAATTATATTCTAATAATAGCGATATTGATAAGTTTAGGGGTTACTTTAGGATATTTCCGTAATGGCATGGGGTGGGTAATCAAAAGTTTTTTTAGAAGAACACAATATAGATCTAACGGCTATTAATATTAGTGGTGATTGGCGTCCATCAAATGGATGGCTATATCTTTCTAATTTTTGTGAGAATTTCTAGCATTTATCTTTTTTCTGGGCTCGGTGAGAGTTAACGTGAAGCCTCCGTTGGAGCCTCCAATTAGTAATAGTAATATATAATGGCAAAAGTGAGTAATTAAGATATAAGTTTAGGGGGTTACTTTAGAATATTTCCGTAATGGCAGGGTGGGTAATTTTTAGAAGAACACAATATAGACCTAACGGCTATTAATATTAGTGGTGATTGGCGTCCATCAAATGGATGGCTATATCTTTCTAATTTTTGTGAGAATTTCTAGCATTTATCTTTTTTTTCTTAGCTGCGTGGTGAGAGTTAACGTGAAGCCTCCGTTGGAGCCTCCAATTAGTAATAGTAAGATGTTCTGTAACGTAATCTGATTACAAATCCCATTACAGCCCAATTTTTTGCAGGGTCGAATCAAACTCTCTTTTGACTAAAGCGTTTTCTGAATACATTTACATTATTCCTGTTTACATTTCCCAACCAAACACCTTGATAGTCAACAACGTAACGCAAGTCGTTTCTTGTAGCATAACAGAACGTGTCATTTAGTTTGCTGCTTCAGCGTGCCATGGCAAGTAACGCTAGCTTGACGACAACAGCAGCCGGTACATACATAGAAACGGTTCTGCTACTTCAGCGTATTGCATATATATTCAGTGAGTTCCGCAGGGGGCTCAACGTTTGAAACATCTAGAAGACGATATGATTCATGCTGTTCAAAGCTCATCTGACAGCCAAAGCATTCTTTTGATGCTGATGACTATACAATTTCCAGTATATGCCAGTCACACTACTACAAAATTGATTTCCAACAAAGGCATTTTTAGGGGTGGCTGCTGTTTTTAGCCGCCTCTACACATGTGCAAATAAAAGCAACTACTTGTATCGGTTCTTCAACAGTTTTATATATATATACCCTCACATGTATGTATGTGGCTATGATGTGCACATTTTCGATCTCTCTCTCAAATATTTAAAGGTAATTAATCCATAAGGTCAGAGTTAATGGCGACATCTCATTCCATCTCTGCATTAGGTTATTCTTGCTTCCATATAATTTCTACTACTAGTCATCCTAAGAGTTCATGATTATGTTATTTAGTTCTGTCTATGATCACATCATTCTGTATATTATCTTCGCTCGCATTGTTTTCAATAATATGTAAACTGAAGAACAGGATGTGACCTGAAAGAATCTGTACTCTAGTATAAGTGGCCAGTTGCTGCACGTCATCTTCTAGATCGGTTATCCTACTGTACAAATTATGCTTGACTCTGTAGCATACCTCATCGATGTTTGCAGATTAGTTATGCAGAAGTCAATGTTGATGATCCAACCTCTTGGATTGCAGAGGCACAGCCAGCCACGTCTCTTGGGATGAACTATCTCAGCTAGTAGTGCAGATGTTAAATGACAGTACTACTTTTAACAATTGTGTGGATATTTTGTCAAAATGATAACAAAGTTTTTTTTCGCAAAGAAAATGAGAACAAATGAGTAACAATTGGTGAAATCCTAAACTTTTGTAGCATGAAAAGGATCAACACTTTTAAGTTTTAACAAGCCACTACTTAACTCGGTCTCTGCTTTAGTATTGGTCCTTTGTTAAATATACAAGTTAAAAGAATCAAGTTAGCACATAATACAATACTAGGATCAGGATGAAAATATCTACTCAAGTAGCATTTAGTTTAAGTTGCTGGTCCTTTGTTAATGATAGTCAGATGGCAAGCGCACCAGCACAACAGCTCTACTATGTGTTTTTTTTTTTCAAGGAATAATCATGTTTTCCCAGTGTCAGTGTGCATTTATTCAGTCAAAAAATATTGAAAGATATTTATATGATGATGTTTTGTTCAGGAAAGATTTATATGATGACAGATTTATTGATGACACCTTATTGGAGGTACACATTATACGCTATTTTGCATATATAATTGTAGCTCCAATCCAAGTGTCCATACTCCATAGAAATGTGTGTACATATTATCTCAGTCAACACTGTTTTAGTTTATGCATACACGACAGGATGTGACCTGCAACTGTTGGTAGAGAAATATATATAATACCATATCGCATCTTTCCCTGCATTAATTAGAAGTACAGTACTATCTTATTGTGCAATTAAATTAAACTGATCATGAGTCGTCAACTGCATCTTATCACATCGATTTACCATTTTGTATGTGGTTCATCGATCAGTTATGTAAAAGTCAATGGTGATCCAGCAGCATCTTGTCTTGTGCAGGCCACGGGTGGCCACGTGGTCTGAGCATGAACTACTGTGGACATCGCATGGTTGCCTGATGCCCTCTAAATGTTGACCAAATTAAAGACGCTAAACAACACACGTCCTAAAAAAATGGTAGTCAATCGATCTCTATGGGTACACTAGCTACTAATTAACGATCCAGTGGGGGGCGGTTTCATCATCGACCGCGATGAATCAGGCCGTCATCAGGGCCAAATTTTATTTTGGGGATTGGGCTACAGGAGGATATGAACAATGGACACCGTCAGTTGGAAATGGACAAGTGATTGCTTTGCATTGGTAATGCAGAAAGAAAGATGGCATACTTACGCTTCCATGGGCAACATGATAACGATTATAGTCATATTGAACAGTTGGCATGCTTGTTGCTTGTAATAAATTAAAACAAAGTAGTGGTGAATCTTAAGACACACACCACAAACGTATCGAAAGCACTGTGCAATATTCTTTCCTGAATGTATCAGATGTAGATTCGAAGGAAGGGGACCTATCAACACATGATTGATGGCCCCTGATCGAACAGCATCTGAACAATATCCACATGATGATATTGCCTCCTGATTGCTGTGTTCAAAGTTCAATCATCCAAAATCGTTGTGTTTGTCAGTGTGTGCCGGGTTTCTGTTTGGACGTAAATGTGCTGGAATATGCTAGGCTGGCCTATGCCAGAAATATATTTCGTTTATTGGTACGTACTACGTACAAAAGTTATCATTACTAGTGGACTATATATGTGTGCAAAAGTTTTTGAAATCATTATGTTAGGCTCCACCATCCCAATCATAAATAAAACATCAAAAGTAGGAGACCCAAAATTGTCATGCTAAACGAGGTGTCAGGATCCCATCTTGGCCAAGAAATGGGATTTTCCATAGCTGCTCCGAGTGTTCATTGTTCATGATGATTCACACCTAGGCCCTAAGGCCCCTAACCCCATCCCTAATGTGTTACCTAGACTTGGCTTAGACGACAGGGAAAGCTTGGTGTCTCCATCCATCGTCCTATATTCCAACATTGAAAAACTCAAAAGGTACCACCTAGCTAGAGTGTCTGTCATCGGCATGCAGGCCTCCACTTCTGATTGTCATTCCCTGTACCAGCATACCAATTTCTTCAGCTGATTAAGTCAAGTTTCCGCAATTATTCCATCAGTTGTCTAATCTCAATGCGCTTATTGCGATCCTGATGCCGAATCTTTCTGCTGATTCAGGAAACAAATTGTTGTTCTGGTTTATTTGTCACAATCCTACTGTTCCCAGATGCTGAATTAGGTGAACATGCCCTGCATTTTTGTCATTGGAACACTGCTTGTCTGCATGTACCATCACAAATGCACAAGGATGACCACAGGAGTACCAATCACTTCTTTATGTTACATACTAATATTAATTGACAGCAAAAGCCATTAACCTGACCATCCCACTCAGAAAAGAGTTCCACTAAACTAACTTTGTTTTTTTTTTCAGCACGGCACAGAGCAGACACACTCAGCTTTCAACTAGTGCTCAGGTCATTGTAGTCGTCCAAGAAATCACTATGAAATGCAGCAGCAGCAACCTTTCTCTTCTTCTTCATGTGTAAGTGTAATGTGTAACAACAGGCCACCTGAATAGTATCACCCATTCATCACTGCAAATGACAGCAAAAGGCATTAAACCGAGTGTTCCCAGCAAATGGTTCTGAAATGGGGGTGAAAAGGGGCAAGTGTAAGACAACATTCGTTATCAGTTATGCAGCACAGTTTTTGGGTTATTCCATAAGCCACACATGAAAGGACGACTTCAAGAACATGTGTGTTCATGTTTTCACCCATCAACTTTCTGAGCCTTGGGTTGGGAGCAAATGAAGCTTACATGTTGGGCTGAACTTTCATGGGCTGTTGATGTACTGCAAAATGAAATCTTCAAACCCACAAATTTCAGAATCCAGAACACTTGAATCCTTGAGATCAATCAACAACAAACAGGGGAAATACAACTAACTCATGAAATTATAGATGTTAATTTTGTCACCATAATAGTTCAAATAGTTAAAATATTCCAAAGGAGAAGTAACAGAAACTGAATACAGGACTAGCATCACAGTGATCATATGCATTTTGGTCAATGTTACAATCACATAACACCTACAGAAATACACCATCCTCTGGATGGCAGTCTAGAAGCTTAAAGACCTAACAGTTTTTTAATACCCTGTTATGTCTTCAGTAAGGAAGCTGCGCACATTTTGAAGCAAATGAGTTCCTGATTTAGCTTTACCAGTTCTGAACTGTTGATGCTCCAAAATGTGTTCAGTTTCTTTTTCAGCTGGTGCATATAAGCACCGACAAAATGCTTCTATGATAGACATGCCCTACCGGCCTACCCTTAAAAAAAAAATGATGATGAAAAACATTGCAGAAGTCTTGACTGCCTACATCTATTGCCCCCAAACAAGGCAAACGTAGTAATGTCCTCTAGAAAGTCAGTGGTTTGAGACTAGATTCAGATAAGGGACTGCCATCTCGGAGGAAGAGACCCCCACTGTGAGGAAGCAAGATTTGTTGCTTCTTAGCTTTTTGTGACAATGTTTTGGTCTGGTGAAGCTTCTTTCAGTTTCTTCACAAACTCAAAAAAAATTTGCAACTTGCAAAGCATACCTATATTCCAAAAAAAAAAAAAAAAAAAATGTATTAGCACACTTTCTCCAAAATATTTGGTACAAGGGAATACAAGACAGCGATATAGGCATTCAAAGTTAAAAGAAAATTTTATGTGTAGTTTATTATTAGACATCAAAGTAAAGAGTTTTCCAATGGGCCAGCAATCCACAACATGGTAATCTTTTGTAAGCAAAACAGAAATATTCACAATTTCTAGAACAAAAAACATTCACAGTTTTTAGGGCCAGGCGCAATCTCAGATAAGATAACAGTACAACTTTAAAGGTTATGATTAGAATTGGAATTACTGTCAAACTTACTTTCTTTTAGCTTCAACATCCCTGCCAAAATCGATATTTGGTTCGCAATCCAGTACAAGAGCAGGAACCTGAGTTGCTTAAATAAGTCGGTTTCCAAGTCTGAATAACAACATGTTAAAACAAAGGAAAGCATGATGCTTACTTTCTGGATACTAGAATGCATGTGGCTCCCATCTAGATAAAATACTCTGTCTCTAATGTCAGGATGCAAGGAGTTGTCTATGTTATACGGCAACTGGCTTGCTGACAGTAGTCTGTGATTCCCATCTTCAGAAGGAAGTAACCAGCATTCATGTTTCTCATGTAAATCACATAGATACTGCAATGTGACACTTCCTTCTTCAGCTCTACTTCGAAGCATCATTCTCTTGTAACAAGTATCAGGGGTAGCTCTAAGATAGATAAATCCATCAGGGACAAGGCCAGGAATAGATGCTAACACAGGGTCAAACCAAGAATCATAAATGCTCAGTTCCATTCCATTCAACCAATTAGCTTCATGAACAGCACGCACAAACACCTGAAGAAGAGGGCACACACAAAAAAAAAAAAAATTTTACACATGATAAAACAGGAAACAAGTACAAAAACAATACCACATGCCAGATTTGTGACACTACTAAGTACTAACTCTCGAGGACAACTGGATTTGAAATTATTGGTTATATGGATAATAAAAATACACATGACTTTTGACCTTGGTGCGCTATGTGTAAATAAAACAGTTGGTTAGAAGAGCAAAGGGTCAAGACGAAGAAAAATGCATACCATTCGATCACTGAAGACGCTCCGTTCGACCAATCTAAGCGGCTTTATTCCTCCAGAGGACTCCTTTTCTTGAATGAGCCTTGTTACAAACACATAATTCTGGAAGGTGTAGGCATACCTCTGTGGCTCCGCGTAAAAGGCACCTAAAATGTTGAAATGATCAGGACCAACATCCTGCCATTTTGACACTGGCTCAGGTACAATTTCGACAAGGTCACGGAGTTCGACTGTCTCATTGGCAATTTGCTGCAGGAAGGTAGACTTGCCCACGCTGATGTTTCCCTCAACACAAAATGTGATTCTCTTCTGTTTCAGTTCCCCAACAACACTGTCTTTGACGAAGGAAGCTATGCGCTCTGCATGGCTCTTATGAATGATTCCAATAGAGCTTTGCAGAAACTGAACCATCTTCTCAGTAGACCCACCCACAGGCTGCAGCATTTTAAGAAAATCCGTTAGAGGTCTCAGAGGCAAGCGTAACAACAGACTTTGTAAGGAATCTATTCAGCCAATCACTCGATCATGTATTTGGAAACATCTCCAAAAGGCCAAAACAATGATATCAAAGACACCACATACTGAACTGAACCCATCATTTATACAGTTTGATCATTTAACATTCTGGAATCACTTCATGAACATTCCTAGCTTCCTAAATAGGTGAACCAATAGGAACTTAAACTAGCTCTGTAATCAACATCCACTATATATCTCAGGCAATGAAGTGACAGAGGTACACACGATGCAATAAGTAATCCTTGTGCCCTGCCCAAGTGTTTGAGATTTCAATTTGCATCCGGAACAGAAAACAGGCACCAAGATTTAATAAGAGGATAAACTCTACGCGTTATGCATCAAGGACCAGGAAGCTCTAGTAACAAACCTTTTTTTAAGTGACATCCTCAATGCAACTTTAGTTAGGAACCATCTAAAAATTAAGGCAAACTGAACTTCCCAAGCGCCACATGTGTCCATCCAGATAATAAGAGGAAAAGAAAGAGAAACCCATCCCATCCCATGAATACAGATACAGATACCAATTTTGGATGTCGATGCAACCCCTGACTCAACTATTACCACGGCGTGGTTCTTTTGCAATTCCACCTGCTGCAGACAGGTTCTTGGCAATGATTCAACTATATTAATCCATTGCCGAAATAACACCTTCATTACAAGACCCATTCCCACATCGCGGCTTCTTTGCAATTCCAAGAATCCAACCCAAGTTCCTTCGCTAAGCAAACAAAGAAAAGGCGACAGAGATGCACATATAATACCTTATCAGTGTAGAGCTGCTTGAGTTGCGCGAGATCCCGGAGCCCACCATCGACGAGCCTCCGCAGGTTCCGGGGCCCGACCCCAGGGATCCCCAGAAGCTCGCCGCTCTCCCTCGCCGGAAACCCGACCTCTTCTTTCCCGGCGGCGCGGGCGCCGCAGGCCGGCGCCGAAACGAACCGCGTTCGCCCGAACCGGAGGCATCCCGCTCCCGCGGCGGCGGCGGCGGCGGCGCGGACCGGCGGGAGAAGGAGCGGCGGGGACGGCGGCGGGAGTGGGGAAGGGGAGGGAGGAGGGAGCCGGGCGGAGGAGGACGGCGGGTGGTGGTGACATTGACATCGCAGGCGGCGCGGTCGGAGGAGCTGGAGCTGGAGCTACGCGCGCAGCAGGCGGCGAGGCGGGAGGAGTGGCGGAGCGGGACGCGGCGGCGGCGCGTGGCCGCCGGCGGCGGAGACGCGGGCATTGCGGGTTTTGCGGCGGGGTTTGGGGATGTCAGGCTGTGGGTTTTAGCGGGAAACAAGGAAAAGGAGACAGACAGAGCAGAGAGCAGGAGTGGCAGTGCAGAGTGAGAGTGGAGTGCTCTGCTCGCTCTGATGTGTGCTTCGGCATGGGGCTGTGGTTTCTTTTTCACTGCCCAACCAAAAATATGTTTCATTTCCTTTCTTTTCTTTTTTTACTTTTTGTTGTGGTTTCAATCAGTGACTTTAACACTTACAAAGTACTATTTATATAAATCAACTAGGTGAATTAAGGCGTTGCTGCGGGAAGACTTGTGAATGTTGGGGATCACTAAGAATTTTTTATATTTTGCATGACATCACCAAATTACACATGAAAAAGAACATCTCAGATTATAACAATTTTGGCACAGCCCAACGCCATTATATCTAATTGCCTTCACTGTGCAAGCCTAAAAAATTCAACGTGTGAATGAAAGGGCACCTTGTCTATGTGAAGCTAGAAATAGTTCTACATGATTTGATATCTATGTATTTTTAGATAAAGATCTAATTGTGTAGAGCTGTACGAATTGAAGTAGGGAAAGGAAAGAAAAGACCTACTGGCTCAATCTCAATATTTTTGTTGCTTTATCAGTGTCAAATTCACAATTATTTATCAGGCTCAATCTCAAGGAAAGTAGGCAGCAAAAAAAATCATTAATTATTACCATCAAATTGGAAAAGAATAGTACAATATTTTGAATGCATGCTTATAGTGCGTAGTATTGCTTGAAACAACCCAAAAAGAGAGAAGCTAATAAGAAAGTACCTGCAATTTAAGACCATTGATGTCTCAGCTCTATAGGAAAAAGTGACCAAAACTGTGATGGCAACGACAGAGGCATGAACTTCTGAACAAAGCTCAATACGACCTTATCTTTCATTGCAACTCTTCACCATCATGGCCTCGTTTATATGCAATTTTTTTGCCAAAAATTTGCAATTAAATGACATATATTCGGAGCAGTAAATGTAGGTAAAAAAAAATAACTAATTATTTATGAGCGATCTTTTGAGCCTAGTTCACGCCATGGTAGGATTTTGCAGATTTTTTGCCATCTAAACGTGGCCCATATATGCTTTTTTAAATTGCAATTGGCATATCTGCAGTGCTTATGAGCTCCTCAAGAGCGACAGCGAGGAGGCCTTGACAGCTGAAGATGTCAATTTCATGGTAGACTGTGCTGATGTGATCAAAACAGGTGAGGAACCACTCCAAGAGAAATGTTGATAATACTCGGTAGCTGCAGGCTTGGGTGATCATCACTGTTTTCTTGGGGACATGAGAACCACTGTTTGCATTTTGAAGACCATGAAACCATCAAATCAGTCATTGTTGCGAACTGCGGTAGCAGCAGCAAGCATGTGGAAGCCTTTCCATGGCGAAGGAGAACATGATATGATGAGAGATTTGGCGAAGCAGATTGCCCTTCTGTCAATGGTGGATAATAAAGGGCAAAGCTAATGATCCATCACTTGGTGCCCACTGGCAGTTGCAGAAGGCAAGGAGACGTGAGGAGATGAATTGTTTTGGACGGCTACGTGAGGAGATGTAATGACCTGCCGTGTGTTTTTGGTGGATAATAGAGGTTTGTAGACTCATCCTTGGTGGATAATAAATGTTATGAACTCACTGGTCACATGGTGGTGTCAGTTTGAGTGCACGCTTTTGACATCAAGGGTTGGAATTGATGGATCGATTTGGCGGTATAGCGGCGCTACGTTTCAGTTACCATTGCCTTGGACCAATCAGAGGCCAGAGAACTCCCTAAGGATTGTTAGTGGGGAGCTCCTATATAGGAGTTATAGACTAGATATTGGCTTTTAGACTTGTGGTTCCTCAACACTGACTAATGGAATAGAGGTTTAGGCCCTGTTTGAATGCAAAGTATTTTTACAAAGGTACTGTTTTTACAAAAGCAGTACTGTTTTGGCGAAACCATGGTTTTAGAGACTACAAGGTTTGTTGCATTCAAACATCTAGTTGTAGCTTTAGAAGGCCAAATGTTTTGTAAAACCACAGTATTTCTCTAATACCTTGAAAATATTTTGCATCAAAACACATCCTAACAAACTCCACCGATTGCCTCTTTTTTCTAAACCATGGTTTATGTTTTTTAGGCTAATAAAACCATAGTTTTGTGATACTATCATTTTCAAAAACTACATCATCCAAATAGGCACTTAAACTATAATCTTTTTTTATTGGTATCCAAACACCTCATGTGACATCCAATGTGGCGCCTCCTAAACTTTAGTCCGTCCATCCAAATTAAGTTAGGGTATTTTAATCAGATAAACTAACTTGTTCTTGTTCCACTCTATCACCAAAATTAAACCACTAAGACAGAATACAAAATACTATTAGAAGGGGGCAATGCCCCCTTCATCCGTCAGTCACTCAGACATCATTCTCTCCAATGGTGTATAAATCGTGTCGTCGTCGCCCGGCCTGCCCCCGTCATCGTCATCGCCATCATAATCTCACGCGCAGCAATGGAGGCGGAACCGTTTAGTTCAGCCGGCATGTCCTCCTCCGCCGCCGCCTACCAAGCCCAAGAAGGAGGTGCCCAGGTGGGGCCTGCGCCATCTTGGGTATGGTAGACGGCTTGTTTCTGACGTGCTTGCTTCGATCGGCGGCAACACTGATCCACGACAAGCGGCAGCACCGCAATGCCAGGAGGCAGCAGCCGCAACCGCAGCTGCCCTACCCCCGTCATCGTCATCACCATCACCATCACAATCTCACACGCGGCGATGGAGGCGGGACCATCGAGTTCAGTCGTGATGAGCGTGGCGAGGCAGAGATGAGGAGCACTGGCACAGACGCTGGCGCCACGGAGGCTGCAGGAGGGTATGGCAGAAGCCGAGGAGTGGGTGCCCAAAGCCGTCACCCCCGAGGTCATGCCATTCCTGCGCGCCGCCGACAAGATTGAGCTGTACAACTCACATGTCGCATTCCTCTATGAGCATATATTTTATTATTGCTGGCTTGCTTGTACGCAAAGACACACAAGGAACCAAATGCGGGATAGAGGGAGTAACATCCTTCACTTTATCACCAAATCATACAACTAATATAAAAAGACAATATAATAGATGGGTGGGGCAGGGTGGGGTGGGGAGCAATGCCCCCATCCCTAGACACAAAAAAAAAAAAAAAAGTGCTCCCATATTTTCAAATCCTTTTGCAATGTATTTTTCAAATATTTCAAACTTTGAATTTTGAAAAACAATTTACATGTTTTTTAAAACCCATTTTAGAGATATATTTCTACCAAACTATTTCCAAAATTTTCAACACATATTTAAGTTCCTTTTTAAGAGCTCCATTCTTGGAAGATTTTGAGAACTATTTTTCAAGAAGTTACCTCAAAATTATTTTGAAGATATTTATTTTAAAAAAAATTGAAGCCTTTTCCAAATGTAGTTTGAAATACTTTTTAAAATTCATTTTCAAATACTTTGAACAGTCAAACTTGAACTCTAAAAAATAGTTTCAAAGGCCTAGGTAAATCCTCTTTGCTCTGTTTCTAGTTAGCAGCTAGCTAACACAATTGTATTTTTCGACCTTCATTTTTTAATATATTGCACTGGGGAGCAAGCTCCATAGTTTTTCTCAAAAAAAAAACAAACTTTTCATATTTTTTTTTGGTAAATAAGTATAATCTCGTCCGAGACTTTAACTAAAATTTAAAATTCATTTTGCACATAAAAAAAAAATATTAACGCAAAGGCATGAAATCCATCAATCTTATTAAATTATAAAAGAAAATGTATATAATCAAATTTGACTCTATTATTTTTTAACTACTTATATAAAGCTTGATAAATCTTATAAAAATATAAAATATAAATAGAAATATTATTGTCTAGTGTTTCTATTTACATTGTAAAATCAAAAATTTTGGGTGTGACAACTACTTTTGAGCTAATGGGTTGGGATCTAAAAAATTAGTTTTGCCTAGTTCATACCACGTACAGTGTCACTCTACACGTAGAGTTTATCTTAAAGAGTTATAAACATTTTCAAACCAAACTCAGTGGGCTTAAAATTGGAGCAAGGTTCGGCCCAATAAATCCCTTTGGAAATCTCAGTGGCCACCCAGCGTCCAGACTCCAGCGACGGCAACGGCGACGGCTCGTCGCAGCGGCGGTGGACGGATGGCCGCTACGTGCGGCACTCCGAGCCCGGCTAAGCGGCCCCGCCACTCTAACGACTCCTCCTCCGGCACCGGCGGCGACTCCGATTCTGACTCTGACGGGGACCTCGTCAGGTACGGCCGCCGGCCTCTCCTCAGCGCCTCTAGAATATTCCTTCCTCTCTTCGATTTAGAGCCTGTTGAATTGCGAACGTTACTTTCCTCCGTTTCCGGGCATTAATTGGTATGTTGAATTCCGTGGTTGTTGCGGCGGCAGTGACCTCAGGGAGATCGTGTGCCTGCTGCGGCTTATCAAGGGCGGGGCCAGCAAGGACGGACAGAAGATCTGTGAGCAGATCGTTTCCAGGTGAGTTGCAAACCTTGAGGACTCCGAATCTCCTCTCGATTCTGCAGACAATTAGGCTAATCGCATAAATATTTGTTAATGTCAATGTTTTGTTGCATGATGCTGATGACTTATGATTGGACTGACTATTGCCCCTATGGTATGATTACATTCGGCAGTTTCTGTTACCATTCCACGTATTGCTGATGAAATCTTGCCTATCAGCAGTCCATGAAATTTTTACATATTGCTGATGAAATCTTGCCTATCAGCAGTCCATGAAATTTTTCCACCTTTTAGGCCTCAATGCAGTTCTAGCAAACAAACATTGTGTAATTTGTCGTGAATGGAAGGGACATATGGCAGTATTTTTGACAGTTGTATACTCCTGTTTATGGAGCTTTCTATTACTTGGATTAATCGTTGGTTGTTCTGTTGATGTTGCTGTGCACATAGCTTGTGGTCTGAATTTCTTCCTAAAGTAATATTACTCTTGCAATGCAGCAAGAGCCTGTTGGATTTCTCTGTTATGAATTTTCTGTTAATTGTGGGAAATCAAGATACTTATCCTTTTATGAAATCAAGGCACATAGTATTATCTTTCCACTTCCTATTTGGAAAGGCAGCACTTCAAAATTGTAGATAAGAGGAGAGTGTTTTACATGATAGTTGTAGTCTCTTAATTGTAAGAGTGAGTTTATCTATGTGATTGGTCGAAGTTTTTTTGCACCTAAGTATTAGGCTAAATGAATATTCTGACGATATCTGAAAGTCTTGTTGCTGCATGTATATCACCAGAGTTTGTTAATTGTTTTCTTAACCTGTAGTGTGGCAGCAGATATTCAGACTATGCTAGAAGAAACCCAGCTGAAATTTGAGGAGGAAAGGTATTCGGTATTCCACTTCCACATGATTTTCCCCATGAAGTTAGTTAGAGCATCTGAAGCCAGTTATAACTTACAATGAGCTAAACGACAATATTCATCTTCAGTGAGAACACACTAATCTGTGTTCTATTTGTGCATGCAGACAGAATTTGCTAAAAGTACTGTCTAACACTTCCAAAGAGGTATTCATAACAACTCGTATTGCAGGTTTTTAATTTGTTATAAAATGACACAAGATTTGTACTTCAGCAGTGTGAGAGTTCACTGAACAAAGAGTACAGCAAGTTTTCAGGAAACATATGATACGTTCTGTAAAGAAAAGGATGCTCACTTGCAGACTTTCAGAGGTAGGTCAAACAAGAGCAACCACCTGCGATGGTTGCTTCTCACAAATTTTTAAACTAACACATAAAGCGTGGCTCTTTTTTTTTTTTTCTAAAGAAAACTACTAGCTAGGATACTTGATCTGTTAATTACGATTGAATTTAGAGTACACCTTCGAATGAATCTGTGTGCTTTGTTTACTAAAATTTGCTTTTTGTTGACTTATTGCTAGTTATATGAATGAATTTGAATTATGTGCCTTTAAAAGCATGGCTTGACGCAAAAGTATTAGCCTATATCAACTAAAATCTTTGTATATGTTATCTGCAGACCTGTTCTCAAAAGTTGAAGTTGAGAAAAGAAATTGCTTGAGAAGTACGAACATCATAGTAAGTAGTATGATGACTTTGCCAATATTTGTGCGATGGGCTGTTGTTTACTTGACTATCATCATTATTTCAACCAGGGAAGGCAGAAACCAACACGTTATCTGAACTTGACAAAGCATTCTCAGAGAAGGTAACACATGCGGAACAATCTGTCAGAAGGGTGAAGCAGGTACATCTTGATCATATGTTTACATCTGCTTGTCCGGTTGGCACCGTATCCTCCTCTGATAATCCATATTTCTGAGTTCGAGATTCCAGAACTTATTTCACATTTCAATTTCATTGCTTCCTTTATGCAGGATGACAAGTCATTTATCATCTTTCGCAAGTCTATTGGCTCGTTTCTTGAGTGTGGCTCTGATGATGATTTTGACCTTGATGAGTGACACTGCTAATGATAATTCATATAACAGATACACGGAAGATCTTCATTCTTTCTTGGCCTTTACTTTTTTTCACCTGGCAGACTTCAGTAGTATATATATGTACACAATTTTTTTGTTATACTTTAGTAGTTCATTGTATTAGCCTTATTCCAGTTGAGTTTGTTCGCAGTCCTGAATTTATCGAGCTGGATGGATATGTACAGATGTTTTGTGTTATTTTTCCTCTTTGAAAGTATAGATTCAGAAATATAATCGCTCTGGAAATTATTATTACTCAATGGCATCGTTATAAGAAACAAAATTGATATTAGTGTCTAAACATATACTCCATTCGTTCCAAATTATAAAACATTCTAGTTTTTTAGATACAAATAGCTTTTGCTACATTTTTGGCATAAAAGTAGCAATATTCATAATTTGGGGCACCCAATGCTAAATGCTTGGTACAGTAGTACAAATTTCATCCATACAGCGCCATCAGCTGATTGTTCAACGCCGGAAGCCAGGCAGCTAGACCTACTACATATGATCCAAACTACAGATACGTAGCAAACTATGTAACACCGATACTTCGATAACAACAGCCTAAAAGCATTAAAACAGACTTTAATCAGATCCTAACATCATATTTCCAGCTCAACCTCAATTCCACACAACAGAGACTTTAATAGATCCTAATAACATCATATTTATATTCCCAGCTCACACACAACACAGACTTTAATAGATCCTAACATCATATTTCCAGCTCAATCATATCGACACCCAACAGATATTTTCCGAGGTCAAAACAAGGCCATGTACACCTGACACTCTCAATACATGCCATTGAAACGGAGGTTGTAAATTTGAGTCAGGTTATTGATCGCGCCATTCATAATCACACTGTCTATAGTCTCAAACTCCCTGTGATGACAATTCAGATTGTCCTGCTGATGCTTTGCGAGCAATGCCTCCTCTTGCAGTTCATTCTACAAGGATTCAACGATATAAGCACAATGTGAAATGAAGCAAAGTAAAAGGCACATCACATGCAAGGACTGTGACAGATCACATGACCCCCTTTTTTTGCGATCAAATTTTACTGCTGCAAAAACTTCTGAAGTTTGAGCTTTAGTGATAAGATTCTATTCTAAAAACTTCTT